>BMAV01002827.1:0-145307 GCA_019973955.1 Trichonephila inaurata madagascariensis
AAAACTGGTTTATTTTAAATATTCATCAAGAATCTGGAAACATATTTTTTTATTTTAAACGGGTACACATAGGTCTTCCTAAAATCGCGCGCGACCGTGTTTCCATTATTGGGTTTGTTTGAAAATCCATAAACCCCTTCATTTCAATTTATTAAAAACAAAGTTTTTTTTTTTTCTTTAAAGCATTGATATCGGGTTAATTCTCCCTAAAATAGGAAGGTTTTTTAAAAAATTTGATTGACACTTTTTTTTTTAAATTTATAAAAATAGCAAGCTTTGTTTTTTTTCCCCTTAAAGTAATTAAAAGTTCTTTTTGAAAATTTAAAGTAAATTTTTTAATAGTTATAATTTTCCCTTAAATAAAAAAAGATTGTGAAAAAATTTTTGAAAATTTTAAAACTAAAATTTTAAATTTAGTTTTGTATTTTTTAAAATTTTTTTAATATTTGCCTTAATTTTTTGAAATTTTATAAAAATTTTTTTTTAATATTTCATAATTTAAAAAAATGGAAATTCAAAACCTATTTTGAAAATATAAATAGTAATTTTTAATTTTATGCATTTAGTTAAAAGTTAAAAATAGTTTTAAAAAAGGGGTTAAATAAAAATTTTTTAATAAATTTGCATTTTTAATTTTTTGGTATATAAAATTTTTTTTAAGTAATTTACAATAAAAAATTTTTTAAATAATTAACTTTTAAAATTTTTTTTTTTTAGAAAAACAAAAAAATTTTTTAAGGAAAAACGCCTTTATTTCAAATTTTTAACTTGAAAAAAAATTGTTTTTTTCAAAACTCGGTTGAGCCCCCGCAGATGTATGAGCAATACAGGCAAAATATTATTATAATAAATTTTTTTTTTCCAAAAAGGGTTTTTAAAAAACAAAGGTTATTCAAGTTAATTTTTTAGCCGAAATTTGTTTTTAAATTTTTTTTTCAAAAGCCCTTTAAAAAAAATTTTATACATGTATTCAATTAAAGGAACCCCAAATACCATGATTCGGTTGTTGCGGTGTGTAGTGGATGACAAAAACTTATATTAGGGTTGAAGATATTACTTTTAGTAAATGCATGCTCAAAGAGTCATCTGCAAGCGTTTTTCAATTAATTTTTTTGATGTGGTTTACTTTTTAAAATGATTTGGGTGTGTTTGAAATGCTTTTTTTGACGATTTCTGCATACCATATTCCCGAACATAAAAAACACCACCTTTTGTCGCATTTACTTTAATAATTTTTAAAATTTAAAAATTCTCTGCACTTACTATCTTGTTCTTTATTTTTTTCGCTGAACTAACCCTTTAAAAAAACACTTTCAGGGAAAAATAATCAAAAAAAAATTTAAAAAACCAGTTTTCTGAAATCGCTATATATCGTGAAAATTTTCAATTGTAGTCCACAATTTTCAAAGGGGAAGACAATAACAAACTATTTTCCCCGCCCCATGACCATCACTTTCCCTTTGCCCCATAGTGAAATTTTTTTATTTTGAAATAAAAAGCCGGTTTCTGGATTAAAATATTGTGTCGTGCCTGAATGGCCGCCGAATGGTCGCCCTCCCGTCTTTAAGGTTACCCAAACTTGGACGAAGTCCGCGGAATCCTTTGGGGAAAATAAGATAGAGAGCAACAGAGACCGACTAAATTTTTTATTGAAATTTATACTTATAGAAATGGATGATTGTGGAATTAAATACTTAAGTAAAATTATTTTGCAATCTATTCCAATTTAAAAGTTAAAATGGAAAAGTAGCATAATATTTATCCTATTACTTAAGGGTAACTTTCTAAAAATACATATTATTTAAAAGAAACACATATAAAATTTAAAAAAATTTGGATAATTTGTACGGCTTAAAATTAAAGTCGTATTGTAGCTTTAGCATCAAAGTATATAATTACTGCATTCAATACTTAGTAATTATGGGGAGGGGGGAAAGGGCGCTGAAAATTTTGTTTGAAAATTGGGTAGAAAACATTGAAAGTTTGAGAAGCATTGCTTTTAGTTACCTGATATAACCGGAAGGGATAAAACCATCTGCAACAATTCTCATAAGAATCCGCTGTGGTCAAAGCAAACTTTGAAAATGGTTTTTCAATTCTGATTAAAAGCAATAGCAACGTTGTCAACAATATGGTTTACATTAAAAAGTTTGTTAAAAGTTGTGTTATTACATTTTGTGATAATTACCAATTTTTCATCACTTAATTTCAGGGAAATTCAGGAAAGAATTTAGAAACTTCTTGTGCTGTGCATGTTGCAGAAAATCCTACAGAAACCGTCGGGGAGACAACATGACTGGAACTAGATACAGATTTACAACATCTGTCACTCAGCTTGAAAATATCAATCTCACCACTATTGAGAGAACATAAGAGGAGTTTGAAAACCCACCAAGATCACGTGGATTAAACAAAGACGTATAATACTAGAGCACAACATATTATTTTATATACATAAATTTGTATTTTTTTATTATTTATAATATGTCTTTTTCCCCTCCTATTTTACAAAAGAAAAAAACAATTTCTATCTTATTTCATCTTGTACCTTACCATATTTATTTATTTTCTATTTTATCATTATAATATTTATCCCCAAAAAATTAATAAAAAATGTCCCTTTTTCTTTATTGGATGATAGATTATTTATATAGCGGGTACATTTTTAATGCTTTGTGTTATAACTCTCCGTTTTAACTGCATTAACTATGAATGTCAAGAAATAAAATATAGCAAAACTCAGTTTTTGTTTTTTAAGTGGGGTTTAACGGTCATGTTTCCCGAAGTATGAAGAAATTGCTCAGAAAAGAAAAAAATATTTATTTCGTGGTACATTAAATGGTTTTAGTTCAGGGGTAGACAGCCAAAACTTTTGAAAGAATGTTTTTATTAATTAATATTCAAACGAAAAGGTTATTCTTCTCGCTTAAGTGAACTGCACGTTTCTTCAGTATGTTTAAATATATAATAAAAGTTTTGTGTGAATTGTTACAAATTTTATACTGATAAATTATTGTCTGTGCTGTATTTATATTAAAGTTTGATACCTATTGGAGCACTTTTAATAAGAATGAAGTTCCATCTTTTAAGTAAGAACATCATGAATGAGTGAATATTAACGCATATTTCAGCTATTCGAAGGAATTTGGTGACGGACCTCCCAATTTTAAAACAAGGTCAAGTGAGGAGGACGACACCGAAGCTGGCACCCCCTTTCCAACGCCATATCACCAACGGAGAATTTTTGAACCTCGATATTTTGGCATCACCCCTTATTGATAGTTTTGTGCGGTACAGGACTCAAACTCATGACACGCCACCGACGTGTCCGTTACCTTGACCACTTGGGTACTTCTGCCACACGAATATCATGATATCGAAATACCTGCACCCACTGAATTGGGGTTTCCCTCCCCAAAGTTTTGGGGCGTCCTTTTGGCCTTTAAAACCCCCGCCACACCACAAGGCATGATTCAAAAAGTTTGGAAACATTCCAAATATTCAAAGCGTTCTTTAAATTTAGTAAGGTTGTTGGTGCTGTGTTATCTTTCACGCCTTGTCCTTACACCCCAAAAAAGGTCAAAAGGGTTTAAGTCTGGGGGTTTTAGATGGTCAATTTATGACATAAAACTCAGAGGAGTGCTACCCACCCGCCAGTAGCCAACCGGGAAAGGAGAGGAAAAGGTTTTTTGGTAAACCCAATTTCCTGTGTGGATAAAAAAAGGGGATTGATAAAGGGGGTCACCCAGCAACGTGACCCAATTGCATTGGAGGTTTACTCACACCAAAGATCCAAACATCCAAAAAAAACACCCCAGACCAGGGTTGGGGGCCATCCCCTTGTAAAATAAAACCTGGCATGCGGGATCCGGGCTTTATGATCCGGCCATATTCTCAGTTCCCCGTCGGTGTTGTAGTGGGAATCAAGTTCATCACTTCATTCTCGTTTCCAGTCCTCTCCCTCCAGTTCTGTGCTTTTTTGCCCAATCAAGACGTGCACCCCAAGGAAAACATTGAGCAATGATACTTTCGTAGATCGAGGCCCCAAAAAATTTATTCAGTAAGCAGCGTTGCACAGTCCATTTACATTGTACAACTGGCACCTTTTTAAACTGGGAGGTGATTTGAGATAGGGTTTTTCGCTGGCTCGTACAATACACGGGGCCCTCCTCCCAGCCGAAAACAATTTCCCTTTTAAGTTCCCCCGATTCCTTTTTTTTTGCCCAACCATGTATTCTTGGTAAACTCTATACTTCGCCCATGAAAATCCTGGCCTGACTTTTTTCCCGAAAAATGGTCCATCGTCCTCACCTACGATTTGTCCAAAAAAAAGGGTTTTTTTAAATCATAAATTTACCCAATTGGTAAATTTCAACAACTAAATTCAAAACAACCACAGGGGTTATATAGCATTTCCCCAAATTTACTTGGGAATAAATGATGCTCAGCACTCCCCAAATTTGATGTCCTTCTATCCCTAATTCAGTGGCACTCTTCAGTGTATTTCTATTTCAAATTGAGTTTTTTGTAATTCTGTTTAACTATTAACTATTTTTAGTCTTAAATCTGGTGTTAAGGATCATTAAATAAATATATTGTTCTCATCCATCATTGTTTGGGGGAACTTTAAAAAATTTTTTTATCTTTGGGAAAAACAAACAGCAGTGTTTCAAAAATTTACTCCCTTCTAATATTGTCCCCTATTTTTCTGCAATCCTTTTTCCATTTCTTAAGTATAATGAAAAATTTCCATAAAAAAGTATGTGAATTCAGAACGATTTCAAGTGAGGAATCCTGAAGAAAGACCGTTATTTAGCTCTTTATATTCATTAATAATGTATCATTTATCATTGGAAGAGAAAATAATTAAATAATACGACCTCAATCAAAAAAAATTCGGAAAAAATTCCCCTTTTGGCATAAAATTTTTTTAAATTTAAAGCATACTGTTTTAAATAGGGCTACGCTTTTTTAGATATATTTTAAATTCAAATAATTTGCATAACCCTAATTTTTTTGGTTTCGCAAATAAAATTAATAAAAAATTAATTTCAATTCTTTCATAGAACCTTATATAATTCAGAACTATAAAAATTGAAAAATACTAAAATAAAAAAATACAATGCCTACTAAACAATACGGGTATCATTAAATAAAGGAAGAAAAAAATGTGAAAATGCACAAAAAATTAAACATTTTCACTTTGCTGTATAAATGTAATATTAAATCATTTGTTTTAAAGTGTATGTATAACTGCACACTCTTAATTAATTTAATTTTAAAATGATACTTAAAATTTTTTAAGGTATGTAGATATAACCCACAATTACTACTGATTACTTTAAATACTTTTAAAACATTTCAAAATTAGAATTAAACTAAACATTATTAAGAAATTAAAGTTAAAAGTAAATGAAATAAAAATAATATTTCCCAAGAAAAGTATCCTGCACAATTATAAAGTAATGAAATGTCACCGATTTCTTCTGCGTTAATAAAAACTTTTTTAAATTTATAAATGAATCTAAATGAGTCTGCACGAATGCATACATAACAACTTTCTTGTGTGTTTGTTGTATAAAATAAAGTGTATATTACATTTAAAAATTCCATTATTGAGATTTATGATTCATGTAGAAAATCGAAATGTATATACCTTATCTGCATTTTACATTTGCTATATATAAGCCTCGCTGGAGCTGTTCATTTATATTAGAAATTGTAGGCCAGTTTTGTTTCACCTTTTACTAATTATCTTCATATAATGGATTACTTACTCTATGTCTTCTGGGTGTGGTAACTCATCACCATATTCGTTAGTGCCAAATGTAATAAAGAAAATGTGTGTGGGTAAAAAGAATATGAATGATCATCTTTAAATTTCTGTATTAATATTTGTTGCATGCGTCAATAAATAAATGTTTAGTCAAACATAGTCATGATTGACTATGAAATGTGTGTGTGAACTATAACATGAAACACTTGTAACATATCTATCCCATCAGTAAATGTGAAGTTGTATTCGTTCACGCACAAATAATGTCAAATGTTTCAACAATAAACCATTACTTTCGATTATAAAGAGAAAAAACATCAACACATACATTTTAGTGTGGAGTAAAATTGAAATTTCGAAGCAAATTTGTCTTATTGTATATCACTGAAATTTGAACTATTCTAAATGTAACGAGTGACTTTTCTCATAAATATATGCACGCACTGATTGCATGTAAATGTTTCATAAATGTTTTGTAATTGTTCTAAAACAATGCTTAAAAGGAAAATAAACATTTTTAAATGTCTTTTTGTGGAGTGTTTATTTAAAACATTAAATTTTAAGCATGACGCACAATTAATGTAAAAAATATATTATACGTATTTCAAATGAGAAAAAAACTCAATGCTAAAAATTTCATGCTCATACATATAATCAATAATCATGTGATTATTTTTTCTAAACTAAAAATGCAAAGAAATAAATAGTAATATAACAAGACAGTTTAGATAAAGAAAAAAAAAGGTTGCCTCAGTATTACAATAGCAAACTTCTAGCCTTAGGAACTAAGATTGTGATAAGTCCAACCAACCTTCTCCTACATTTGTCTGTACAGCTGGGCTACACGGAAACGAAAATAGAGTAATGATGAATTTCTATAACTATATAATTAGAAAACTAGAAACATTAGAAAAATGATACTGAAAATAAGTTAACACTGTCAAATATCAACAAAAAAATAAATAAACAGTAAAAAAAATCTATTTACATGAGCGAAGAAATATTAATATTTAAAAAACTAAGCAATTTTTTGAAGACAAATTTGCAGCAGAACAACTTGTCGTGATGTGGGTTTCAGGACTAAGTTTAGATGCAATAGAGCAGCAACAAATATAAGGAAAAATTAATAAATGAATAAAATAAAATAAAAATTATACCTAAGGATGCTTGAAACCAAAAATAATACATCATCACCAAATCGCAGTTTGTATATTTATGTAATTGTTCCACTTAAAATGTAAAATCCTCGATGTTTTTAAAAATGTTTCTGAGGTAAAATTTGACATAAAAAGTAATACTTGCTAAAATATATATATTCAAGTTTTTTTTTTTTTTTTTTTTTTTGAATTCCCTTCAATAATCCCCATAGCAATTTTTCTGTAAGTAAATTGCAATATAGTATAAGGTTGACAAATACAAAGCCCAATTTTCCAATAATCAAGGGAAATAACATACGATATACATACAACATGCACAAATGGTAGCAAATTTGTACCTCGAGGGAAAGGGTAAGTTATTATCTGTAAACTTATGTTTTCAAAGAAAACAAACTATATTCGGTAGAAACTTTACAATCTTCGGTGAGGTAGTCAATAATTTGTTCCATACTAGTGATTGGAACACTAACCAGCCTTTAGAGAAAAGACATTAAATTGCTTTCATATTTTATTTTTGCATACATGTCAAGAATTTTGTACAATGTTTGAATAAGCAATAAGCAGATATCGAAGTAATACTCTTTTTTTTATTTATTATTTATAGTAAAACGAAAAGAGAATGCTCATTAAGGTTGAGGTGTAGTTTATTGTTTATAATTCCCAAGATTTGTTTCAATAAAAAAACAATACTCATATTTCATAAGATATTTAAATTGTCTAAGCGATTCAGAAACAATTTGGTAGGAAATATGACAGGAATTATAAATAGAGAGGGAATAAAGTCTAGTAAGTACTTTTTTTTCATTCCTTTTTAAAAATGAAAGGTATTTTTTTCTAATATTCAGTTGTTGTTTTATCGTCGATCAAATGGCATGAACTATTTCCTTATTAATTAAATGCGTTATGCCTATTTAGGCTTCATGTTTTCTCCACTATAGATTTTTCGTTATATTTCTGAAATAGCTAAAACAACTGTTATTTGTGAAAATTATATTAATTTGCATGTTATATTTATATTTAGAGAAACATTTCTGCAAATAATTTTCATGTTAATACATTCCTTATCGTTTAGAACAAAAAAAATCAATAATTCTTAATGTATTACTATGAAAAAATTCAACATATATATTAAAATGGATATCGGGTCAAATGTACCGTTTCTAAAAACTTCATTTCTGTCTCGATCTTTTCAAATACTTTGGTCATTACTTGTTTTTTTTTGGCAAGAAGTAGCTTTATTCCTTTTATTGATCAATAGGAATTCACGTGTTTTTCATTCGATTAATCTTGTTTAAAATTTTAAAACCATCGAAGAAAAAAAATAAATCTGCTAAAGGCTAAAGCAAGTATTTTACCAGCACTTTATGTCTGAATCTGGGTTTTGTTTGTTACTAAATAAAGCTGATGCAAGGATTAATTGAGTATTTTAAATTTCTTATGTAAAAAATTAAGTTTTTATCAATTCGAATTGAAAATATTCTAAAAAAAATAATCCAATCACTTTATGTACAATTAAAATGGATTACAAAACACAAATATTAAATTTCTTTCCGAAAATGTATAAACAGGCACAATAATTAATCTCAATATAGTAAATATACTTTATAAAAACAAAAAGTTGTATATGATACTCTTATATTTGTATCTAAATAAAGCCTCAGTCTTAAAAATTTTTTCTTTTTGGGGGAAACGTCGGACCCTTTTTCCGAACCCCCTATATTCAAATTTTTCTTTTTTGAAATTTTTTCCGGGAAACCCTTGAACATTTCGTGATTTTCTTCGTAAAAAACCTCTCTATGGTTGCAATTTCATATAACAAACTTTTTCTTTTTAAATTTTGTTCCCCCTTTTTTTTAAAGTATTTCTGAAAAAATTTCAAGTTATTCTCTCTCTTTAATACATTTTATGGTGGTCATAAATCATAACTGGTTTTAGACCCCAAACCCCCGAGACAATGGAGTTCGAACTTTCTAAAAGTAACCTTTAACCCTTCTTTTCCCCGTTATCTGAAAACATCTTTGATATCTCTTTCCCCCTCTGGGGAGTTTCCCCTTCCCCTCCATGTTTAATATTATTATTGTTTTTTTTATGTTTATATTTTTATTTTTAAAAAAAAAAAATTTTAAAAAATTTTTTTTTTAGTATAAAGTATTTTCTTAAATTTTGACATTTTTTTTTCTTTTTTCCTTAAAATTTTCTTTCTTTTTTTTCTTTTTAGATGAGTAAATATGTAAAATAAACATATATTACAAAAAGGGAGAATAATTATTTTTTTTTAAAATTATGTTTTAATTTTAATTTTGTTTTATGTGGTTTATAAAGTATATTAAAAGATGAACCGTTATATAACGAATTTTCCATATAACGACCTTTTTCTTCGGGGATTTAGCGATTTCGTTATATAGAGGTCCGACTGTACTTATTTACTTATTCGGTAATAATAGTTTAAAATATTTCGACAAAATTTCAAATTTTCTTTAATAATTTATATTATCACAACAGCAGTAAATATCTCATTCTTATTGAATAACTTATATTACTACAATACATGCAGAGAAATTGATTTTAAACCATTTCATTTTCAGTTCAGAGAAGCATCATTTACTTAATACATAAATACAAGCCTACAATTCTCTTATATTTAATTTAGGTGTAAGAATATTCCGCAATTTTTGTCACAGCAGGAAGAAGTATGAAGAACTCCATAGTAAGATGCTAAGGGATTAAGTAAGGAATTGAGCTTAAATACCATGTAATAAGCCCTTTGTTTTCATATACAGTGGGCCACAAAAGTGTTCGTACACTTGCAATTTCTTATAAAATTTAATGTTTTCGACTAATAAAAATTAATATATTGTAATCGTAATTTTTTTATGATATCTGCAACTTGTTCTTAATGGAATGACATAATTAATTTTTTAAATATTATAACTATTTTTTATAAAAAATCAATCATTAAAAAGCTACTAAAAAATTACCCCACAAAAGTCTTCGTACACTTAACAAAAATCTCAACTAAGTTTTAAATATTGTATTTCTTTCTTAATTTAGTACTTAGTAAGATATCTTTTAGTGTCCACAACAGCTTTTAAGCGTCTTGGTATAGATTTAATCAGTTTTTTGTAATTTCTACATCGATTTTTCATCATTCTTCTGTGCTTATTGTTTTTACTTCACATTTTGTGTTTATTTGTCAAGTTTTCTTTTTTTTTACATCAGAATTTTCATGTTCTGTGGCTAAATAAAAGTGATTGAGGAGGTGTTTTCATAATTTGGGATCAGTTACAGAACACCAGTGGCTACATTGAGAGCAGTGTTTGGCGTCATTCATCCGTTAAAAAATGAAGTCAAGTTTCAATATCCAAATTTGGATAATTTAAAATTCTCTTTAAAATATTTAAATAGAACTCATGATTCACAATATCAACAAAAAATACCAAATTACCTAATTCTGTGGCCGATTTACACCCCCACACTAGAACACTTCCACCTCCATGTTTTATTGATCTAACTAGATTCTTGGGATTAAGTTTCAGAAAATTCAAAATTGACAGAAAATTGATTGGGATGGGAGACAATTAAACATTTTAATTTCCGATGGGCCTATAATAGCTTTGAAATCAAAAAATAAGGAGTTTAATCCCATGAATTAGGGGAAAGAACTCCTTCTTTTCCCATCTTCAGCATGAAGTGAAGGTGTTCTGGGGGGGTGTAAATGGGCCCAGAATTAGATAATTTTATTTTTTTCATGGTATTATAAATCATGAGCTTATTTAATTATTTTAAAGAAAAATTTTTAAATTATCTGCCCAAAATTTTGGGATATTAGAGACTACTTAATTTTTAACAGGGTAATGACGCTAAGGCTTTCTTTCATTGTGCCCACTCGGTTCTATAACTGTCCCCAAATTATGAATAAACAAAATGTTAAGTAAAACAAAATCACAGAAGAATTGTGGAAAATCGATGCAAACTTACAAAAACATTAAAATTCTATACCAAGACGCTTAAAGCTGTTGTGGCACTTTAAAGTATCCTACTAAGTACCTAAATTAAGAAAGAAATACAATATTTAAAGCTTAGTTGAGATTTTGTTAAGTGTAAGAAGACTTTTGTTAATTTTATAGTTTGATAATTTATTTTTTAAAAATAGTTATACTATTTTTAAAAAATTAATTATGTTATTTCATTAAGAATAAGTAGCAGATATCATAAAAAAATTACAGTTACAATATATTATTTTTTATTAGTCGAAAACATTAAATTTTATAAGAAAATGCAAGTGTATGAACACTTTTGTGGCCCACTGTATGTACTGAAAACCGTGTAAATATATCAATTAAAAACGTAAAAAGAACATGCATTTAATGTAGTTGATGATCATTATATATTGACGATAGTGTCATTGTTTTGTTTTTTTTAAAACAGGGGCAGTTTATTTTTTGTCTGTTTCCTAAATTTAATTTTTACGAAGATAAATCGAAAAAGCATTTGGAAATTTGATAACACTAAAAAAAAAATCCAAAATATTTTTAACTCCTTTCCAGCTTTTCCCGAGCTTAGCTCGGGCAGGTGAAACATTCTCTCCTGTCTCATATCGAATAAAGCTCGGGCATTGGAAAAATTTACACTGTACACAAGCGGTCTTTCCCCGATTATTTAAATTGTGCATTTAATAGTTTCGAATAACTGAAAAGTACAACTCGGTGAAATTTTCTGCTAATATAGGACGCCCTTCTGCTGAGCACCCCCCCTTCACGCTTGTCTGAAGAACACCTTGTCGACTAAATTCCTCCAAAAAAGAAGAAAACTAATCCAACCCGGCAAGCAGTACACGGCAATGCTCAAAGACAGACAACAAAGAGAAGAAGAAAAAGAAAAAAAAATCTACTATCCAGATTGCGATGCTGGGTTATGAGTAGTACCGTATTTTCAAAGTTATCATACACGATCAAGTTGTCATTAATAATTTCATAATTATTTATGTAAATGAAAAATATGTAAATAACATTTTTAATTCAAGATAAAATCGGGTATTATGTGCTTTACATTTCTAGTTAGCGTGAATTGACTCCAAAGTTTAATGATCTCTGTCACATCCAGAAAGCTTACTTTACAGGTAAATTACTCATTTGTTTAAATAGATTTTTTCCATTAATTTTTTGGAAATTTTGTACGCGAATGCGGCTATCATTTTTAAAAAGATGTGTACATTTTAAAACATGCACAAAATTGACATTGCATACTGGGATATTTTGCATTCTTTTAAAAACCTGAGGAGGGTTGACTTTTTTACAAGGTGTTACACACACACACACACACACACAAAAGACTAAGTGTGTAGTAATGAAAAAGAGTGAAGTTTGCAACAACTGTCATGTGACGTAATCCCACAACTCTCCTCTATTCATGCGGACAGTTACATCTTAACCGATCACATCAGTTGGGATAATTGTCGAGTGAACACGTGCAAATACATTCTGCCGGAAAAATGTCGAATCAACATCAAGGTTCTTGTTAAGAAATCCTCCACGAAAACATTTCAAATATTAATCCAGGCTTATTCAGATAAACATTTGTACCATGCACATGTGTTTGAATAACATAAGTGGTTTTAGGGGAAGGGATAGTGTGGAAGATGATGAAACAGGGGGCCAAGAAAAGGATTACAGACCAAAAAATCCCAAAATTTTGGGGATATGAGGGGTTACCACATCAGTGGTCAACTGTTAATCAACACTACTACATTGAAGTCGTAAAAATTAGGAAAAGACCAGATTTGGTTTATGATGGATGGCTGTTATACCACGACAATACACTAGCTCACACGGCCCTAACTACCAAGCAGTTTCTCACCAGCAAAAACATTATGGTGATGGGGCATCCTCCTTACTCACCTGATTTGACTTCTTGCGAATTTATTTTATTTTCTATACTTCAATCTTGCTTAAAGGGAACCCATTTTACCTATGTTGAATAGGTTCACGCAAAACGGAGAACCTCCTAAACAGCCCTTCAAAAAAATCGTCGAACTGTTTATCCCGAATGGAAGGGGGAAATTAAAAGGGAAATACTTTGAAGGTAAAAATGTTAAATTATATTCTGTGTGACAATGACTTTTAAAAAATGTTTGTTTTTGTTTGTGTGGTTGCCCTCTTTAAGCCAACGAAACGTTTATAAAATAAAATCTGTGAAACTTCCTTGAATCTTTACACAGGGCATGCCAGTAGTAGTTCTCCACTCTTTAGAATCGTACACATTTATTTTTTTTTACCAGTAAGAAAATGAAAGTTATTTGTATCATGATTTGAAGCCTCTCGGGCTCGCTTTTCTTATGACACTCTATAAGAAGAGGTTTACCAAAGAACTCTTCTCTTAAGATCAGTTTATATTTCGTTTCTCTGATGTTTCCTTGAGTTATATTATATTGTGATGTATTCAGCATTGATGTCCTTTTTATTCTTTAATAATAGACATTGTCTGCAGGATAGCTGTTTTTCTACTGTTTCTATCATCTTCATTGCGACTTCATGTTTTCCTGTTCCAATGTTTAAAAATAAAAAAAAATAAAAAAATAAACTATATATAAGCTTCTGGGACGGACTGTGCAAATGATCTTTTCCGGGGGAAAAAATACCTTTCCCCAATCATGAACAAAAGGTTTTACTCAATTTTTTAAGTCAAAAAGGGGAAACATTATTCTGGCAGGGTGGAAATGGAAAAAGTTCTCCGGCCCAAATTCCCTTTCCCCCCAAGGTTTTAATTTATATTTGAAGAAGGTTTTTTCCACCCGGGGGACAAAACGGAAATTTTTTTTCTTCTGGTGTTTTTTACTTCGTCGTAACATTTCCCCTCCAGACAAAAACCCGCCATTCTCTTGCCGAGAAAAACCCCTTTTTAATTTTTATGAACGGTGGTCTAAATTTTTCCCAGGGGGGTTAAAGATAAAAAAATTTTTGGCAAAAAAACCTCCTAAAAAAAAAGGAACCCCTTAAAACCAAAAAACACAGGTATCCCTTTTTTAAAAAAAACTCATCCCATTTTTCTTTAAATTTTTCTTACAGAAATGAAAAATAAAAAATAAAAATACTGAAAATAAAAAAATGAAAAATTCTAAGAAACTCCATTTTGTTATTTATTTATTTATTTTTGTGATGATTATGTTTTTGGTTTCTTTTAAAATTTAAAATCCCCTTATTTCACTTATCATTTTAAAAAAAAATCCATAAAAACATGATTCATTTTCTTTAATTATTTAAATTTCAAAATGAACCCCGACGGGAAAAACCCCCAAAAAAAAGTAAAAGGGGGTAGTAAAAGGGGTGGAAGGGGGCTGGCCCTGGGGGGCAGATGGGTCATATTATAAATGGGTTTTAATTTTTCTTCTCTTTAATTTAGACTTATAGTAGTCAAGACAAAAAAATGGACCCAGAGCATTTATATCTACCAAATTTCGGGCTCTTACAAATACCCCAAACCTTTTTCGGAACAAAAATTGGGGTCCCTAAATTGGTTTAAAAATTTTTAAAAAAATAAGAGCTCCCTAAAAAACCCAAATAAATTGGGTTCCCCCAGATTAAAATTTTTATTAAATAAAAGAATTTTATTTTTATTTATTTTTTTTTTTCATATTTCTTTAGAAGATTATTTAAAGAAAAATCAAAAACCCTTTTTTTTTCCAAAAACTCTTTTTTCTCTTTTTTTTCTCAAAAAAATATGAGAAAAAATTCTTTTTTTTTTTCTTTCATTTTTTCCCAATTTCATGTATAATCCAATTTGTTTTTTTAATTTTTTAATTCAAGGGTTTAATTTTCCTTAAATGGTCGATACCTTTTAAGAAAAACTAAATTTTTTTTTTTGGTTTTTTTGTCGTTTTTCTTATCTTTTAAATATTTTTTTCTTTAATTAATTTAAAAAATTTTGTAAACTTGCATATTTTAGCATTATGTAAAATTATAAAATTTTTTACAGAAACCCCAAATTTTTGTCTTTAACAGTCATTTTTGGGGCCTTTAATTTGATTTAAAATTTTTTAAAAATCCTCAATCGTTTTTTTTATCAAAAAAAAAAAGAAAAAAAAAGAATGAGCAGGCAGTTTTTTCTCCTTTTCTTTCTTAAATTTCCAAAGCAATGGCAGCTGTTTTAAACAAAAAATGAGGTTGCTAAAAATAACTTGTCAAATTTACATATAGATATAATTTTCTTAAGAAATTCATTTAATAACACATATTCACTTTTCTTCTTTCAAACACTGTTCCTTTTTTTTTATCTCTTCTTTCTATTTTTATAACAAAAACTTAAGCAAACAAAAGATTTAACTTTCTTAAATGTGCTTTTATCAATGAATGTGTCAGAATAAATGAATAAAATGTTTCTAAAAAAATAAGAGAAAGTTTTTGTAAGTTATATTTTGTATAATTGTACTTTTTTGGTATATATTTATTCTTCTTCTTATGCAAATAGTTAACGCTATTTTTAAGTTAAGAGATTCAGAGAATAATGACGGTTTTCAAAAAAAGAAAGAAGAAAAAAAAGAAAGACTTTTTTTACTAACCATTTTTATATACATTCATCTAAATGGTTTTAATTTTTATAAAAAGAATATCTTTACATCTTCTAGTACTTTCATAAAAAAATTTCAACTCTATCCCTTTCCGTATTTTTTTTGATAAAAATTAAGTAAAAACATTTGTATATTGACATAAGTGACACTGCTATAAATTCGTTTAAAAGCACTCTCTTAACAATGTAAAAGTATGCTAAACAGAGATATCTTAAGTGCTATATACACAGATACATAAATTAAAAGTGTAAGTAATTAAGACATTTATGTAATATTTTGTGCATACAATTATTTATACACCTATAGCATGTTAATTGCATATTATGGATAGTTAAATATGTTTAATGTCTTATTTTTACTCAGAAAATTAAATTGCATCGATTTTTTATGATATAATTTTCAAACTAAAAACAAACTAAAGAAAAACACTTGGAAATATTGTAAAAAACCAAAAATGGATATTATTTTAAATAAAAAACATATTACATATGATGCAAAATAAATACCTGATACATTTAATAATCTAGAAATGTGTGTGTGTACATTTTGAAGATAGTTTGAATTCTAGTTATGTAAACAATTAAATTAGCAATTTTAAATATGTTTAATTTAATTGTGTGATTATTTGTACGCAGCTTAAAATGTAAGCTAAAATTCCTAAAATGATTCATTTTTTTCTTTTCAAATAATCACAAACTGATATCAGTCACATTCTTTAATAACATCACTACATAAAAAATGTATTTGAGTTATAAGATTTCTATCATACTATAAAATTTGAACTATAAGATTTTCTAATGCATTTTTATGCAATTAAAAAGATTCTAAAAATGTTGATGAAAAAATATTTTCATTTAAAATAAGTTCAGTGTATAAAGATTTAACTGCATTCATATTGATCTCATTAAAGAATTAAATTAGGAAAGAGCCTTTAGTAAAATT
Organism: Trichonephila inaurata madagascariensis; assembly: GCA_019973955.1. Taxonomy (NCBI): domain Eukaryota; kingdom Metazoa; phylum Arthropoda; class Arachnida; order Araneae; family Nephilidae; genus Trichonephila; species Trichonephila inaurata. The sequence goes on from BMAV01002827.1 coordinate 16,439, forward strand.
TAAACGCCTGTATACGCTCTAACTTTTTTTATATAATATAAAACAATATACATAATAATAATATTAAAATTACGTACTTTAATAAAATGAAAGTTCATTCAGTTTAGTGATCATATTTTTATACGAAGTTGTAATTGTTTGAATCAAATAGTGAAGCTATTCACCTTAATTTTTTTATACATTTAAAGGAACACCTAAAATATGTATGTTATATATTACTTTTAAACCTAAGTTTCTTTCTAGAAAAACAGAATTTTTAATCTACAAAATTTTAAAACGTAATAAGGAATGTATCTGAAACTTGGACAGTGGCAAAAAATTAGAGGGAACAGTATTATAGTTCTGGGAAAGAAGATTCTTGGAATCTTCTTGAAGATCCTTGGATTTATAGAGTATACTTGGTTATATAAATGAAACCGGTATTTTAGAAGGAGATTCAATTTTGAACTATAGAGGATATACACTGCTTGTCAACTGCTAATGAAAAAGTTACGTTTTTCTAAGCAATTAAGAATAGACAAGAAAATGAAACTATGTACATATTCAGCAGGGATGATGTACATTTATTATAGTGCAAAATGGTACAGATGTCGCCACATTGAAGAATTAAAAAGCTTAAAACAAAAAAAGATGTTCCTTGGATGACTTCCAAACATCCACAAAAGTTAATCTTCAGGAGATTAATGGTTGATGCAGACAATGGTACCTTAGTACGATGTGTGTTGACCACGAACACTAATGCAGATTTTGCATCTGATCTCCTCAATCTTCACTAAACTATCAAGGAAGTCCTTGTGGTAAATTTTCAAACTCCTCTCTCACATTGGTTTTGAGCTCTTGTTGTATACGGGGAACTATGGTTCTTTGTTCAATTCTTCTGCAAAGAGCCTACCAAGCATATTTAGTAGGGCTTAGGTCAGGAGATTAAGCAGACCATTGCATATGGAGAATATTTTCCCTTTGTAGTGGGTCAGATACCTCAATGCTTCTGTGTGACGGCGCATTATTGCCCATAAACAGAAATTCTGGACCTACAGCACCCCTAAACATGTGAACATGATCCAGAATAATCTCTCTCCTATACCGATGTGGTGTAATGCTTCTTCGCTAAAAGATATGAAGTGTTGTCCTTCCATTGTGAATGTTGCCTCCCTACACCATCCCGCATGGGCCGTACTCATTACGTTCACAAAGAAATTTTGTGTATAATATGTTCCACGTTCTCTCCACTGTAAGAGGTGGCCAGAATTACTTGTCACACTAAAATGAGATTTGTTAGAGAACATCACTCTAGACCAATTTTGGTGATCCCAACCAACATGGTCCTTACACCAGCGTAATCTCTCTCGAAGATGGCGTGGTTGAAGTGGCATGAAACGAACAGGTTTCCGTGCATATAAACCAACTTGATTTAATCGCCGTGAGTTGTTTCTTGCAAACATTGCGTACTGATATAGGTTGTAAAGATTGCAACTAACTAGCCAGGAGGGAAATTTCTGTTCCTTTTTGCCACAAGGACTATTTGTGATCCTCTAAATAAGTGGCGTTCCTACCCCTACCCCCGACATGCTTTCGCAAAGTATTTCTACTTTCAACTGCCTTCTTTAAACGCGAGATGACACACTTTGATACACCTATTACAGCAGCTTCAGCGGTGACACTTTGATATGCTTCCAGTCGTCTGATTGCTCGCCAGATCGTAGTCACTCAAATGATGTCTGCTGACATTTTGGTCTTAGTTATTACATGAACCAAACAGAATTTCTGAGAAAAAACTTTTATAATATCCAGTACTATTTTTGTCAAACATCAAACAGCATGAATTCTTGTATGAATCATGAGCTTGTATGCACTGTCTTTTACACAGATAACGATTCATGATCTACTACGCTCTGAACTAGAATTTAGTTGTTATTGTTTTGTTTTTTTTTGTCAGCCGTCAGAGACTCAATTTTGCATAAATCACTTGCTCCTTAGGATTTGTCAAGCATTGTACAAACATGTAACGGGCTCACGCGTCTTTTTTTTAACTTGTCCTTTGGGTACTTTTGGAGCCAAGATTAATGGCAACTCTTTTCCAACCAAAACCCAAGAAGTGAAACGTGAAGGAAAGATGCAAATGAAAAAACTTTAAAAATATCAAAATTTTCCCGGTAAGTGGTGGCTTTGGAATGGGGAGTTGATAAAATTGTGAAAGGACGGCCAACAGGGGTTATTCCGAAGATAAGGCCATTAGGTAAAGGAGCATCCTTGCCCCGCGAGCCACTTCTAGGATCGGAGCTCCGAAAAAAATTGGGGTGGGGTTTTGACTATTTTTTAAAACTTTGTTTTTTGGAATTAATTTTTGGGGTTGGGAATTGATAGTGGCCCCAGGGTTTTTCATATTATTTGTTTTTTGGTTTGTTATCAGATTCTAAACATGTATTTTTTTAATTATTATCTAATCGGGTTTGGTTTGTTTTTAAATTTTAATAAAAAATTTTAAGAAGACAAAGGGCCTTTTCCTTTGAAAACCCTACCCCTTCAAACCCTAAGGATAATCAAAGAGAAGGTCACCTTAGGGGGTCACTTTCACAAACAAACTAACATTATTAAATACATTGATATAAATATCACCCCCTCATGACCTATGTGACCCGAATGCATGCTATTAATACAAAAAAAAAATCTTTGCTGCATTTTAGACCGGATTGAAATAAGAAGTAGTGGAAAACGATGGTTGAGATGGGTAGAATCCATGGAATTTGATTCTCTCTTTATTAATTAAATGAACTGAGAAAAGAGAGATCAATCAGAAGTAGTTATGAATAAATCTTCAGGGAAAATTACCATATTCGTTTTTTGTCATTTATGATGACGGGGAATAATAAGTTTTTAAATTTAAGTTTTAATTTTTATAAATGGTTTTTTTTTGAATTCATGCTTCGATTACAAAGGGAAAACCTTTTTGGGGTATTATTTTTTAAACGAATTGAATGTCGAATATATTTTTCAAAAATAAAACTATATAGTTTTATTTTTCTCTGTATAAATTAAGAGTTCTTTATTTAATTTAAAAGGGAATTCCCCTCCCCATCATTTTCCCTTTTTTCTGAAAAATTTAAATTTCCCTTTTTGGGCACTACATTTTTTGCTCAGAATCCTTAAAAGTAACATTTTGATACAAAACAAGAGTCTACATAACATAACAAAGCATAAGCCTACAAGCATAAAAAAATAAGCTAGAAATAATAGAAATAATTTTTTGTCCTTAAGGAATTTTATGAATAGCTCACAAAAAACGCATTTTTTCTTATCATTTTCAGGTACAAGACTTTTCTGTCAGTTGAAACAAAATTTTAATTACATTTATTTTCCCTTTTCCCCAATTTTAAAAACCCAAAAATATGTAAAAAAACCCCTTCATAAAAAAACGGTTTTTATCACGCAACACTGAATAATAACTAATTACATGAATGAAGACGAAAAAAGATTCTAAGCAACAGAAGAATTAATTACAAAACTACTTAATAAAAATACAGTAAATGTTGGGAAAAACTAAAAAATTTAATTTTTAAAGGTATTATTTTTTAGGTTTTTTAAAACCTTTTCCCAAAATCTTTTTAAAAAATTAACGGGAAACCTTTTTGAGAATGGCATTTATAAATTTTTACGAAATAATACTTTTATGGAATTTTCATTCATGTGACATATTGCTTCTATTCACTACTGTAAAACACAAAAAAAGAAAGTCGATTCGAATAATTATGGAATCTAAGTAATTAGGTTAAATTCTTCATCTTATTTTAAAAAGATTAAATTTTAAATGGAATTATCATACACTTGTATGACCAGTATATTAAAGTTAATATTTACAATGTATGGTTTGACAGCAGATAAAAATGCTGACTATTTAACAATAAGAAAATGAGTAAACTAAACATACTTTCTATATTTTACTTAAAACTAAAGTTTTAGAGACTTGATATTTTTTGTATAATTTTAAAATTTCTGAAATTCTTTTTCAGCAATTAGAATATTAGTTTTAGAAGAATACTCATGTTTCCGAATAGATATATACTTGTAGTTATATACTAATAGTTTACTTGTAAATCTTAGACAACGAATGAGTGAAAGTGATTCATAATTTATTTAATAAAATTACGAAATCGAATATAACAATTTTCCTTCAAATAGGTTTTTAAAATATCTTCAAAGCAAATATTTTTTGTGAAATATATACAATTATTACAGAATATCAGCCACACGTAATCATGGCAAAAGTTAATATATATATTTTAAATTTACTATATATTCATCTAATCAACTACACACTATAAATACTTTTCTCAAACCGAGCCAGAAAAAAAAGATTGCATCAAAATTGATATAATAATAAAATACAATTCTAAAAAAGTAGTTAACTTTATTATTGTTAATTTTTATCTTAAAAAAATGTATCATCAGAAAATTCAATTTCTTACATGTACTTGATTTTTATATCTTGAAAATAAGATAAATTTTAAATACCACAAGATTCCGTTGTGAAATTTTGGGAATATTTGGGCTTAGAAAAAAGGATAAATATATATATAAGCTATTATAGCGTCTACCAATTTCGCAAAACCAAAGACATTGCCAAATGCTGTCATCCTATGCGCGAGCAAGGTAATTATGTTTGTACATGCATGAGTACAGTTTTCCACTATTGGCTATGTATCGTACCATTTGGCGACATCTTTTCAATTGATGAATTGATCAATGGTAAAATACGCTAAGATTCCAGGGAAATGAACTAAATTCATGTGATACCACAGTCACATGATAACTACAACCATGCATTTCCAACCAATCAGTTCATAAATTCGTGTGACTTCGTAGTTTCAAAATGAAAACAATTAACTTTTTTCAAATAATCAGTTCATGTACACTTCTCTGTTGCCAACGTTTGCTTTTTACAGAGACTATCTTTTAAAATGTACATATTTATCAATAATAATAACTTACATAGAGTCAACAAAATGCACTTGAATTAAAAGTGCACATATAATATTTTTTTTCAATTTTTGAAGATTTTTTTTGAAGAATTTGGATTCTAGAATATTTTTACCCAATTGTCAAGTCTGAAATTTTAGCTAAATTTAACCAGCAGACCAACAATTAAAGTGTAGTGCCAGATTTGAACTCAGTGGAGAACACGTGATAGCTTTTACCGTGTACGTATCATGAATTTACCCCATTAAGTTAGTGTTTCACATTTGGTCGAAACAAAGCTTTCTATTCAAACTGTTTTCAAAGATTCAACTCAAATGGATTGATCATTTTTTTTCAATTGAAAAAAAGGGAAAATCTCTGTTTTTATGAAAAATTATAAATTATTAAATACTGTTTAAAAAACAAGGGGAAGTGTAAAATATCAGAATTTGTAGATGCCTGCATCCCTTATGATAAAACACCCTTCAATTCAAAATTTCATGCATTCAATAATTCAGAAAATATTCAAAACCAAATTTACATTACATTAAATTCAATTATATTTAAAACCTCAGGGATCTTAATTAGGTCGTTATATAAATTTATGATCTTTAATTATTAATCTATTTATTTGCAGTTAAAAAAAGCACGAAACATAATTCATCCAGAAAATAAAAAGCATTTAGTTAAAAAAAAATTGGAAAACACAATATTTATAGGAAAAAAAGATTCATCTGTTTATTTAAAGCTTCCTTCGCATCTCTATATAATCACTTTCTACATTTAAGGAGCTGTTAAATTGCTAAATCCACTGCAGGGCACGATCTAAGAGAGTTTAGATGTAATACCTCTGTGATGTCATCATCTAAATTATGCAATACGTCTAAATTATGAACCGGTATCATGTATTAGACATAAATTTCCATCCACTCCAATACCCGTTGGTGTTAATGGATTTCATGGACTTGTAATAGTAACGAGCTCCATTCCTGTTCAAACTGTAGAACATTTTGAATGACTCTTGATGAAGATCGAAATATGGAAGATATTTTTACTTTGCTATATTGTTTCAAACCTGTATGAAATCAATGTTCTTTTCCAATGCTGAGGTGTTTGTACTGGAAAGTACGCAACATGTTTCCGTTATTTTATTTCAACAAGAATCAATTGCCGAGAAAGTTTCGCTAAGAATTAAAAGGTTTATTGCTTTCTCGACATGAATAATACTTATGCATGTGCCTCCACTATTAGTATATGTGTTTATCTTCTTTAATTATAATGGTTTTTTATGACCTCCAGCAGCACTGATCCTATAGCTATCTTTTTAACCGAACTTCTTTAAGCGATTCTTCGAAATTCCTAATATTGTATCTATTGTGGGACTATGACTGCTGCGTGTAGAAACCCAAATATTCAATCATAGTAATATGCATTAAAAGAGCGCCACATTTTGTTCTTAATATTTAACCCTCCAAGCAGTCTGCACATAAAATTCCACCATTCCAGAAATGCTTTTTCTGCCTTCAAGTAAGATTCCCAAAAGCGGCCGAGCCGCATTCTTAAACATACGGCTCAACCGCTTTTTAGAGCCCCACCTGAAAGCAAAAAAATGTGTGCTGTGCATTTTTGAAGCATCTCCAGAATGGCAAGACTTTAAGTGCAGACCGCTTAGAGGGTTAAAGGTAACTGAAAATGGAATACATTCTTATCAGAAACGGATTATTGTTTTTTTTAAATTTTACGCTTACAATTTAAAAGATTTAAGTATTGTCACATAAACATGTCTTAATTTGCTTCATTTAAAATGTATAACGTTTTTTAGCATGATTTTGAAAACAATTTTAAAACATTTTTAGCATTTATAAGGTATATATTTTAACATAAAAAACGAAAATGTCGATGCTGTTTTTCCTCAATATTTTGAAGTAAATAAATAAAACCAAATGCAAAAAAGAAAAGAAAAATATCAATTATCTTAAATAATTTTTAAAATTTCTAAACCTGTAGGTATTTTTTGCTCTTTTTGAGGGAAATATAAAATCAGGAATATATGTATATATATATATATCGGCATAAATTAATATATTTAATGACATAAAAGAAAACAGTTACAAAGGACAGGCACTTAGACAATACAGGGTAAAACACTTAGAGGAAATAAGTGAAAATTAGGTAAACTACATAATCCAGGATTGGACAGCGAGACGGGTATCACTCACTCATTCAGTTCTAAACTCTCTCTGACAGTAATGCAGTGTTTTGTATGATCACACTTACATTACAAGTACCGCCAACTACATTTCGGTCTTAGAATTGATCCGTGTGTTACAAACGTAAATTAAACTAATGTGGTAATAGAATACTCAAGTAAAATGATAACTCTTGTGCAAGTCACAAATCAAGACTTTATTCCACGAACTAAATATTTCTTTGGCTTATATACTGCCATGGAAAGCTTCAGAACGTTTTTATATAATTACAAATTACAGTTAACTTTTACAAATACAATTACAATTAAAAATAATAAGTATGAGAGAAAAAAGATTTACAATTAATAATAATAAGCACGAGATAGCAGAAACTAAAGTCAATAAAATGAAAACAATAGATATTTTTGACAAGTCACCGGCAGCTGGGCTCGTGATTCCAAGTAATAGATGGTTATATATATTAAATGCATATGTATATATATATATATATATATATATATATATATTAGCTTTGTATAAATGGATGTTTGTATGTATGAAATTGTGTGTGCACACTCCAACACCGTTCAACCGATCACTACGAAAATTGGCTTATATATGTATTTTTATGGAGGAAGGTTTTTGTGCTATCCTCTTTTTTGCAGCTCCTTACCGGGTGCCACAACAGTATTTCAACTTCTGCACCGATCAATCAATCGCCAAGTTGCCAACGTGGTCGTCAAGCCCAGAAAAATTTGGTTTGGATAGGTTTTCCTTTAATGTTAATTTATATATGTATAAATGGATGCTTGTATGTATGACCTCGCTTCACTCCTATACCGTTCAACCGATCACTATGAAAATTAGCATGTATATGTATTTTTTATTGAGAAGATTTGTGCTCTTTGTTGCAGCTGACCACGAGGTGGCACAACAGCATTTCAACTTCTGCACCATTCAATCAATCGTCAAGTTGCCCCCATGGTCACCAAAAATGATGCCTACTAGGCTCAATCGCCAACGTTTTTCTATGTTTCCATTGAATCACTATTATAATGTAAGAAACGGCATTTCTTACGGGTATTACAATTTCAATGCAAAATAAATACAACAGAAAGGAATATTAACGTGTTACACATCCAGATATAAATTATTTGCACTATTTTAAGCTTTCGTCACACAAAATTTGTAACATTGTATTAATTTTGCTGAGCAAAAATCAACTTAGAGAAGTGTTTTCAGAAATCGATCCACAAAAGAGTTAAGAGGCGTTATAAATAAAAAAAATCTTTTTCATCAGCTGTTAGATCTACAGACTTAAAATTTAACAGATATGGGTTTTGTTTAGCTGAGATATATATATGCAAAAAGCTTTTTTTTTAAATTTGTAATTCACATAATATTAACTTATTAAAAATTTATTTATCCTCCAATCTGTATTGTTTAATTTTTCAATCCAGCTAGAATATATATATGTATATATATATATATATATATATATATATATATATATATGTTTGAAATTTTGTTAAATGTTGTTTGATCACAATAAATAAATTTTGAACGTCAGCTATTGAAATACTTATTGCCTATTCGTTTTCTCTCTTTTTGACTCCCTACGATATTTTTTTTCTTGTAATATTTAATGCTTATTTTTGTCTTTATATTTGTCATTGTATTTATTATTCTTACAAATTTTGAATAATACATGTATTTTTTGTAAAGTATATAACCCGGTATTAGATATTATTTTGATGGAATATACTTTAAATTTTCTTCCGAGTGCTTATTTAGAGGCTTAATGAGAAGTTCTTTATTCAAGACAAATTACCTTTCATAATTAACTAAATTAAATTACGGGTCCCATAAAATATTCCTTTTTTTTCTTATAATAATTTTTTTCTTAATAAATTCCTAAGACATTTTTCAGAGTAGAAAAGACAACACCGAATACAACAAAATGATCAGTGTTGTGCATTTAAAAGAAAAAGTTTGAATTTAACATATGATTATATGCAAAATAAATTATATGAACAGCAAAACAGCATATATATATATGTGTGTGTGTGTGTGTGTGCGCGTGTTACCGGCAAAGTATGAAATCAGGCATTCTACAGAATGCCTAAAACTAGCCGGAAATGTAAGAAATATTCATATTTCACACAATGCCTAGGCATTCTATAGAATGTCCAATAAGAAACCGGCAAAGTATGAAACACATTTGTGATTTGTTTCGAATATCAACGCGTGCCTTAGGGTCAGAATTTGTCAGTTGCACATTATATCATCGTTGCACGTTTGTCAGAAGTGTCAAAATACTCAATTTTACTTAATCTCGACAAAGAATTAGTTTTTTCCTTTGCTGCATGAAAATGAAGGAGAAAGCTGTGGTATTGGTGAAGGAGTCATGGTCTATAGCACACAGGTCGGCAACCTATGGCTCAAATGCCTCATGTGGAACGTGGCACACTTCTCAGTGGCACTTTGCACTACTCAACACATTTGTCAATTTTTGAATTGTTTCTAAAATGCCCTACTGTGAAGTACGCTGAATCATATTGGTAAATTGGTTTGACAAGTCAAAGCTAAAAGGTTGCTGTGACCCCTGGTCTATAGATATGTAATAACTATTCGACGACGAGGTGGCCAAAATTTGAGTTAACGTTGCAAAAGAAAAAATATTTTCTTAATTTATATTACTTACTAGAGGTTAATAACTGATTTATACAAAATGCCAAAATGGCTACTAGAAAGAACCCAGGGACTACTGGTTGCTGAATAGCTATGCTAAGATGTGATGTTTGTGGAAAATAAAAGTAAATTCATGTAACCTGTTGAAGAAAGCGTTAGTACCATACAGCAGTGGTTCCCGACCCCCTTTCCGTGGGTCAAATGGTGTCGGGCCACTCAAAGAGCATTAAATTATTTTCCTAATTTGCTGGGGTGTATTTCTTTCTTGTTTGTGCGACTTTCCATGGAAATCACTTTATATTCAATTTTTGTGCAACTGAATTTTATTCTGAAGGCATGTTTATAAATACAATTCAATTATTAAATCAAAACAATTTAAAATATAAATAATCAACTTCCCACCATCAGTGGGCCGTGGTAAAATTGTCAAACGTTGTCCAGTCCGGAATATAAAAAAGGTTGGTAAGCACTGCTATACAGTATTACGTCACGGTTTATGAGGATGTGATAGTATTCTGAAATAACTTTCAACCAAATACAAAAATGTTACACGTTATGATATTGAACTGTCAATCCACCTTTTTGAACCTTATCAGAAAACAATGAAAATTATTTAAAAAAAGTATTGTTGTGAAACCTGTGATTTTTTTCCAATTGACAATATATTGGCACTTGTAATGAGTGGGAAAAGAATGGTTTATTTCAACTACCAACTTCTGTGGGAATTTTAAAACAAGTATAAGTGAAATCACAATTTTGTTTGTGCCCCACGCCTTGCTCAGAATGAAAGATATTCCTTACCACAAAGTTTCTCTCTTGGCAGCTATAGTTTCTCAATCCAATGGAATTGACCGAGGATTCGTCAAATGTATGTGTAAAACAAAGTACCAACATAAGAATGGTCTTTGAGTGAAAAATGTGATGAAATGTAATTCAAAATGTTATTCAAGCCTACCATGTTGCAACATGAAGGTTAATTTTAGTTTCTTATTTTTATACAAATACTTTGTTTTCTTTCATTAGAAAGACGAAAATTTTGTTTGGTACAACTTTCATTTTCTTTTAAGTATTTTGAATACTTTTATTTTAAATGTAGTCTCATTAATTTGTCAGAATAACAATTGTATACTTAGGAATGTACGTAACTAATGTAAAAGCCTTAACATGACCTTTTTTTATACATTATCTAAATAGATTTCGTCATTCCTTAGAATGCGTAGGCATTCTTTAGAATTGGTCATATTAAAAACAGATTTTGTCAATACAGTTACAATTATTAAAAGATTATACTTCCATCTTTTGTCCCAAATAAAGCTTTGTTACTAATGCTATTAAAATAATTTAGATTAGATACAGAGTTTACTGAAATAAATTGAGTTTTATAATTGCAAATAGCTTATAAATAGTTCAAAAGTCAAATAAAGATTGGAAAGTTTTGTAAATAAGTATAAATTTTAATTAAAACATTATTTACTTATATTTCTTGTAAAAAATAATGTTTTCCATTATTTGTATCCATTAATAAATGGTAGGAAAAATAATTTCATTCAGATTGACGCATAATAAGATTAACAACAAATATACTGAATGAAGCTTAATATATTAATTAGTTATATTAATAATATATGTTGTGCTTAAAAGAAACACACACATGTACTTCGTTCTCTAAGGATATTTCATTTCAACTCCTGAAAATGGTTAAATTAACAGGGTTAAAACTATTTGAATTATATATTTGAGCTCAGTTTGCAAATGTAACAATGCTGGGAATATGCAAATGAGTCTTCATATTGTTTTCGAGACTCAATCTACCTGTAACGGGATTTTTGTAGTGCAAGGCATATTTTCATCTATGTCACGTGCGGAGGGCAGAAGTACAAATATTCATTATTTCTTAATTACTTAATTTGAACACTTTCTTTTTTTGGTTGTAAAATGAGAAAAAGGAATTATGTTATTAAGATGGAGTATAATCTTTCTAATTTATGAAAATATTTTTATATGACTGTGAACTAACGGTTATAGACTTAAAACTAGGAAAATATTGAATAGAATTATATATGTATAAATAGCATTAGATATATATCTGATAAATAATTAACGATTTCAAAGTCTTTTGTAAATCCAAGTAAAATTCATGAATAAATTAAAATCTTAATATTTAGGGAGAATAAAGGCCTAAACCAGTTGTTCATTAATTTATCTTATAATGCCACTAATGAAAAGTTTATTTAAATGAAATATAAAAATGTATATTTGTAATAAATATGATACAATGATGTTGCAACTTATTCTGTGGACAATGTACTTTCAAACTATACAATTGAATTTATTATGAAAAAAAAATAATAAAAATATTATTACAGCTAATCTATTTACATTCAATATAAAAAGATTGTATGCAATATCCATGATTTATTATTCTAAATTGTTCTCTGCGATTCAATATTTTCTTCTTATTTGTATACAAATAGCAAAGAGATGGTACATTATTATTGTGAGTTATTTTGATGATTTAGAGCATTTTTCAGAAATCGTAATAAATACGAAACTAAATAATTTTTATACAAATAATTAACAATTTGGGGAAAAAGTTTAATCAAAAGGAAATCGAACAGATGCAAAACAGAATTAAAAAATTCTATTGTTCAACGAATAAGAAACAATATCAATAACCATCACAAAAATCAATTCTAGACGTAAAAAAAATATATTAACTATCTTTTGTACTTTTGGATATCAGTTTAAAAGAACAGACATAAGACCATTATAGCACTGGAGAAAAACTTCAATAATGAAGAAAAATTTACAAATCTCTGTCTTGTAAAAAGTACATCTTCCATATGAAAGAAAACATATTATGAATCTTCTTTGTGTAAGGTGACTTTTTTAAAATTGTTTTTGTTGTAAACGAAAGACATGGGCTTCATTTCTTTCTCTTTTTTTCAATATTTATAGTTGAGTTTCACTAAAAATAAATCTTATTTAAAAGTTTCTGTTGAAAATACAGGAAAAAAGTTAACTTACATTATGAAATTTGTAATTTTTTTAAAATGTCATCAAAACTTCATACTTAGGTAAGACTTAGGAATATAAACTTGTATGTGTGTGTGTAGTAAATTTCGTTTCAGTCGTGTGAGTGAGTGAGTATTGATGTCGCACTAATTCTCCTAAAGTACGCCTGAAGGGTATCTTATTTTTATAGTGAATTCATTTTGGCATCAACACTTGATATAGATCATATTATTCTGCATTTTTAGAATGTGCACCATATCAAAATGGAACTTCCCTCCAATCCTTCAACCATAAAAGGCTCGAGAATTTTGTCTAAAGTTTTTTGTTTCTTAAATTGGCTGCCCTTTGGCAGCTAAGCTTTTGCAGTCACAGCAACTCCCCAAGGGTAAGAGCCATTTCATTGCTGCTACCATCTAGTGGCTGCTTCCGCTACCAAATTTTTGACGCTTGAATGATGCTTCGCCAAAAGCAACTTAAAATACTGAAAGTTAAAAACATCTTGTTAGCTTTTGCATTTGCAGCGGTGACACAAGCGTTTTGAGAAATGAGTGGATTGTATATCTTACAAAGACTGCCACCGAGAGGTGAAATCGACATTGCCGCTATTATTCCAAAATCCTTTTACAATAGTGTTTCTCGAACTGTCAATATTTGCGACCCAATATTCAATCGTAATTTTCATCACGCCTCCCTCCATACAAATAACAATTGATTGAATTCAACAAAACTATACTTTGGTGCTAAAATTGCCTTTAAGTACCACTGGCGTATATATAAATCTTGCTCAGCCTGCGCGTTAAATGTCCCCAACGTATATATACGTATTTCCAAAGTATGATCTTTTCTATGCACTGCTATCCATAAAATTATTCTGAAGGCTTTGGAATGCAGTAAAAGGACTTTGACAGTGTTTGCGAAGAAATTACTTATATCAGAAGATTTCCTTATTTATTCCTTTTCTTCCCCCCATACATCATACGCGCCTATGTTGAAAACAGATGCATTGTACAGCGAATCGCGTAACTTTTAATCGGTAGCTAAGGGATTATTTATAAACAGTACAAAAAAATTATCAAGATAAGTGTTAATTTTTGAATAAAATTTTATATATGACAAGCCCACGGGGTCACTAATAATTATTAAACTTGTTCTTTACTTAGTATTGTTAAATTAATTATAAAATACATTTAGCTCTACTAATATATTTCTAAGTGTATTATATCAGTGTAAATGTGTATTTTATTTTTTAATATGTCAAAATGTTTCTTTTTTTTTTACTTTTAGTAAATTAATAATTTATTTTTAAAAAATAATCTTTTGTTTTGACTTTTCAATGCCCTCGCACCCAAGGGGAGGGGTGCACCCACAGTTTGGGAAATGCTGTTTCACAAGAAAATTACGAAAGAAAAAATGGTGATGTCTTGGAAGAAGGAATACTTAATTTCAATTAATTGATTGTGGATTTTCATGATGCAGAAAATCGACAGCGGCCATATCTTTTTTTTATATGGCATGTAAATTATTCTTAGAGTCTCTGTTTGACATGGCTGCTCTAAGAAAAATTAAATCCTAGTACAGGTTTGCATCGTCAGAGCTCAGGTACCTCCCTCTAGGGAGGAAACTAGTCGTTAAAATTACCTGCAGGGATGGGTATCCGCCTGTATGGTGCCGCACGAAAAAGATGTACCGGCTTTCGGGGAATGTAATAGGTCTGTAATGGAAAAATTTCAATCAGCAGCCCATTACAAATATATATATATGGAGAGTGTGAACTAATTTTAGAAATTGAAAAAGAAAAAAAAGCGCCTTACAACCTTTGGTGAATTACCTTTATATCATATATCCCGTATATTATATATTATCCTTATATTACATCTTTACTCTTTATATTTGTTATCTTTTTTTAAAATTTATTCTTGGATAGTCACATAAAAAGTCATTATTTTGCATTGTTTGCTATAATAATATTATTTAAAAGGCCTTTTATTCAATAATGAACTTATATAAATTTCATAACTAAATCATGAATTTTGTGCTAAACTTTCAATAACTTAAAGCATTAAAATATCTTTAATGAATGAATATCCAAATAGGCATGTACTCAATTAAAATTAAAGCAATTTTTTAAAAAAAATTTAATCAAATCAAATTAATTTTTATTTTAATAACTTTTTTTTAAAAAAATTATTAAAATTAAAAGTTAACAAGTCAATAATATATTTTATGTGTTTTTAACCCCCCCCCTTCCTTATAACACCACCAATATTAAAAACTTATTTTTTTATGGAAAAAAATTCAGGTCTAGCGCTGAATTTTACCAGGCCATTTTATTTTTATGAGATTTAAAGTCATGAATTTTACTTATGCGTAATATTCATTCGAAAAAGTAAATGAAACGTCGTGGGACGAATAATATTCCAAAACTCTTAGGTGTAGCGTTAGTGTAATAAAAATCACTTATAAGAATTTTTAGCATGCCATAAAATTAGAAAGAAAACATTTAATCAACGAAACGCGCCTACGCGTTCAACTAAAAACTGACTTTTACAGCCATTTACTATCGAATGTTTATTGCAAGGGGGAAAAAATGAGGTAAAATTAATTATTTCTCATCTTCTGAAAATATCAATTATGTTTTGCGAATTTTCTTTGCTTTTGCCCATAGAGTACGAAAAGATTTATATCATTATGCTTTAAAAAATAATGTGTATTTTTTCAGTTATTTAGCTTGTAACTTATATCATTTTCACTTTAGATATCTCAATATACAAGGTTATTCGGTACCAGACCGACAAACTCGTAGAGTGTGTAGTAAGTACAGAGACGACACGGAATCACATACGAATGCAGATAGCAAATGCCGCAGTTGCGATCTATCTTTGCAAATAAACAGAGAAGAAGAACAAGAACATCAATAGATTAATGAAAAGAAACATTTTATATAGAGACTTGTACTATAACATATGTTTGAAAGAGTATGAACTTCTTCTATAGGTTCACATAAAGCGTTTGGTGTACGAGATACCTGTTCCTTCAGTTGAAGAAAACATTCGGATATCTACATCTGCCAAAACGTTACACATGACATCCCAGAAACCCCAGGATTAAAATGTCATTCAACGTTTCCACCAGGCCTTTTAGACGACTTATAGCCGCAATTTGAGCACCAGTTGTAGTACAACCTTAAATAAAATGTTTTCTGTCTCAGTAATGTGTTGCTATTTCTGATCTTGTTTGTCTGCTTCCGTGCACCATCGCTTGCAACGCCGACGTTTGAGAGCCCGCATTTCCAAGTGATTCTGAGTCGTCTATGTATCCCCGAGTATTATGTGCCCACACCTTAGCAGTTTGTTGGTCAGGCAGCTGCTAAAGTAATCAGCCAGAGTCAGGTCGGTCTTTATTTCCCATGTTTTAGATAGTGAATGTTCAAATTTCTGAATCAAGCTGGAAAAACGATTTTCTTACGTTTACCGTGGCTTTCACAAAGTACATCAGGCCACGATTGCCAAAGTGGTCATGTTCACGCGATTGTATGCTTCATTGTTTCCGTCAACTCGCTTGGTCGAGCATTGACCTACTGTGCAGAGGGATTCATACATGTTTAATGTATCATGGTTGCAAATTATGAGGATCCTAGAAAGTAGATCCGTGTTGCTTCGTAATATTCTGCTATTAACCGGTTAATTAAGATTGACGAGTGTGGTCGTCATAAGAAATTTGCAGGATATTGTCATGACGTGTGTACTCATCATGCATATAAATTTGTGACCATTGCATGTTTTAACTGTAAATTTTAATAAAAGGGAAATGTATTCATAAATTTCAAGATGTTTAGAATATTTTGAGGCCAGCCGCAGTAGAACAAATAAATAAAATAACATGAAAAATTTAAGATGAATTTATGCGTCCCCGTATTAACCAGCTGAAATCGTGTATAAGCTCGAATAAAGAATTTATTTTAACTGCTGTTTGTAAAAAATACAATACCATGAAGGAATCATCAGAATTAAATGAAGTTCAATGCACAAACGACTTGTATAAGTACAAAGAAATGACAATTTTCAAAGTAAAAACACAAATTAGGTGTCCTAAACCAGTATTTGGTATAGCTACCAAGAGCTGTAACAAATACTGTACATGACGTGGCATGGAGTCAAACAGATTTTGAATGTCTGCTTGTAGAAGAGAATTCCATATTGCTTGTATTCGCAGCAAAAGTTCGTCTTTTGAAGCCGCAGGTCACGCATCACGAGCGAGATGCCAACCAACCAATCCCACACGTACTCAATAGGTAACATATTCGGTGCAAAACGCTGGCCAAGGAAGAAGTTGCGTGTGTTGGGCTGAACAGAAGTCCCGAACAGTCTTTGCAACATGTGGGCGTGCGTTATTATGCTGAAAGATAGCTCTAGGGATGCCTTGAAGGACAGGAACGACTTCGGGCTGTAGCACTTCACGGACGTACCTGCAGCTATTGAGATTACCCTCAATTCGTACCAGTGATACTAAATTGCATCCAAAACCATAACTCTGGTTGGTAGGCTACTATGTCTTTCAATAACGCAGTCTAGAAAGCAGCGTTCCCCGGCATAGAGTCTAACTCGAATGCGGCTATTATGGTCCCACAAATAGAAGCGAGATTCATCTGAAAAGACAGCTTAGTACCAATCAGCTTGCCGAGCTCTCCAATCAGCTTGCCTTGAGGAGAATCCTGTATAAAGGTACCCTTGCACGAAATCCACGCTGCAGCAGACGTTGACGAATTGACGAATCCGACATTAGAACACCTGTAGCAGTAGACCAACGTGCTGCCAACTGCCTGGAGAAAGTTGTACGTTTATTCCCTACCCTGCGGAGCAAGTGTCGACCGTCGCTCACTGACGTCACCTTCCATCGTCCACTGCCAGTTTTTCAGGTTTTCGGTGCTCGTCTATTAACTGCTTCCAAACTCGCATTCAAGTGGAAACTGTTCCGCTGCACACGAGCTCCTATTGCGTGATATTAAAATCCTCCTTCTCTAAAGCCGATAATCCTCTCCCGTTCATACTCCGTATCTTGTTGGAATTTCTCCTTATTTCGACATGAAATCATACTTAGGACTCACTAAAAAAGTTCCGCACTAACAGATAATCTTAACTATTTACAACGTCCCCCTACAGCCTTCTATTTATACGCTTTCAGCCTCAGTTCCGAGGGCGCTGCATACGCCACGCATTTGCGGTGGCTTTAAAACTTACTTTTTACTTAACATCCTATACTTGATAGTTGCTGCAAAGTTGATTTAATTCTGATGATTTCTTCATGGTGTTTCATTTCTTACAAACAGTAATATATGTGCAATGATAATATTCTTAGATGTTGGTCTAAAAGTGTACTTAAAATTAACCTAAAAGGAAAAAGTTGGAAAGATCATTTATAATTGGGTTCCTCCAGTATGATCAAGCCATGAAACAAATGCGTGGCGCCGACCAGCTTCTGGTTTTATTGATAGTTGTTGGCCCAAAATTACATAACTGTCGAGTAAGGTCAGCCAGTTGTAGGATTTTACAACCATGTGTGGACTTTAGAATAATGGTTAAATGCCCCGCTGCATTAAGAACGATTATTTCATTGAGATGGGAAAGGCAAGGACTTTCTGATAAGAGAACTGTGATCAAACCTGCATCACCTACTAGAGAACTTCCTGAATTCCAAAATAAGTCGAAAACATTTTGTCAGTAAAGAAGCAAGAGAGTGTATATATATATATATATATATATATATATATATATATCAGTGTGTGTTAAGGTTTCTTTGTCCGAGAATTTTGACGGTCACTAAAGTTCATAGATATACATAAGAACTTACGATCGGAAGGATCGTCGATCTCATGAACACGCAACTAAGCTACATTACTTTATAGCCCCGTACATAGAACCCCGTAATATAACTATTAATAATAAAATTTACAAATTTAAAAACTAAACCCATCTTTTTGATCCAATTTTTTAACAATGACACTTACTCTGTGATTGACTATTATATCCGTTATCTCTTGATTTCAAAGGTAAGCAATGTTGGGCGCAGTTAACTGGTTAAACAATTCATCAATTAAAAGCAATTGAAAAAATTGTAACAATTTATTTTTCATAAGTGTAATTACTATTACTATTTATTTTTTACACTCAATCAGCAAATTTCAGGTGTATGTTTTATATTTTTATTTAAGATGTACATTAGATTGGACTGCTATTATTACTTTTTTCTTCCTCTCTACATGACAGAAGAGTTATCTTATCCTATATAAGTACAAAACGCATGGAAAAAAAATCAAGTAAAAATTATCCTTTGCTCGTGCACTTACAACTCCAAGCATTGAGAAGTTTTTTGTATTTCTAATTAATTTTCTTAATTACTTAACTTACAAATATAGTAACGTTACTGTTTCAAATGTAAAGTCTAAGATATGAGAAGTAGAAAAAAAAATAACTTTTAATTCAAAATAGCTATCGCTTGTGCAAAAAGATAAAACAAAAAAATTAATAAATAAACATTATTTTTTCTCTAAATTAGCAATATCTCGTAATCTGTTCAGCCTATTTTTACCTTTAATAAATAAAACTTAATAAATGTTAAATATATTTTACTTTTTCGAATTTTTAAACTGTGTATAGTCCTTTTGGTAAACTTTATTTCCAAATTTATCCAACATTTTTAATTAGTACGTCCAAAAATGAGACTTTCTAGAAAAATCGTGATTGATCTTGATAAAAATAATCCTTCTGATGATGCTGTTTCTTATTTCAACACCACACACTCTTCGAAATTCTTCTATCTTAAATTTTCCTCAGCATTCTATCGATTGGATGCTATAAGGAAGCTTTGGAGATCTGTATCTGAATTTTTTATTTATTACATCATATCTTCATGTTATACCCACATTTTAAATATTTGAAACAAAATCTATATTTCATAAAATATGTTTTCCTTTCCCTGTTTAACGGAAAACTATAAAAGAAATATTTTTCATCATTTCAAGTTTTACATCTTTTTCACTTAACCCGCGGTCACTCGCGCCTGTTTTTGCTACCGTCGTTAATCGCGGGGTGTAGAGAACACCCCAAACTTTTAACACGTGTATTTAATTATGAAAATAAAATTAAGTCATTATGATACATATTTATAAAGTACACAATGTTTTTTGTACTATACAAATGAAATAATTAAATTTATTGCATACAAATGAGACTACATTAATTTAAACTAGACATACAAAATTTTCATTTCAAAACACATAATTTTATGTTTTTTCATAAACCAGTATATATATATAAAACATATATACCAGTAATAAATATACTTTATAATTAATGAGATAACGATAGTATAGAAAGTAGAAAAATAATATTTTAACCATTTTCCAAACATTCAGAGCAGACTGTATACATATGCTCAACTTCTCGCAGGAGTTCTCAGCCCCCAGATAAACTTTTGAAGGTCATTACATTCCAGTCTTTCGAGAAAGAGGGACTGCATCAGGCATGAAGGTTCAGTGGCCTTAAATGGGCAGCTACAGAAAAAAGAGTGGTTCTCCGCATTCTTTTTAGAATTCTGGGAGGATTTTCTTGTTGCTGGGGTGCCCAGAACACCCCGCGCGAGTGATCGCGGGTTAAGTGTTAGAGTCTTATTCATCACATTTCGTGACTATTTAATACCATCAAATATTTGACTATCTGGCTGTTTAGCTCATTTTCTTTAGTATCCATTTTGGCAAGGATTTCATCAAATCCACATCTGCTTAGTAAGTACTTTTACGTTTTGAAACAAATTTCTAAAGTAAAATGTTAGGGTTAGGATTTTGTTTCCAAATTTTGTGCATCATTTTTTATTTATTTATTTATTTATGTAATTTCATATTAATCGGATAATTTCTTCTCGATGTGTCACTTTTTGTGTGTTATAATGCGGACATAGTGATTTATTTTTCATAAAATATACAAATAAATAGTAATTTTTAATTTACTAAGAAATTCGACTGAACTCTTAACTTCAGACACTTGAGTTATTTTTTTTCTTATGAGATCATTTTCACAATATCTTTAAAATAAATCATAAAGGTATAAAATGCATAAGTCTTCACGGAAGAAATTTTTACCTAGAAAATATATTGGAATATTTTTAAAGGTGGTTTTAAATCTTTGACTAGATCGTTAAAGTAGTTGCTACGAAACAATTACCGTAACAATTAGCGTACCCCCTTTTTCACGAAGAAACTAGGAATTCCCGTATGCAATGCTCGTATATTTTGAAGTCATTTATTGGAAGTATTATTGCACACTTTTGAAAAATAGTATACTTCTAGAAATACAACCCTTTAAGTTCATAAGAAATGTCATTCTTTTTTATTATATACAGTATTTCGATGTATGTAGAAGTCTAAATTTTCTATGCTCGTCGTCTTTTATTTTTCAAGCTCTCATTTTTATACCCGGCGTATAACGCGCAGAAGTAAATTTCGAGCTTATTTTTGGTGTTAAAAGTGCGCGCTATACGCCGGATTTTATGGTAGTTACGGTCCATGGCAGTTATTGAGTTTTGAGAACCCTTTTTCAGATCAAAGAAGTCAAAACTTGCCTTAAAAATATCTTTGTTCTTGAAAACAAATTTACACATTTCTTCCAATTGAGGCAGGTTCAAACAAAATGGTGGTAGGATTGCTTTGATTTATTAGCTGGCGTATATATGAGAACATTTAAAGTTCAATCTGGTTGTATTTACTAAGAAAGCTCCAAAATTAAGTTTCAACAAAAGAAACGCAGCGTAATTCCTAAAACACACCTGTTTCTACTTTTGATGAATTAAAACTGGATGACTCCAGTTTTAATTTAATCTTCTCTTTTGTATTGTAACAATTTTTACTTATATCTATGGTGATAATATAAAAAAATCCACGTAGTAATTTTCAATGTCATTTAATTCTAGTTGTCTTTTATCGATATTATATTTGTAAATATTTATCTACTCTCTACTGTACATCATTTGATATTGTTTTATCAGAAATTTTTAAACAGGGAAGAGTCGCGCACTCGATACTAACGTTAGTGTTTACGAGGGGGATGAAATTATGCCATTTTTTATATATAATTAGTTTTATTGTACACCATAAAAATCGTATTTGCAGCGAATAATTTAATTTAGGGTAGTATACTTACCACCTACTTCTAAGGGGTTTTTTTTTCAATTTTACTTTGATAATTTGAGAAAAATTGCAATCGAACTGAACTAAAATGTTTCAAATGTATGTAACGTTGGTACAAGATACAAGTTACAGACACTTCCGTGTGTAAAGAAATTTGCTGGAAAATGGTTCTTTACATTTCACGACATATACTTTGTGTAATTAAAATTTTTCTCGCGTGAAGATTGACAACAGTTAATACTGAGGCATGTTGGCTGACACAAAACTTGCAGGACGTGAGGAGAATTTCAACCCTTTATTTTAAAAATAAATTGGGAGATGAATTTGACAGGGTACATTTGTCTTGTTAAAGTAATTCAAGACTAAATGGGCTTGATTTTACAAATAATACAAAATTGGCACAAAAAATAAATTGAATAAATCCGCCCCTGTTTTATTTAACTTTCTTTTTATGTACTTTATTTAACTTTATATTTTTATTTATTTTTATAATAAATGCAATCATTTTTAAAAAGGTTCGACCCTCCGGTATTCTCCTCACATAATGAAATTGCTCTCCCATAAGGAAATTACTCTCACCCCTGTTGTACGTAATAGGGCATGAAAATTCCATCCCGTGCTACATTATGTCTTTTTAAGGCTGAAAACGCTTTTAAGGCATCGACAACTTTCAGGTCTTAAACATCTATCTTCTAGGGTCGAAGCAAGTTTTTCTTGAAGTTACGTCAGTGTACATTAAAGTGTATTATAAATATAAATTTGTATAATAAATGTCTAAAGTGTATTATAAAGATAAATGGTCGAAATTTCTATATTATTTTTTTTAAAGAAATCTATGTTTCTGAAAAACTATTATTTTGAACATCGAAAGGAATAAAATTCTCTTAAATTTGAAGAATCTTTTTTAAAGAGATGTGATGAATCTTCTCTTTGTCATCTTCCATCGGAGCTATTATAAAGTTATAGCCTTTACTATTGTCCCAGTACACTTAATGTAGAATAAGAATTATTTATGTCTATTAAGGTGATTACACTTGCATGTAAACTTAGAAACTATTCTCACAATGGCCATACTGAAATTTTAGTATTAAAACACACACACACGCTAGGCTGGAATTCCTAAATATTGCCTTTTTCTTTGAAATTGACTGAATTTTGGCAGATAAGCTTTTGAAGACATAGCTAGTCGCCAAGTGTGAGAGGTATTTCGTTGGTGGCGTCATCTACTAGCGGCTACAGCTACCAAATTTTTGGCACTTGAAATAATTCAATTCCAGCTCTTGTCGGATGCCAAATATTACCGTGATTTAATTTGGCCGAGAGTACCAGAGCCATATTTATATTCAAGAGATTTTTTACATGCCACATAATCACATGACATGGGTGCCTAAGATTTTGGCATTCAGAAAATATATTGGCTCTAACTGGGATCGAACCCGCATCCTTAGGTTTACTAGGTGGACACGTTACCTCTAATGTATGAGCAGATAATATAATAAGCTATAAAGTTCGTAAATACAATAAACTCCTTGCATATATGTATGGTTAAAGAAGGAAATCTTTATCCAGAATCCTATTCTTACTTTATATTTTCTCTTTCTTTCAATTGGAACAAATGTATAGCTGTATGCTTGAAATCAATGATCGGATCTAAAAAACGTGAGTATAAACTGTTCTTTCTATTTTAAATTGATCATGAAGAATGCTTCTATTCTGTCAGTACTTTAAAAGTATTCTTAATTAAAGATTATAACACTCGAAAACATTCATAAAAAAGTTCAAAATAATATTTTTAAAAAACTAGAAATGTTTTTCTTTCATTAAAAACTTTTTGAAATGTTAGGAAGCACTTTTTTTTTCTTAAATGATAAATGTTGATTAATTACTCTATTTTTTTTGTTATTTAATTATCTTTCATATAGGCGTTTTCATTACGCATAAAAAGAGCCAAAACTAATCTCATTTTCACTAAAAATTTCGCTCCAAAAAATAAGAGGGGGATTGTAACGAAAATTGGCATGAAGGCACCTGCTAGGCATATTTGTAAATAATTAGAAATGCAGAGTGGCTGCGCACATTGCATAATGCCACCAGAGGGCACAATGTACTTCGTTCCCATGAATTATAAAATAGGTAAGATGATTTCGTGTATTTAATCGATTGCACAGAGGGACGCTTTTTAACAAGGGTTTACATTACGCCACCCTCGGAGACAATACGAGCAGTTTGAGTAGGGAAGACTGTTAGGAATGATAGAAACCGTATGGTTAACTTGACGAGTAAATTACATCCTAAGCCATCCTGACTTTAATGTGAGAAGTTTCTGGGGCCAATGGGCAAGAATAAGGTCTACTACAATGTAACTAGGCTCAAGACACTCTCGACAGCCCAACAATTGACAAGACTGTCGCATCATACGACACAAACGCATAGCGCTAACTGTGTTACTACCCACCATCCATACACAAGCAGCTCCTTAATAAGGGCCTCATGGTGACCTCTGATCAATATTCATCCATGGAATCATAACAGCCAAGAGGTATGTTCTTGACATTCTTCAGTTCCATGTGTTGCCAGTCATGACAAGGCTCCCAGGAGCCATTTTTTTCACACGACAATGCTCCTCCACACACACTTCAAAGGTTGCACAGGAACACATTTCAACATTTCAACACTTCCCCAGCCTGCTTGATATCCACATTTACCACCGATAAAGATATCTGGGATCATTTATGCCAGCAAATTCGACAGCCTACGAGTTGGGTCAAATTAAAGACGCGTTTATAGCGACTTTGAAACGAGATGTCATAGGGAACCATACGGGTCATATCATACACCCGAGCGAATCACATCATACATTCATGCTAGATGTGACCCCTTTGAGTACAAATAACTCCATTTATTTTTAATTTTTTCTACAATAAATCAAGCATTTTTCTTTGATTTTGTAATCGCTTACTTACACATCAAAGTTGCACTTACGTATGTAAAATCTCATTTTATTCTGACAACTGTCACTCGGTGTGCAAATCTTTATGGCATTGAGTATATTTTAGTAGATATTTTATTTTAAAAAAAACATTTATATTATTAGAAACTTTATCCACCATTTTACACAATTAATATCCCATAATTAATCGAAATTTTCCCCAGTATTAAAATTTTTATAATAAATATAATGCAAAATTCCAATGTTGCCTACATAAAAAAAAGGGCATATTAGTTACATTCAATTCATGCTCTTCATTCGTAAAAAGCTATATATTCACTCAAAAATGAAATTGCAGTATATATATATCAGTTTATTTCATTTTGATTTTGTTATTATTATGATAGGATTCCCAATTCACCTTAAGCACTTGCTCATAATACCTGATAAAGGTAACATAATTTTTTTTTCTGTATAGCATCCGTTTAATTTGTTTACAAATCAAGTAGATTTTAAGTCTTGAAACTAAACATTGATATGTCAAAATGTGATCCACTCAAATATAAATAATAAAAGATTTAAAAATAAAATAAACTGAAAGTCAAAATACTAAAATATATTGGTTAATATCCATCGCATTTTTAGCAGTAACTGTTAACAAATGTTTGCTTCCATGCTAAAATTTAGATATCTCGGAATCATATTACGAAGATAAATAAACATATATACCACGAAAATGTATCATATTTATCTTCAAATATGCAAAATTTACATTTAAATATATTTTACATCCACGTGCATCTGGAAAAATAAATTTATGTTTAAAATACGGACACGTTTTTCCTTCTGGAACTGATATAAAAATTTCAGGAAAACTAATAAAAATTCACCGAGCATATTTTTAAATTTTTACCAGAATTTTTATGGTTTACTCCAATTCTATCAATATTAAAATATTGATACTTATCAAAAAGTAGTTGAATGATTACTTATTTATTGTTTTATATATATGCATTTATATGCGCGCGTGCGTGTGTGTGTATCTATTGATTGCAGTCTATTGTTCTATGCGTAAGTTTTAAGTGGAAAATTTGTTTGAACATAAAATATGCCATGAAGAAAGCAAATTACGAAAAAACAGTTCTCTAAAGATAAACATAATAACCGCAAGACTGTTGTAAAATTCTTGATAGTTGATCAATTTTTCTCTTTCTTTAACTGATGATTTCGCATAAATTTCTATAATGCATCTATGGACTGATGAAAAGATTCTTAATCTTTTATGAGTTTTAATTAATAACCCTACACAAAATTACGAGAGAAGTTTATGACTGCTGAAACATATTTTTTGAAAATTAGTTTCTTTATTGGTACAACTAGACAATTGAAAATTGATCAAGTACAATTTATTGGTAGCTAAAATATATTAAGAGATATTTTTTCTCTATTTTCTATGTATACTATGCTGATTTGTTTCTGATTCAAATATCCAATGAAAGATTTAATTTTCCAATGGCTTCTCGTACCATAAGTTTTTATTTGTGGTTAAATCATATTTATCCATTCTACCCTTAGAGATTGAGGCATACATGAAATTATTATATACTTCAAATTTTGCTTTTACTAAAAGGTATCAGTAAAATATCATCTTACAAAAACATTAAGCAAAAAAAATCTATCATTTATTTTCAAACTTTTCTTCCACTTCGCTTTTAAGTATTGATTAATAAGACTCTGTATGCAATGTCTATTTTTTAAAACATCTAAGATTAAAAAAGAGAAACGAAAATAGATTTTGAAAACTTTATAGTTTTATGGTTTTTTTTCAAAGAAGTGCAGCTATTTCATTATAAAACTGGTTTATTATATTCTGTCTCTCTATAGACATGTTTTTCAGTTTCAAATCTGGAAGCTGGAAATGTCATACATTTTTTTTTCTAAATTACAAATTTTGCCCAGCCTAATACTAGGATTAATTAATATAAATCAATAATTTTTACCACACTCGCAACAAATAATTTAACTTGTAATAAAACTAAATTGTTTTCTGGTATGTTTTGTGAAGCAATTAATGAATGTACAAATTACAATTAATTAATTTTGAATTCATTAAATTGCATTTATAATCATTTCAATTTTATGTTTCATAAAGTTAAGAAATTTTGTAAGACAACGAAAGTCTTATATTACTTAATATTCTTCTTTTAAAGTAATGTAATGAGATACTGTCTGAATCAAACTATTTATTATTTTTATATAAACATTGCTATATTCCAAAGCATACCATTCTTTAACGAACATTCTTTTCTTTCATTTGTTGATGCTCCACTTGTTATCAACTGAATTGGCTGAGTACAGCAACTTGCGATAAAACAAATATCCTATTTTCTGGTTAGTGTCTTTGTAGCCCTTTTGAAAGGAGACATAGTTAAAGAAACTGTTTCCTCAAGACACCACCTACTTTACCAATTGCACATATAAATAGAGCGGAAAGAACAAAAGGACATGTCAGATGTTTCTGCTGGTTTTTCTCTAAATGGTCTCCTTTCTTGCTGATGCAGTAGTTTATTCTTAGATAGCTGAAGTGCTGCCGCAAACTCAAATCATCAAGAATTAACCATTGTCAAAGTCATATCGAGGGAGTAAAAAGACTTCTTCCCCTTCGATATAAATTTCCTGAAAGAAATTTTTAATCTCAGAGAATTTTGGTACTGCATCGAACTATTAATAAAATTTTAGCAGATTTATTAAAAATTAGTTTTATACATCATATTGTTTCAATTACAGTCATGCATTAATTCCCACCGAACAGACGTATTTCCGCAAATACTATGAATTTTAAACAATTTTCATTTTAGAAATTTCTTTTTAACCAAAAAAAAAACATATAAAAAAATTTGCAAAACTTCTTTTAATTATGCAAATGTATCGTACTGCTATTTCATATTTGTTAAATATCTTGATTGAAAAACATTATATAATTTAGAATGAGTGAGTGTTTATTAACATCACCCTGAAAGTAACACAAGGGCTGTTTGCAAACTGGTCTCCTTACGTAGCATATAATTTATGAGGATGCGTCTGTGTATTAATATATGTATATACATATTACCAACCCAATGCGTTACTTTGAGAATATTTAAGTTAAAATTGTACTTTATAGTCATAGATATTTATGTATACAAAAAAAAACTTTTAATAGTGTTTGAATATCTCGAAAACTGGTTTGATCAGTGTTAACGTTTGCTACAATCAAATTAGGTCGTATGAATAAAAATTTATATTTGATTTGATGTACTTTTTTCTTTCCAAAAGAGATAATATTATCCCTATATCAATAAAAATGAAGTCTTGTCTTATATAACTATTTTTAAAAGATGTAAGTATATGTTAACAAGGCAATTACTCGTTGGTCCAACCTGTGGATTTTTTTTTTGCAATAACTACCATTACAATGTATGGAATTCTGTAGATGGACTTGTCTATTGAGGGAATTGAAATTATGACAATTAATCATTTTTTAAGTGCATTATTTTATAAAATTGTAAAAGTGTTTTTATCATATCAATAATACTACTAATAGAATTGAAAAGATGAACTAAATAAATGTTATAGATAAAATACATTTTTTTATCGTGCGATCTATAATTTATTTGCAATTTTAATTATAACTGTTGTATTTCCTAAATTTTTAATTCCATTGTTCAGATAGACGATTACCCTATATATGTTTATGTTATTCCAGTAATTTAGTGCATCCGTTTAAACATTTTGGTTTATTAGACGACACACACTGAAGACCTGTATACAGTAAAAATACTATTACATAACTGATTCTACAAAACGCATATCTCTCAGATTACTTGCAGTGCCATCTATTCATTGGCATTTAATCTACAACAATAATAGATACTTTATTTTTGTAGCCGTGTGTGATTTTTTGCAGAACATTTTCTTAATGTATGAATGTATGCATTACGTCTGTCTGTAATAGTTTGGAACCTAATAAGGCTTTTGTGGAATTTGAGAGTTAAAAATTATGTGAATATTTAAGTTTGTGTCCATTTTTTTTTTATAAAATGATAAAATGTGGTTATTAATTTCCTATTACTTATTAAATAAAATCTATATTACTTCTGAAATGTTTTTCAAACAGTAAACTATAAAAATACCTTCAAGTTATAACAAGGCGTTCTGATATTTTATCAACATTAACAATTATAATCTATTTTAACAGCTCTTAAATATATTGCTTAATTCCTTTAAAGCAGATACTATTGTAAAATTATATTTCTCTAGATAATTAACAATATTGTACCCAAATTATTTAAATGCATCCAGATACATATATATTTGATACTTACCTTAATGATGAAAAGTTCTATATCCTTAACAAACTGTGATCCTTGATAACTATAGATTCATTAAGAATCCTAAGTCTATAACATGTGTTCTTATAATGTCTCACAAAATTATTAGTTTTTACAATAATACGATCTTCTGTTATTATATACTGGTTATGCTCATTAATCAAATTAAAAATTTTATATTCATTGAATTCAATATATATATGTACCCCCACAGATATATATACATATGTAACCTAAACTCATTGGCGCAGCACCCCATAAGAGCCAAGGTCTACTGTGCCCAATTCAGTTTACGGGGCCTTGGGCTCTGAGTTGAATGAAAGGTTGAGTCGACCCTACCAAGCCCTGGGTTTGAACTCCTTACCTTAGGGTGGAAACGGGATACGTTAGCACTCGACGCTACTTCTATACCCTAATTATTCAGGTCCGGAATCGCTTTATTGACTCTATAAGTTCTTTTTCTATTTTGTCTTTAATTATATTAAAATTCTCTTCTTTTTATATATTTAAGGGGACTTGGTACCCTTTGAGCTACTTTCTTTATTTATGTATATTTACAAATTTTATTTTAGCATTTCATATAATTTTTCTATTCAAAAAAATGATACGAGATGAAACTTTTCACATATTATTCACGCAATTTTAAAAATTTTAATTTTTTGAAGAAAATTTGGAAAATTTCAAAATCTTTTACCATCTGTAAATATTACATTTTTGAAATGAAATTTTTTGTAATATTCTTAGGGATGTTTTCAACAACTTTAGGGATCGATTTTACAATAAATTAATTAGTTTGGGAGAAAAAAATAAAATGTTGATATGAATGCTAAAAATCAACCAAAAAGCTAATATCTCTTATTTTAAATTTTAAAAAAAAAAATGTAGTTTAAAGCAAAATGGATCCCTAATGGTTTATATATTAGGTTGGGGAAAAGAAATCTATTATTTTTTCGGTAGATGGCTGTAGTGTCGATATCTCGTGAAGTATAGATCAAACAATATCAAATTTATGCTCGTTGTTAAGGCGATATTTCACACTAAAAAATCTTTTGCTGTTTTTTGTTTGGTCCATTCAGTTGGGAGTTACAGGGTGCTAAAAATGGAAGTCAACAAAGAGAAAATTCGGTACATTTAACAGTTTTTCTTTGATAAAGGCGAAAATGCAAGCCAGGGGGCTGAAATTGCGAATGGTGCTTATGGTGCCGATTCTGTAACAGCTAATTACGTGCAGTTTTGGTTTCGTCGATTCCGTTCAGGCATTTTTGATGTTAAAGATACCCGTCGCACAGGCAGGTCCGTAGTCGAAAATGTCGATAAAATCACAGAAATAATCGAAGTGGACCGTCATGTTAGTAGTCGTAGCACCATCCAGAAGCTGAAGATTGACCATAAAACAGTTTCAAACCATTTGCGCGAATTTAAATTCAAAAAGAAGCTCGATGTTTGGGTGCCACATCTACCAAAAACATGATGGATCGAATTCCATCTCCGAAGTCTTGGCCAAACTGAATAAAATCGACATTCTTAAGAGGATGGTGACTGGGGATGAGAAATGGGTCACATACAACAATATTGTGTGAAAACGAACGTGGTCGAAGCGCGTTGAAGCAGACAAACCAGGACTAACGGCCTGAAAGTTTCTACTGTGTATTTGATGAAACTGGAAAGGAATCATTTACTATGAATTGCTTCCGTATGGCAGATACTAAATTCAGATCTCTACTGTCAACAACTGGACCGTTTGAAGCTAGCAATTGAACAGAAACGGTCCAGAAATAACTAATAAAGGACGTGTTGCGTTCCATCAGTACAACGCCAGGTCACACACGTCTTTAGTGACTCGCCAGAAACTCAGGGAGCTTGGATGGGAAGTTTTAATGCATCCACTATATAGTACGGACCTGGAACCAAGAAATTACTACATTTTTCTCACATTGCAAAAACTTCCTGAGTGATAAGAAATTGGATCAAGAGAAGATTCTTAAAATCAATTACTAGAGTTTTTCGCCAATGAGGAACAAGACTTCTATGAGAAAGGCATTATGAAGCTACCTTTAAAATGGCAACAAATTGTACAACAAAACGGTGCATATTTGACCCAAATCGGACAATACGAAAAATATTAAATAAAGTCTTTAATTTCATGCAAAAATAATGGATTTCTTTTTCCCCAAACTAATGTAACACGCAAGTATATATATGACCCTTACAAGGTTTATATATAATACGCAGGAAAAAAATGGAAATGATTGGTAAATAATTGTAGGAGTAGCATTTTGAATGCACTAATGTTTCCAAAAACACAAACTGAGAAAAACCACTTTAAAATTCACAATTGTGAAAAAATAATTAAAATAAGCTTAAATAAAACTTAAAATACCAATTTAAGATATTAGTAATACATTTTTCTTTAAAATAATTGCATTTTCATATTTTTTCAACCCATATATTTTTATAAATGATCAATTTTTAAAGAATATTAATTTCACAAGAGAATTCAAGAAAAATGTTAAAAAAATTCTTTTTCTGTCACGGCAGAAATTTTAGTTTTTTTTTCTTTTTATAATATTGAAGTATAACATTTGTATGAAAAACATATTCAGAAATAAGAACAGAAAATATAAAATTATTAATATAAAATTCCTTAATTCAAAAAACATTTCACAAAGAAAAAAAAATGATTGTATTGTATTGCCTCGGTTATATTCTGCTTTATATACTACACATTCTTTTTTTAATGTTATTATTTCTCTTTATAAAATAGATTTTTTTATCCAAACGCTTTTTTTAGCTTTTTTTTCTAAGAAGAGGGCATGGCTGAATTGCCTAATTTGTTTTCAAATGAAGTTTTATTCAACTTCTAACTTTCCTACATGTACAAGTGATATATCAATCGACAGATAATAATGCAAAGAATAAGATTAAATAAAAATTAAAAAAAACGATAGGTCTGTCATTTTTAGGTTACCAAGTCCTAAAAATACGCTGTTTTGTGTATTGCATTATGTTTCTATAATTTATTCTTTCATAATTTTTGGTCATATTTGATGTCTCGTTTATTTTTCGTCCATATATAAATATATAATAAAATGTTCCTATTACATTTTTATTCAAATTTTTAACACCTTTAAAGAAATATAATAATAAAGTATATATTTCTTACTCCTCTTTCTGATTTAATACTACAATTTTTCACTACGTACTTCTTAATTTTTTTTCTATTTTCGTTCCTACAAAAAATACGTCGTATCTATGTTTATTTTTGCAACTGCATTTCCAGAAGCAAAAAAGTCAGAAAAGGATATCGGCTTTCCTGAAGTTCATCAATTTGATTTCCAAAGTCCCCGCAAGACCAACGGAATTCAATTTCGGTAGATATCTGTGTCATTCAATTCAATTCATCAGTGAATCTAGATAAGTGTTTTCTAGATAAGTGATGGGGCTAAATAAGTGATGGCAGCTCTCAGTCACAAAAATTACATACAAACAATAGAGATTTTCTGTAGATAAAACTTACAGTAATCAGTGTGCTAATGATTTTGTATGATACAGAAGTAAATTATTCAAATTTAGTAAAAACAGCCTTTACAATGTTTCTCTTCTGAGGAAAAATATGCAAGTTAAAAATGAAGACTATTAACTTGTAGAAGAAACTGTGTAAATAAAAAAAAAATGTTTACATAGAAATTTAAATATGCTTACTATTTTAATTGATGTTGTTGCAAATTTGCGTGGGTATAAAGCAACCGATGACTGCATTACTTGAATATCAGGTTTATTAAAGGACAAGAAAGAAGACAAATCGACGAACATGCAAAAAGAAATAGTATAAGAGATTATTTACAATAGTGCAAAACGCACTTGATAAAAACAAATTTAGCAATGTTCCAGAAACGGCTCTCTAGAACAGTATTCCTATCTTTTCTGAGTTAAAGCACAAACGTATTTTGATATCGATTGAGCTCTCTTCTGAGCTGACTCGGTCTTTCTTTTGATGATCCAAAACATAACATCATTGTAATTTCTATAAGTAACTATTCTAGAGACTCCTCGATGATTCCTTGACGATGTCGCATTTTGCACCATATTTGTCATAAAGGGCGACGTAAATCTCAATGATTTAGTAACCTTTACACTTCTATGGTTGTCTTAGATTTATTTTTCAAGTTCCTTCTGGGAAGCGAACTTTGCTTATGTATCTCAATTTTCCCACAAGGAAACGTAACCCAAGGGGAAATAATACATTCATGTTATTGAATAATATTGCTTTTTGCTAAGATTATTTTATTTAATTTAGTATAAATTTACTTCTAGCAACTTAACCCCTTAACTACCGATTGAAAGTTACGGAATTCGCTCCCCATGGCCACCGTTTTTCACATAAGTAACGTATTACGTGGGGCGGTGGGAAGAAAAGGCGCAAATCAGTAAATTTTTCTCTGAAATAAGTAAACCCTGCGAAAATATATCATATTGCATTTCAAAGCCTTCGGAATAGTTTTGCTGGCAGTAACGCAAAGAAAGGAATTGTATTTCGGAAAAATGTATATATACGCCTGAGGCACTAAACGCACCGTTTAAGTGAAACGGATATATACGCCGGGGACAGTTAAAGTTAATATGAATGCATAAGCAGCAGGATGGAAACAGAAGGCTTAAACAATTCTTAGAGAAGAGATAGTTCATAATTAATATACAGCAGCTCATGTATGTATAAATTAATTAAAATATAACCCTCGCACCGATTGTATGTGAAAACGCATATTTCGAAAAACATTTTAAATGGGTACAGTTAATCAGGACAAAAAATTTAGCACCTTCCATTTACTTTCGTTTAGTTTATTTCTAATTTATATTATAAATTGAAGTATATAACAACATTTTTTCCTGGGCTTTCATTTAATTTGTTCCTAATTCGTGTTAGCAGTTGGAGCACATAATAACACTTTCATTGGAACATGTAATAAATAAACTACCTTTATATTTTAACCTAATTTCAAAATAGCCAATTGTATAAATGTCTTTCAAATGGCGCTTGAAAAAATACACAATGTTTCCTATGTTACAAGTGTTATCGGAATAGAAGAAAAATACTGCACAAAGTCTGTGGAATGATTTATGGTACAGATTCTCTTTCAGCGTTCATTCTTTCCGGAATGAAGTCATTTATTTTTTGAGAACAGACAGCGTTCTAGCTAACTATTTTTTTAAAATACAAAATAAGAGCAAATAAAAAAAAAATAAATACTGATGGAAAGACTTGACGGAACCTACAACGAGAGGGTGAGATACGTCTCCATTTTGAAAATTAAGCCTGTTAAAGCGAATTTTTTTTCTAAAACATGCCTTATTGAATGCATATTAAAGTTAATAATATTTCTTAGGAAAATCCGAAATCCTTATAATTCTTACTTCCTTACTGCATTAAAAATATTCTGCTCTTTTTAATGTTTCTTTAAACTAAAATATATTTTGAAGAAAAATTATTGAAATGAATAATACATTTGGATTATACATTAAAAATACTGCTTTCTATGTTAGGACATATAAGTAAACATATTTCTTACTAACTGCAGCTCCAAATATTTCTTATAGCTTATAAATTCCATTTTTTTCTAGTAACACTAAAGAAATATTGTTTTTGATAAAAACATATCTTATTTTCGAATCTAAATTTCAAGCTTTAATTTTTTTTATATTATTGTGATTTGTATTGGATAATTGATTCAATTTACTGGTATATATTTATTTAATAAAATTCCGAATTGTTAAAATTTTTATTCTTTAAATTCAGATCTACTCTTTATAATTCGTGTTTATTGAATTTAAATTTAATTTATCCTACAGTTTAAATTATCATTAGCGGTCTAAAAAAATATGAATGAGAATATTTCAGAAAAAATATACACACACATTTCAGAAATATATTTGCAAAAATGTCTTTTTAAGAACATTGCCCGCGTTTAATTTCGTTTTCCTAATTTATGCACAATTCATAGTACTTTTCCTTATTTAGCAAAAGCAAATTGTAAAAATATAATATTATAGAATATATAAAGGAAAATATTTCTAAGTTACTGCCAGCCAGACTGGATAAAAACTAAAATTATGAAACTTCGCAAGAATAAAGATTTTATTAAAGTGTCCTTACAGATAAAACAAAATGAGCTTCATTTGGAAAGTGAATTACTCTCCAAAGTGTTATCTGGAGAAATTCTAACAAATATTAGGAGCTAACGATTGCTAATATGATAAAATGTTATTTAGAGCTTGAGTATAAAATATTCAAACAATATGTGCTGCTTTCCCTGCAGCGTTTCTCTCTTTGTTGAAAATTAAAAGTTTTACAGCGAAAGTTCGCTTTCCAGCAGGACCTTAAATAAAATTATGGCAACCCTCAAATATGAAAACAAGATTACTTGATGGATGACTGTTTCGCCTTTGGAAACAAATTTTGGCGAAAGCTGATACCACCAATCAAAACCATCAAAACTCTATGGAATCGACCCTTCTGGAAATTTCCTAAAGGACACGCGCTTCCAAGCCACAGGCCTGGGGCTAAAAACCCCGGGCTGGACAAAGGCAACTCAGTTTTTCAGTTCTGTGGGTCGATAAATGAGTACCAAGCTTGCTTAGGAAAAAACACTGTGGGTTTCGCGACAGATTGACCACCTGATGGAACATCTGCTCTTGCACCTCAGCGTCCAAGGTCACGAAAACTGAGATGGGCACAATAGGCCTTGGTCCTCATGGAGTGTTGCGCAACTGAGTTAAGTCTTTATTCATATAAGGGACCTTTGAGACTTTATTCGCTTTGTTCCTACTTGTGGATTTGTTCAAGAGAGCCATTTTGGAGCACTGTTAAGTTTGTTTACAACTATTTCGTTTTGTACTATAGTAAATAGTCTTTTATAATATTTCTTTGTAAATATACGTCGATTCGCCTTCGTGTAGTCATTGGTTAGTCTTTGTCCCTTAATGCAGCGTATCTCAAACTGTGGGGTGCCACCCCTTGGGGGTAATGACAACTTTACTAGGGGGACGCAAGCATATTGAAAAGTCAAAAAAAAAACTTTAAAAAAAATTAGCAATTTCCTGAAAGTAAACAAACACAATACATTCTGACATAATAAAAACTAAAACACGCATTTACACTGATATATTACACTTATAATTGTATCAGTTCTACACAATGTATTTTATAATTAATTTAACAATACTATAAGTTAAGAACAAGTTTAATAATTACCTCATGGTATTATCATATATAAAATTATATACAAAAATTAACACTTGTCTTGATAATTTATACGGTTTCTCATTAATCCCTTAGAGTTGCCGATTAAAAAATATGCGATTCGCTTTGCAATGTCAACCGTTTTCCCAAAAGGCGAGCGTATGGGATGTATTGGGGGATAAAGAAGCGAAAAAATAATTTGAAGTAAATTCTTCGTAAACATTGTTAAGATCTGTTATTGCATCCCAACTCCATTGGAATAATTTTATAGATAGCAGAGCACAGAAAAGATCGCACTTCGGAAAGACGAATATATACGTCCTGAGAAATTAACGCTTTGGCTGAGTGATAAGTTTATATACGCCGGTGGCACTTAAGAGGCTAAAGTCTTTTCGTAGTTTTAGCGTCAAAGTATAGTATTATTGAATTCAATACATTGGTATTGTATGAGTGAGGCGCGATGAAAATTATGATTAAATATTTGGTCACGAATATTGAAAGTTTGAGAAGCACTGTCTTTATAAACTTGTTGCTATTC
This sequence comes from Trichonephila inaurata madagascariensis, assembly GCA_019973955.1. Classification (NCBI taxonomy): domain Eukaryota; kingdom Metazoa; phylum Arthropoda; class Arachnida; order Araneae; family Nephilidae; genus Trichonephila; species Trichonephila inaurata. Next base: position 53,539 of record BMAV01002827.1, read on the forward strand.
AATTAATTGGAGTCGTCGCCTGTTTTTTTTCCCACGTAAAGTTGTAACAATCATCAAGAATGCCGGCATTTGTAAAGAACGAATTTTTTTAGTAAGCATAAGGGACATAATTAGTGTAAAGATTAATAAAAATATTTTAATTTTAAGCTAAACTGATCCACAAGCTATTATAGTTTTAATGTTTCCCTTAATGGAGTGATTTATTATTCCTTATTTGATCGGCGTTTTCAATCTTAATCTAATAGATCAGGGGTGTTGGGGTTCACTCAGTGGTGTAGGTGTAGTGAGCTAACAGAAAGTCTACAATACAGTCGAACCTCCATTTTACTAACCTCTATTACGCAAAATCTCTCTATTTAGCGAACTTTTTCCTGGAAGTAAAAGAATTTCACGATTTTCTTCGTAAAATAACCTCCAAATAGCCAAGTACATTTTCTACGAGATGAAGTTTTTCTCTTGTGATTCGATTTTTTTCTCCGTATTTTTAAAATATTTCTAGACATTCATATGATTATTAGGATCTTAGTGAAATCGATCCCCCAAAAAGTCCTTAAACGTTCACCAGTCGATCGTGATCGACTTAAAGCCCACTCCAGTAGATGATCAAATTTCTATTGCACACGTAGTGCGATGCACTAGCTCACAAAACCAATAACGAAATAAATAACTCGCACAAAATTTACACCGTAGCTTAAAGTAAATTTATTTGTATATTTGTAAGATGCTTGTCGCGCCATTAATATTCGTGTAGCTCAGAATTTGAATATATACGTCATATTCCGGATATACAGAAACGGCTCCTAAATTTTGTTTACCTAGCACAACTTCTTATTGGTGTTGAGATTTTATTTTCTACCAGTTTATTTAAAATTAAATACATTTAAAAAATATTTGGATTGCTTATAATAACTTGATAGATTATTGTAATCAATTTCAAATCCTTCAAAAATTTCCATGTGTATGTAGAATGATATAAAGATATTAAATTTTTATTAGGTTTCTGTGATGGGGTAATCTGAATTGTAAAAAGAATATATTCTCTTAGTAGCATTCAGTGAACAATGATATGAATTACTGACAATAAGATCTTTTTTTAAATGGTTTTTCGAGATAGAGCAAATCTATGGTATTATATTCGTTGAATCTATGAAGTATTACCCATTACTAGAAAACAAATGAGTAAAAATAAACTTTTGAAAGCGTAATTGAATGACTTTTTCGAATTTTCTCTCTTTCTCTCTCTCTCTCTCTCTCTCTCTCTCTCTCTATATATATATATATATGTATATATATATATATTTAGACTGTATATATATATATACAGTCGAACCTCCATATTACGAACCTCTATATTACAAATTTTTCTATATAACGAAAATTTTCTGTTGTGTGATTCAAATTTTTTTCTCTCTATTTTTGAAGTATTTCTGGAGATTTTTTCTGGACTATTCTCTACTAATCTACTAAATCTACTGGACTAATATTAAACGGGTTTTATAAGGTGCCTAACTCTCCGCGAAAGAAGTAGAATTCTGGGCATTTCATCCAAAAAGTGCAACCTTTAACCACCAATGTCCAGGTCACTACAAACAGCTTCGATATCCCTTTGCACCCTCAGTGGTGTTGTCTCATGTCCCGTTTCCTTGAATAGTGTTCATTTGTTGCGTTGATTAGTCGCACTGGTAACTTCGTTTCTTGTGGCTCGAAAACGTCAAAACATGAGTGCTTGATCATGAATGAAAAAAATTTAATTCTTCAGAGATTGGATAAAGGCGTCAATAAACCTTCCTTGTAGTTTTTTTTCTTTCTTTTTCTTTTCTTTTTTTATTAGTAAGATATATAAAATAAATATACATTAAGTTACAAAAAAGTGTGAATAATTACTTCTTCAATTTATAGTGTTTATGAGTTCAAAATTTGTTTTATGTTGTTTATAAAGAAAATTGAAAGATGAGCCTAAAAAAAAGAATTTTCCATATAACGGACTTCGGGATTTTGAGACTTCTTTATATAGAGGTCCGACTGTATATCACGCGAGTAAACGACTATTATATATATGCATGGTAACTGATTAACTTCACAGTAATAATATGGTAAAAATATACTATAACGTATTTCATTTCGCACTTTACAATGGATCTGCACAGTAGCGCACGCAGGAATTTTTCAAGGGGGGGTGGGGGTTCCGGGGTCGAATGTTCACCAATCTTGTATCATGCTCCTTTTGATTTTGTAGATTTTCGGGAACAAAACACATTAAAAACTAATTATTGAATAAATAATTAGCATTAATTAATAAAATTAATCATTAATAACAAATAGTTAAATTTTACGTACTATATACTTAGAATTATAATCAATCGGAAAAAAAAATCAAGGGCCTTAGGGTGGGGGCTCCGGACCTCCAGGACCCCTCCTTGTGTGCGCCACTGGATCTGCACGATATGCAGAGTTATTTTATCAGTTAAAGTAGTAAATAACTTATAAAATATTGCTAATGGATTTAAATAATTCAACAATTTAGGTATAATTTAATGTTGCAAAAATATTTAAGTGTGTATATAATAAAAACAAAGCATTGATGAAATATATCAAATCATTTTATGCAATTTCTTTTTGCATGTTAAGTAAAAAAAAATGAATTAAAACACTTTTATTTGACGTTTAGTTACACACTGCACAAGTCGTCTCTCGGTAAATATTCTTTAGTAAACTAGATTATTTACTGCAAGACAAATTGTAACAAGATTATTTTTCTGAAGGAATGATTTACTGTTTTGAGATTTCAATTATGTAAGTACCACATAATTCAAAAGGCTTTAGTATTGTTTAAAAGAAACGTATAAGGAGTTTGCTATATTTATATCATTTCAACAAACTATTTCACTTGTTTTAGTTTCACTTCATTAGATTTTTTTATAGAAAACAACAAAAAAGCAATAATCTAAAATATCATGAACAAAAAGGCAATGTATTTTGCTTAGAATAATATGAGGCACACATAAAACTTTCTATTTTCTGAGTGAGTCCTTTAAAGAAACGTAGTGACCAAGCTACAAATATTTCAGGAAAGGAGAAGTAATACAAATACTAACTTTTCTCAGTCAGATGGAAAGATGTAACTAGCTTTCTTTCTTTAAGTGCCTTGTGTGTTTCTTCTGCTTTGTAGTGTATTACAGTCCTATAAATGTATAGTACCTTGTAAAATTCTTAGCCTAACATACTGACAAAATGTATCGTGTAAAAGTATAATGTTGCTCGAAATGAAACACACCGATATATCTCCATGAGTAAAAAAATGGAATAGGATGAAATGTTATTGTAAAATAAGAGAGGTTATATATAAACATTAATGTTAATGGCCCGAAAAATTGAATTATAATCTTAATGGATTAAAAAATTCCTTTTTTTCTATATTTAAACTGCAAAATTAAATTGAGGAATTGTCTGGATAAAAACTACACCTTAGTATCATCCGATTTTAGTTATTAATTTTTTTAGATATTTGTAGAAACCTGTGTGAGGGGACTATACAGGGTTGACTGACAGGGTCAACTGATAAATTCCGAGGGGGGTAGTAGGCAGCATCAACAAGACGAATCAACATAAGACATGGGGTCACAAATCCCGTTTAGTCAGTACTGTTGTTGTTGCTGTCATGTGTTTCATACTGGGATACATACGAATTGTAGATGAACAGAAACATACAATACAAACACAGAAGAATATAGACTTTTATTACAAACGATGATCCCAGCATAGAATAAAGGTGTGCTCTGCTTCCCTTTCGAGACGGGAATCCATTGCAGGTAAAAGTCCAACTTTTTTCTCGAAGAAGCATCCATGCCATATTCGGGATTCAAACCCAAACCCACTTCGATTACAAGCCGAGTGTCATAACCACCATACTGTTTGGGGCGGCGTTACGAAGGTGAAAATCGCAATAATAGTAGCCATCGGAAAGTCAATGAGCCAGATGACGAGAGAGGCTAAATGACTGAGGAGATTTGGAGCTCTGTGGTGGGGTTGAAGACACCTACAAGTATGCAAATTTCCCACTTCTCCCGGAGTTGTTTCAGACAGTACGTGCGCAGCAGAACGTATGGTTCACGCATATGATGATGTACTAGGACAGTTTTGTGGTGCGTAACCACTTCCACTCTACAGATCCTGAGAAGGTGGATTGGATAAGGCGGGCACGCTCCCCGGACATCTTTCTCTTGGGTTTCGTCTTCTAGGACTATCTGAAATCTCTTCTGTATGAGACGCCGGTGACTAACACTGGAGGATCTCAAGACATGGATAATCGTCGCTTCAGCTGACATCGCCATCACACCAGATTTGTTTGAATATGTTCAACAACCTTAATGCGTAGGTGTTGTCGTACTATGATCAACGTGGATGCAATTTTGAACAATTCATTGGACAATCCCTTGTTGGTTGCATTTCTGATATCGAGCTGTGATGCATTGATCCTACTGGTAAACATGCCTTACATCTAATAAATGTACTTTTTACCTCTTATTGCCTCTTTTCCTTCCACTCGATATCAAACCCTTCATAACTCTTTTTTGTGATTTTCACCGACTAAACATGGTTTGTGACCTAATGTTCTATAAGTAATTTGTCATTCCCATGCTGTCTATTATAACTCCTCTGAATTTGTTGGTCGAATTTGGCACAACACCCTTTATAAAGTTTGTTATCGTTTATTTAAATATATTATCATATAAAGTAAAAAGTGAAAAAGAACATTTATTTTTACCTTCGTTGGAATTAAACTTTACAGAAATGGATAGTCAAAACTGAACGCACAGGGTTCATTGTGCAAACACGATTTAAATAAGTTTTATGTAAAACTAAATTTCTGTATAACCAAATTTAATTTATAAGATATTTTTGCATTATCTGGAAAGTTGTCTTATATCAAATAAAGGATGCATTAAGGAAACACAATACACATTCTCAATCTTTAATTGCGGACTTTTTTAAAAGCATACCTCTTTTACTTTGATATGAGGGTTATTTTAAACATAAACCTCGTTTAAACTGATATGAAGCTTTTTTTTAATTCCATTACTCTTACTCTTTCTTTTTCATTAATCTCGAAAAAATTCAAGTGAAGCTATTGTTTCCTTCTTAAAGTGTTTTAATCGAATAAGATTAATTTCATAAGATTCCTGTTTAAAATAATTTAATTTACTTCAAAATGATTAAAAATTCATTAATTAAAGAGGACTGATTCCATAATTGTATTGATCTTGAAAACTAAATCAAAAGTCTACGAATGAAAGACTCTCAAATTCTAGTATTAAAAGGTAGTTTTTTGTATCTTTTATAAAAAGTATGGTGATATATACTTTTGAAAAGACATTTTTACAGTAATAACAAAATTGGCATCCGAGTTAAGAACCAAAAAATAGTTACTTTTTATTGATGCATCTAAGTTGAGTTTAAAAGCAGTACTTCATCCCAAAGGAAATAAGTGTAATTCCATTTCAGAATATTATTTTTCTGGACGAAAACAAAGTAATAATAATTTGGCAAAAATATTGTTTGGGCTGAATATAAGTCGAAAATTTGCACTGAATTTAAAGTTATATCTATTATGTGAATAAAACGAGTGATACAAATATTCATTTTATGTGTGAAGGAGGGTTTCGAACTAAAGGTAAATATTATCAAGCACAAACGTGGCCTTTTCAGAAGTCTATGGAGTCAAGTAATAAGAATGTAGCTAACCGACTTTTAATGGCATCAGTAAACATATTTTGGATCGTAACTGGTATTGATAAAATGTTTCATAAAAGTTCTGGGTTATAGGCCGGTAGGACATTTGCTTCAGTATCGTTATCGATTGCATTGGACTGGTGCAATGCTTGGCAACTGTTGGATCAACAGAAGAATGGAAACAGAAAAATCAGTAAATACCAAACAGAAAGTATGTAAATAACTCAGTGTTTCTCAAACTGTGGAGCGCGCCTCCTAGGGGGCGTGATAACCCTACGAGGGGGGCGCGAGCATATTAAAAATCGAAAACAGAAGATTATTTAAAAAAGATTATTAACTTACTGAAAGTAAACAAACAAATGCATTCTGACACATTAAAAAATAAAATAATCATTTACACTGTAATACACTTATGAATGTAACAGTACTGCATAATCTACTTTGTAATTAATTTAACAATACTAAGTTAAGGACAATTGTAATAATTACTAGTGACTCCATGGATTTGTCATATATAAAATTATATGCCAACATTAACACTTATCTTTATAATTTGTACGGTTTATAATTAATCCCTTAAATTCCGATTAAAAATTGCGTGATTCTTTCCCCAATGCCACACCGTTTAGCACGTAAGTAAGCGTATGTGCCGCATTGAAGGGGGGAGGGGGTTAGAAAAAGAATAAATAATCAAATCCTCTGAAATAAGTAAACCCTTTGCAAAAACTGTCAAGGTCATTTTATTGCTTTCCAAAGCCTTCGAAATAATTTTATGGATAGCAGTTCAAAGAGAAGTTCGTACTTCGGAAAGACGTATGTATACGTCTTGGGAAAATTGACACACTGGCTGATCGAAACGTTTATACACGGCGAGGGACTAAAGAGTTTAAAGTCAGTATCCATACAATAAAGATGCAATAAACATACCATGCATTAAATTCTATAATACTATTGTCAGTTTAACGTGAAAGAATAGTATTATAGAATTTAATGCATCTTTATTGTATGGATGGGGGTGCGATGCAAATTATGATTGAATATTGGGTCACAAGCATTAAAAATTTGAGAAGCACTGAAATAACTTTAAATTTGTTCCAATGGACAAAATCTGGCAAGTAAATTGCAGGTATGTTTAATATTTTTTGTTACACTTTCTCATAAAATGATGTTGCAATAACCCGTAAATAAACATCATTTTCATTTAACAAAAATAAGGATCACTTAAAAGAGTCTATATTCATTTTAATGTTTTCAAGTTGGTATTGAATTCGAATATTACAATTAAACACAAAAAAATTGTTTATTAATGTTATTCATAATTATTATTATTGCAAATTTTTCTGATTTTAGGAATTGTTTCTATGTGTTGAAATATTATACTCACAAATAGTTAGATGTCAAAAACGGGATCATAAAAACAGTAATCGATATTAAATGTAGATTCAATTCAATCTTTTTATAATGAAACAGGAAAAGATAGTTTTCTTATACATTTTTGATGGTAATGTAAGCAATGGAGGGTTTTACAATGTTTTCGATTGATTTTACATATTTATACTATCCTAGAAATTATGTATTAAGTAACATCCGCAATGATTACAACTCAAGATTGAAAAATAATTTTTAATTGAAGAAACAAATACAAATTAATCATGTGCATTATGTGTTATATAATAAATTGGATGAAGTATTGGTAAAAGCAAAATGGTAATCACAAAATGAATTGCATGCAACTACGAAAATTCAGAGTCTCAACAGAAGAAATCGAATTTAATTTACCTATGAAAACACGGCACACTGTCTATATTATATTTTTTTAAAATATTTAAAACTTGTTTTAAAAGCTAATATATAAATATCGTTTATATTATCAACTTAAAACTACCAAAATCACTGTAGATGGGCCAATAATTAAGACATTTAAGTGCCAACTTTTGAGAACTCTACCTTTCTTCAGATCATCATAAAAAAGCAAAGCTATCTACTAACTTCGAATATCCGTCCCGATAAGGCTGAAATATTTGTTACTTTGTCACTAAGATTGTTTTTGTGTTTGTCTGGGAATGCGTGATTGAATAAAAGTTTTTGAGGGTTCTTCATCCTATTGTAAAAAGGTATTCAGCATTGTATATTGTGGCCGTTTATTTAAATGAATTTCTTTATTGTTCGTCTGTATATGTTGAAACTCCCAAATTCGGTAAATAGCAATATGCAAATATCCAGGTGCCATTAGCATCACATAAGAAAGATATAAATGGGTGTGTATTGACAGGGTTTTCTTTTGTACTCAAGAGATTTATGGGGGAAATTTTCGATGAAACATGAAAAACCCCCGATGGGAAAATTTAAAAAACATTGGGGGAAAAATGTTGTTGGGGGGATCAACTGGGGAAAATTTCTGAACTTTTGGAAAATAAATTTTTTTGTGTACCGTATCAAAACGGGTCAATATTACATAGATTCAGTTATTTCCCCCCCAGGGTACCAATACCGGTTTCGTCTTTTTATAATGAGGACACATGTTTGGGAAAAGTTTTACTAGACACAGTTTCAAATAACAGCAAAAATCAATGTGAGACACAAGAAAAATTTCTGATATGGACAGTGCAGAGAGTTTTTGTGTTTATGATCTAAAAAAGAGATTTATATAAAATTAGGATTCCCACGACATTTGACAAATTTTAATACAAAATTATATATATATGATTCTTAATTAGACTGTTTATGATAAAAGTGCCTAAATAGGGATGTAAAAAACCTACGCCCCCTTTTTTGTAAAAAAGGCATGTAATCTATCTTTATATGAATAAAAAAAACATTCACAAAATAAAAACGAAAAAAAATTTAAGTTCAAAATTTTTTACTTACATCTTGATTTTTTCTGAAAGGCATGAAAATATTTGGAAAAAAATTGGACGATTAAAACATGCTTGCAAGGATTATTCCGAAAAATTTCAAAAGCAAAAACTCACTGGTTTTACGATGAAAATGTTAGTACATTTAAAATGCAACGGAAAATTTTGTAATTCTAATTTTAAAAAATTTAATTATGCTGTTTAATCTGTTTGATACTTTCTTAGAATCATTATTTGGATTTGATTTTTACTCTGAATAGAAATGGTAATGAAATTTGCTGGTTCAAATTTACTTTCCGCAATTATAAAATACGTTAAAGGTTTCCTTCGACTATTTTTGTTAACCGTTAATCTTATTTTCTCTATATTACTATATTTATTTTGGAAAAAAAATATTTTTCTTGGAAATTGCATTATTAGAATTTTATGTCATAATACCTTTTGTTCAAATTTCGTGACTCTGTTAACGTTCTTCGTTATAGATAGTGGCAACATCTGTCTTGCAAAGTAAGATTTTTTCGCCACTGAATATTTTTAGATACTTTTGATGTTTAGAATAGTTTTTATAGAATGCACAGGCAAAAAGAAGAAGATATATTTTATTTTTATTTAGAGGCTAAGTAAACAAATTGCTCCTAAACAACTCAAATTGTTTTTGATTTCATTAAACCTATTCCTTACAAATTATAAACAAGCAGCAAATAAAGCTATCTAAAATAGTATATGCATATATATGTAGTTAGTATATATAAAAATATACTTCTAGAAGTTCTTTATATAAAACTTAGCTGAAATACTGCAAGATATTTATACGTATAAGAATATCATCAAATAGTTATTGAGATATTTTTGATTCAATTTACTAATTAATTTGAGGACAAAAAGAGAAAAATCTTAACTTTTATAAATAATTTTATGTTTTTATGTTGGTTTTAAAAATCTTTTAACAAAATTAAAGTGTATTGGTTAATATTGAAGTGAAAACACGAATGTGAGTCATTCAGCATAACATTTTACTTTTGGAATATTTTTGCATATGTTTCGTCTACAATTTATGCTTTAGACGAAAAGGATGAGAAAATCTTGAGGGATGCTATTCCAACTATTTTTTGAGGCAAATTGATTTTTTGGTTTCTTCTATTCGTGAAAAGATATTTCATTGAGCTATACACGCCTGAGAAGTAGCATATATCACAGGCTACTATTTCACCTCCAGCTTTCTTTTATAACCTTAAGGTAATAGTTTTATTCGCGCCACTTATAATGAAAACCTTAGTGACTGCTTCGCCTAAAAATAAAATTGCAAAAAAAAAAAAAACTGCGCAATTTTGATAAAAATATACACTAATTTAATATCCTATAAACTTGTGGAGAAGGAGTTGCCTTTTTATACATTGTAAACTTGGATTTTTTATGCAAATGTGTGCGAGACAGAGATGTTATTCTGCGTGAATGTGACATTCTTTAGCCACTTTCAAGCAGTGTAAAATTAGAGTGTAAAATTAATTTTGTTTTTAAGCAAATAATCAGATTAGGAACAATACAAAAGATAATTAAAAGTAACTAGTTTTCAGCAAAGTAGCTTCTTTGTTTAATAAAATGTTGGAAAAGAGCTGAAAATATGAAAAGATCGTTCAAAGGTATTTTTTTTTCACTGATTATTTGGAGAATTATCAAATGTTATTTCCCGCATAAAAAATTTTTTCGTTAAAATTAATAAGGTTTGAGTACTTTTTGGTATTCATAGCTCTTATTTCAGTGATAAATTAACTTATGTATCAGTGGTCATTTATTTATTTTAGCAATCCTTTATACTGTACTATTTAATATTTATTCATTTATGACGCAGATACATTCTTTTCTTTTTTTTCTTTCGAATATTATCATCTTTATTTGAGAAAGTTTAAGGAGGTCACCAGGACTAAAGCATGAAAAAGAAAACTACCGCTGACATTCTATTCAAAGCTTCTTTTAAAATGGATTGCCTTTTATTCCTTCTAATATACACTCCCGAAAAATATCTATCGTTCCCCAAATTTAGTAAAAAGTTCACAATTTTTTTTTTCTTCTCTTTTTATATTGCATTCATAACAAAGCGCTTTCTTTTCTATTCCATTTAAAAAAAACTGATTTTGTCGTCAATTCATCATTTTTTTTAAAAAAAAATATCCTGGGTTATTTGCATACCAAAAAACTTGTTAAATCAATTACATGAGTCCAGTTTCCCAACGAATTAATGGATATGCAAATAAGTCTATATATTTCTTTCGAGATTCCATTAATGCATTGCTCTTATAACTGAGTATTTACAAAATATTAGACATTTTTTTATAAATATACAGGACCACGATTCAACTAGCCAAAGTAACTTTTTTCAATTACCTATTATGAAAACTGTCATAATTTGGGCATAGAAAAGTTTTAACTTGCCATTTGTGCGTATTAAAAGACATAATGCTTCCAATTTTTTAAAAAATTTAATCATGAGTAAATTTGCTGTTTATTCCTTTTTAAGATATTATATTAATATTCCTATATCATAGTCACATTCTGTTAAAAATAAACACATGTATAACTTCAATTTGCTTTTAATCGGGAATTATTAGATAAAAACTATTTTTACTAGAAATTTATGAAGTAAACTAAAAAATATGCATATAAAAATCAAATTATATGTATACCACTTATTTTCGAAGGAGCACGAATCTCAGAAAGACTAAATATAGCAATGCAGATGATGTGTTAAGAATAAATTTATAAAAATAGATAAGGTTTTCAATATAATTAGTCAGACCTCAATTTACCGAGCCCTTATTTAACGAATTTTTCTTTTCCCCTGTTAAAATGAAGGTGAAAATTTCTATTTATTGAATAATATACTACGAATTGAAGCATTTTTTCAACAGCTGAAAATAGTTTTTATGAGTTTTAATTAGAAAATATTGGATTTTTTCATGTAGTATTCTTTTTGTCCGGAACAGGAAAGCACTTTTCTTGTAGGCAACAGATTGCGAAGGGAAAGGGTGCAGCCCGTTGATAGGCTTTACAAGTGTAAACGATTTATGAGGCCGTGGGTAGCTTAGTGGTTAGAGCAGTGCTTCTCAAACTTTCGATATTCGCGACCCAATTTTCATTCATAATTTTCCTCGCGCCCCTCCCATACATTAACAATGTATTGATGTAGTAATAATGTGTGATACTTTGACGCTAAGGCTACAATACGACCTTAATTATTAACTGTACTAATCATCAAGTATTAAATTTTGTATGCAATTTGTTTTTGTTTTTGTATATGATAAGCCCATGGAAAAATATCACTAGAAATTATTTAACATGCTCTTAACTTATTATTGATACTTAGTATCAAATACATTGTGTGCCCTACTGATATATTTACTGGTATAAGTTTTGTTTTTCAGAGTAAATGTGTAGTTTATTTTTTGTTATGTCAGAATATATTTTGTTTTGCTTCCGATTAGCAAATTGATAACTTTTTAAATAATCTTTTATTTTCAATTTTCGATATGCTCTCACCCCCTTGTAGGGTTATCACTAGAGGGGTGCGCCGCACAGTTTAGTTTGAGAAACACTGGGTTAGAGCATTGGACTCCAGACCGGAAGGCCTGGGTTCTATGCCACCAAATAGCTTCCAAGTACACACGGAGTACGTGCTCATTTAATCAGTGGGTTCGAAAGTCTTGTGGGCTGTATCACGAGTGCAGGGGACTGAAGAGTTTTTCCCTCTCCTTCAGTTCCATGCCTAAATTGTGGAGGTGGAGATTGGTGGTGTCCCCATCTATCGTCCCTTTGGGAATTTCGCCGAGCTAATTCGTACTGTCACCTGTATGGTGCTCAAGGCCAACGACAGACGTACTTATAGCCCCTTGCTACGATGAATTTCGTGGGTCTCGATCTGACTACGTCAGAGAGGATGCATTAGCAACAACATTAGAGGATTTATGAGGATAAATTTTGCGTGAGTTTTGGATAGAGCATGAAATTTCTTTTTTATCTCCTTCCGCTCCACAAATCGGAGGATATTTTAAGATTTTTTTAAATTTAAGAACTTTTAGCTTTGGAGAGTTTAGTTTTAAGAGTTAAGAGTCTCTCTTCTCTCTTTCTGGAGAAAACTTAGGTTTATTATATATCCATTAAAACTTTTTCACATCACTAAATATTAAGTAAGTTCACTGCTGCTTCCTCTGAACAGGTTATTTTGGCAAACGATGAACGTGCTTCTTTGTGATGTGATTTTTAAAAGAATTTTTTTTTTTTCTTGAATTTTTTTACAAATCGGTCAATTTATCAATACTTTTTTATCCCAGTGATCATCAACGTTCATTTCAATCAGAATTAGCCACGAGGGAAGATTATAATTAGATATTACTCCTAGAATTTCGCTTCATCGTGATTAAAAATAAACTTTCGGCTGTTTACATCATTGTTCAGTGTAGGAGTTTTGAAGCAGATTTTAACTATGTGGTCCCTACGGTTGAATCAAGGAGCAATTACATGAACAGAAATACTTGGACAATAAATGCACTGATTTTATCTGGCTCATGAACATTTAATTTTATCCATCTTCTCATAGCTAGTTCTTGATGGAATAAAAATTTTAAAAAAACGTTAAGAAGAAAAATTCTTTCATATCTTAGGTATTTGCCAATTAGAATTTTATTCCAATGCCAATTAATGCCAATTTTAGATTTATTCTATTTTTTTTACATTTATTTAAAACGACACGTCCATTCTTTTTTCACATCTTTGGATTTGCTATAAAATAAAAATAAGACAAAATTTTGCATAAAATTGGGATTTTTTTTTCTAAAACGTGATGGGGACTACTTCCGTTATATAAATATATCAAAGCCAAATTTCTACATCCTAAAGACGTATGGTACTGGTGTGTTTCAAAAAGAATCACTTAATTTGAAATGCGTATCTCATGAAAAATATTTTACATGTAGACTTAAGATTTACCTTTTTTTTCGACAAATCATGAAGTTATTTTTTTTATTTAAAAACCAAATTATAATTGCTCAATTTGTCTACCTTTGGATGCACAGCATATGCTTTTAATGCGATGTTAAAAAGTAAATAGTTAATAAAATCAATTGAAAAAAAAATTTTCCTTCAATCTCTCTCTATATAAAATTTTTTCATGATACTATAATACGTTTATTTATTTATAAATAGTATAGCTAGTAAAAATGGTTGTAAAAAGTTGAATTTAATTGAAATGAAGCACAAAAAACGATTTACCTAAAGGGGTTTCCTCCTACATTCCTGCACGTTTTCGAAAAATCATTTTAAACCACAGATGGTGATATTATAGATTTCTCCAGTACTTTCCAGAAGCATCCATATGGTCACCAAGTAGCCAAAAATGGTCGCCAAAATGATCACAAAAAATGATGCCAACTGATATATAACGCTAATAGTTCGCCAAGTGTTCATTGAAACACCATTACGGTGTAAGAAATGGCGTTGCTTGCGAATATTACAATTAAAATGCGGAGATGAAGACGGTATTGATTTTGTTCTGTCTACAACATATTGAGAAAAAATAGAATTACTTAATACACGTAAATTATCGTTTTACAATTGGAGCAATGAGTAGGTACAGTTGTATAATTTTTAAAATAGAGGCAGGTATACTGTTAAGCGGACATCCCCTAGTTCGCTTAAAATAATTTTCTTTTTTTTTCTTTTTTTCGATATATTTTCTGTCATCCTCACAGAGGGAATCTCAACTTATTTTTAAATTTTTCCACAATTTTTTTATTCCAATCATTGAAAGATCTCGGTATGTATAAAATCCGTAAGATTAGGCTAAGATCCAAATATGCAATAGCTACAAATATTCATAAGTGTTCTAGTAAATCTCCATTTATATTTCAGGAACACGCTTCGGACGGATTCAAGTAGAGGTATGAGTCTAGACATCAGGAAAAAATTAACTTATCTACTTCAGTAACGTTTCTTCAGGAAAATGAGTAAAATTTAGGCAGCAACATTTCAGAATACTAAGAACATTCAGAATACTTATCCGTAAGCTACTTTAGATAACGCAGAGAGAACTATCGCTATAGAAAAACTCTATTGATTTTACATTACTAATATATACTATGTCCGAAAAGTACTGCACTTTCAAAAGTTAATTAAACTAAAGTGGAAACCCCCTGTACTCCTGACGGTGGACTGGATCCCGTTGTGCAAATTATGCAACAGTTCAAACTCATTGTTCAAATCGTAAAACTCTAATTTAAATGTTCGCCAACTGAAACTTTGTGAAATATTAACGGTACAGACAAGTTGGTATCATTTTTGGCGAGTTACCGACTATATGGATAGTTCTGGAAATTAATGGAGAAATCTATAACATCACGATATTTGAAGTAAGTGCATTTTTCCATAAAGCGCAGGAATGTAGGTGGGCACCTCCTGAGCAATTCGGTATTGGTACTCCTCTTCAGTTACATTCAACTTCATACGATCCCTTTTACTAACTGTAACCATATGTATAAATAAATTTATTACATCAACACAAACATTTTTTTTATATATATAGAGGGAGAATAGAAATTAGAGTGAATTTTATATAGGGAGAGAAAATTTTATATAGAGGGAAATTTTTTATAGAAACCTACGGTTTTTTATGTTTTATAAAGTAAAGATTAAAATTTCGGTTTTATGACATGTGTAGAGTAGATGTTGTAACACTTCCCCGTTTTTCAACTTTCTGGTTTCAAAATAGTTTCACCCAAAGAAAAAACTCAAGTTGTAGTACAATTCATCAATTTTAAAAACGCAACATAAGTTCAGCGTAAATGGGGCTGCACTCCATTTCAGTTTGGAAACAAGGAAATGTTCCCCGAGCGATGATTGGAAAGATGATATCAAATAGCGTTGCCACCCAGATCTCTAGACGTGGCACTTTTGAATTTCTTCTTGTAGGGGAGCAGAAGACGAGAGGACTCTCACGGAAGGACTTGTGGCCCGAAGGCTATTTAGAGTATCTGCATGCCTCAAATGCACTATATATTTACAATCAGACGTGCCTTTTTCGGGACTCGGACCTATGCCCTACAGCTCAGCAGTCAGGGGAGCGAACCACTATACCGGATGGGCGAATATAGGAATGCGTGAAAAATATTGTTCATCAATCTTCGATTAGTTGCACTATTGAAATGAAAAGTCGAATTTTAGTGTTCATTCAAAATTGTTGATTTCTGTAATGCTTCATAGAACGTGGGTAGAATTTCGTGTATACTACACTGCTGGCCACCGTAAATGCAACAGCCTGAAAGAAGCATGCAAATAACATGGAATTTACAACATGCATTAGCGGAGGTGAGATATACAAATTAAAATTTCAGCGCAGACACACATCATGCGCGCTTGTGGCGTTACCTCAAAGCACTATTTAAGGCTTGGAGATTTCGACGATTTCAAGTTAGGCAATTGTGTTTTTCTTGGGTTTTTTTTCAAAAAACGATCAGTTATGTCTCGTAAAAATCAGCGATCAGCTTTTGATCAAGTATCCGATTTCGACAGAGGAAAGATAGTGGCCCACCGAAATTGTGGATTATCTTTTAGGAAAAACGGTAGTCGTGTTGGACGAAACCAAACAACTGTAATGCGGATATGTGGCCGTTGGATGCAGGAGGGTACGATGGACCGACGTGGTCGATCGCATCCACCTCAGTGCACAACTTCACGTGAGGACAGGCAAATTGTGCGCATGGCAGTGACGGATCGCTCAGTCACATCATGAACCATAGTATAGCACATTGAGTCTGTAACGCATCATTCAGTGTCTGCGCGTACCATTCGATGCCGTTTACAGCAGAGTGGTCTGTCTGCAAGACGTCCATTGCTTGGTCTACCCTTGACGCAGAACCACAGACGTCTCCTCCACCAATGGAGCGATGAAAGAAGGATGTGGGCGGTAGAATGGAATGAAGTTGTCTTTACTGACGAGTCAAGCATCTGTCTGCAACACCACGATGGTCGGATTCGAGTCTGGAGACACCGTGGAGAGAGGATGTCGAACAGCTGCGTTATGCACCGCCACACTGGTCCTGCACCGGGTATTATGGTATGGGGCGGTATTGGATTTCACTCTCGCACACTCCTCTAGTACGCATTGCCGGTACTTTAAACAGCCAGCGCTACATCTCCGAGGTGTTGGAACCAGTTGTCCTTCCTTACCTTCAGGGCTTGGCCACAGCCATATTTCAACAAGATAATGAGCAACCACACGTGGCACTCATTGTCCAAAGGTTCTTCGTCAATCACCAGATTGAATTGCTTCCCTGGCCGGCTCGCTCTTTGGATCTTTCACCGATAGAAAACATGTGGTCCATGGTTGCTCAACGATTGACCCAGATTACACCCCCAGCTGCCACACCAGATCAACTTTGGCAAAGTGTGGAAGCTGCTTGGTCTGTTGTACCCCAAGAACCGATCCAAAGTATCTTTGAATCAATGCCGAGGCGTGTGGCAGCGGTGATCTCCAACAATGGCGGCTACTCTGGCTACTGATTCTGGCAGGAACTACACTTCACAGAAGTCTACAAATTTAATAATTTGATACTTGGTCAACATATTATCTACAAAATAAATTTTGTTGTGCTATCTCTCGTCTTTCTTGGTGTTGCATTTACGGTGGCCAGCAGTGTAGTGTTGCGAGCATCTATTGGTGCGCACATTGAAATCGTGCAATAAAGCATTGTAAAAAAATTAAATCTTATCTTTATGGAACAAAAAAATGCAAGTAAATATATCTTTATTATTTATTTATTTGTTTGTAATTAACATTTGAAAGTGTAGTCATACTTTTGGACATTTGGTATATATATATATATTTTTTTATGAAAAAAGTATTAAATCTCATTAAACAAAATGCAAAGTAAAGTCTCTATAAAAAAACTGTATGCTTCATTTTAATTTATTATCGAAACCACAATAATATGGACTTCCTATTTTAAAGTAAATATTTATTGAGTGCGAGTTTATTGTAATAAAAATGAAGAAGCTACTCATTTTTAATTAACTCTTTCTATGCTGCATTTAAAATTAATAAAGGACATATTTGATGGAATGTACATGAGACGTATTTTACACACTTCCATTATCCTTAATCTTCTTTGTGAGCAAATATTAATGTAACCCATTTTTTTTGCGTGAATCTAATTTTAATTTAAGACTCTGAATAATATTAGCCTATCTAGAAAGTAAATAATAATGAATGAAGCTCACGCCTTTTTTATGATTAAAAAATAGCGTCATGTTGGTTTTGTTTTTTAAAATAAATTTAACTTAAAGTTATATATTTAACATACTTATGGATTCGAAATAAATTAAATTGATGAAATTCTATGTTCACACAGAAGTAAACTTCATGAATCCAAAAAGAAGGGAAAAAATGCTTTTTTTCTACAGAAAAGAAGTAACCACACAAAAAGAGTTTATCAAGCAAATCGATACCAGACAGTCAAGAAAAAAGCAACTTAATGAATAGAATTTTGAATATAAGCTTTATAACACACAAACACAAAGCCATTATAGCATTAGGGAAGAAGCTGAAAGTAGGAAAAGAAGTTTCACAATTCAACAACTTTGGAAATAAAATTTTTGATATAAGAAAATAAGATATGAAATGATTATATATATGTGTGTATATACATATATATCGGCTTTTTTCATGGAAAAGTATTCAAGTTATTTCATTTTGGTAATAAATTTGGTTTCATAAAAATTATTTCTCATTTTTTTTTAAAAAAGAAAAACAAGTATTTTTTTTTAATCTAAAAAGTAACGTATTTTTCTCCTCTCCTTTTTAGAAGACATCGACATTATAGGCTTGTATTTTTACAATTAAAATTAGTTTTAAAATAATTTCTATTATCTTAAGTACATATTTATGCCTATGAGTATTTGTTCATAGTAAATACAAATTCTCATTTTTACGTTATTTTATGAATTCTAATCTTTTAATGCAAATATCCTATTTAAAATTTTAAAAAATTGAAAATTCTAATTCTCTTTATCTTATGTTATAAATTTTAATCTTTTAATGTCGATAATGTTTTAAAAATATAAGAATTCGAAAAGTTTAATTCATTAAAAGATTTTTTCCTTATGGATTCTAACTTCCAAATGCCAAAGAAATTTAAATCTAATGAATATTTCACGTAAAGAATGTTGTTGTATAGAGTATTGTATTGTATGTGAATTTCTTTTTATTATTTTTATACATTTATATTATATGAAACTACAAATTACTAAATTCTGAAACTATACGAACTGATATAAATTAGAAATGTTGTAATGGTCTATTTCACAAGGTTACATTCTTGAAACTAAGGGGATTATGGTTTTTGATAACTTTTAACTGCCATTTTTTTTACAGAATTAAAATGATATACAGATCTCTCGCACTATATAAAGGGATTTTAAAATGAAGATAAAAAAGGAACAGAATTCTGTCGTGAACTTTCAACCTCTGAGGTTTCAGAATGTACAAAGGAAGTGACATTTTTGTAAAATAATCACTTTTATTATGACTATTAAATTACTACCTAAATTCTACATAAGCTAGAGGAGACATCACAGGTAAGTTATTAAGTTTAAATATCTTAAAATAAATTAAATATCTTAAAATTAATATCTTTAAATTCAATACTTACCGTGAATAGTAGATCCTCAGAAATGCTAAGCCTCCTAAACTGACTCGTTGGATTCTTGTTCTTGAAACCCCGTTACTTCACCTATTAAATTTCAAAGTCCGTATGACAACAATTGACAGCCTTGTTGTAATTTCTCTTTCTACTTGACTTTAAACAGAAACTCTCATTAACAAACTTACGGTTCCTTTACAGAAAAAAGTTTTATATTCATATGACGTTATAAAGATATTTTCCTTTGAGTATTTGAACGAATGATGAATAGAGTTCGTTCTTTTGTCGAACCATATTGCTAAACACATATGCATTACGAGGAGTTAGTTATTTTCTAGAAATATCTTTTCTAAGTTTACTTTAAAAAATGTTAGAATATGGCAATTTTGATATTTTTACACTTTCAAATTGTATAGATTTTAACCTTTCTAAAAATACATTGCTTTAACCTCAAGGGTAATTAAAAGCCCTTAAATCCTATTTTTAAATAATCATTGAAACTGAGAAACGCCCATTTAAGGTGCAAAAAATGTAAAAGTACTTTCTGTTTGTTTTAAAGTTGAATGAATGATGAAAATGAAAACATTTAATCCAGAATTGTTAAAAAAGTGTTTACATGAAGGAACACAAAATCCCAATGAAAGTGTAAACAATGTAATATGGTATCGTGTACCGAAAAAATATTTGTACAAATAGAAGTAGTACCATTGGGTACATATGATGCAATTCCATCATTTAAGACGGAAATGTATCAAAATCAGAAATTTTGAGAAAATTTAATATTGAACCTGGTGATTACACGATACAGGCAATGGAGCGCCTCGTCAAACAGAGGCTGTTAAATGCTAAATACTCATCTTTACAAAGAGCAAAGGAAGTTATAAAAAAATACTTAAGAGGAAGATAGAGGTACAAAAAAAAGGTAGATCCTTTGAAGTAGGAGCAGGAATGTTTTAATAAAAAAGTAATTATAAATTAAAGTTCATTTATCTCAAAATATAAATTTTTGATGTTCGATGTACTTTTTTCTGAGAAAATAATACTCACAGGTATGTAAGTTTCTTATGACATATTTAGAATGATGGCTAACGTAAACTAAAATGATCCTTTTGTAAAAAATTCAAAAATGTATTTTTTACAAAACTTTTTATGTCAAAAATTGGTCAAATTTCACTATGATTCATAAAATATTTTATAAATCATAAAAAAATTAAAAAATATATAAAAGGTCATTTCAGTATAATGAGAAAGGTGTGCTGTAATTGTATGAAAGATTTCAAGTATCTACTTGAAACAGATTTTGAAAAAAGGTACATCAAAAACAGCCAATTTAACATTAGCGGTATAGGTTTCCGACTCCCCTTAAGAGTTTGTGGATATTTATGAAGATTGTTGCAGTGACCAACGACTTTTTTCTGGTTGTATAGGACGAGTAACATTTAATTTTGTATAGTAGCACGTACCAGTTGATCTTCACTCAGATGTAGCAGTCTGTCTATTACCCAGATTTAAAAAGTTTTGTACTGCGCTATATCCACCCTGTATGGCAAGAGATTTTGGGATCAGCTGGGCACCAACAAGCTACAATATATTCATCCTTCCATTACTCATTGGGTTGCGGTACCTGTACGAAGACCTGATCTTAGCTTGACACGACTTCGTATCGGACACACTCGTCTAGCAACGCATAGAAATTTCTTGCTAGGAAAGAGTCCCCCAGTTTGCACACAACTTGTGCCAATAGACCTCTCCATTTCACATATTTTAGTAGAATATCCTAAATATTCCTCTAATAGAGAGAGAAAGGCCTTTCTTAAAACAAATCTTTTAATTTTGACTGATATGATTGGGAAAAATCTCCATCCAAATCTTTTTGCATTTTCACACACACATTAGATTGATATTTATCAGGAAACATAATTATTTTATCTTATCATCAGATTTTTTATTACAGAATCATGAATACGTAGTAATAGATTCGAACCGGACACCTTCCGATCCGTCACGACAGTTTAGAAAGTTGCGTTTTCGTACTTCAGTCAACGGGTCACCAATGTAGTAATAGATTCGAACCGAGCACCTTCCGATCCGAACGCCAGTACTTATCGATCACGCCAAGACGATCGTCTTCGCGTTACTGGTTTATTTAGCTACCTCTATACTACTCTCCCACCAGTGAGATGGATAGGCGAACGATTTTCTTTGCTTGTTCTGAGAGCGTGTTTATCTTATTTTTAATTAATTTATTTTTTCTCTTCTCTTATTTATTATTTATTTTTCTTGCGGTAGATGGCGCCACGACAGTTCAGAAAGTTGCGTTTGCGTACTTCAGTCAACGGTCATCAATGCAGTAATAGATCCGAACGCCAGTACTTTATGAATCACGTCAAGGCGATCGTCTTCGCGTGATGTTTAAGTATACTGGTTTATTTAGATACCACTACAAACACTTTCACATTTCTGCATTTTTAATAATATTTTACCGAATTTTATATTTTATTTTTAATCTGACATTTTAAAATGCATTTTCATATTTATGTATATTCGTATTTGTATGTCAATATGTATATTTTTTTTTAATTTTTATATATTAACGAATGTGTGGTGCAGTATAGACAAACTTGGCTCTTGCAACATAAAAGTCCATACTCATTCCCTCAGAAACTTAGATTAATTTAGAAGTAAAATGTCTTTGTGAGATATATTTGTGTCTGCGATTAGTTTAATGCATTCTACACTTAATTGAACATCAGGTGCTAGTTGAAATCCTCTCAGTGAGGAATCCTCGGAGTTAGTTAATGCAGACTTCGAGAATTTCACCTCAAGGCTTACAATAAATTAGAATTTTATGTAAATATTACATGTTATAACTTTAAATATTATAATGTCTAAAGGGCAAAGAATCTCATTCCCTTAAATCTTCCAGTTTAACTGAACAATGTCTTAGAATATATACAGTCTTAATTCCGGTCACTATTTCGATACATACAATTTTCTATTATAGCTATCATTATTAAAATGAAAAACAATAGGTAAAAAAATGTAACTGAAATTAGAACCAAGAGAGGAGTTAAAAGTAAGGGTGAATTTGTTTAATTATTCATACATCATCTCATTTTTTTGCTTTGCTTACCATAATAAATCCATATATAAAATCTGAATCGATAAACAAGAAAACAAAAGATTGATCCTCTTCAGAGAATTTTATTGATATATGCACATAACAGAGTGAGAGACAGAAAGATAATGCATTAATGTTAGAAGATAACGTATTAATATTCTTAAAAATATATTCTATAAACAAAGTGAAATACATTTTCTCTCACAAGATATAACTACAGAATCTATTACGGCATAATTCCTTAATATTCATGAAAGTGAATATTCTATAGCTAAGTGCAGTTCGAGGTACTTCAATCATTATTGTGAATCAGTAATTAGTGTTACCTGAATTTTTTAGCACTTTAAATTATTATCAAGAAGACAATATTAACTCGTTTTTTTAAATAAGCGTTTCGTGTTGAAAATTAAGAAGAAAGTATAGTATTTTGCAGTCCAGTTCTTCAAGAATTCAATCAGTGTCACGTGACGTACATTCTCTTCTTAGTTTCTACTAGCTATTAATTTTTTTTGATATTCCGGTTATTTAAAAAATACACTTTTAAAAATATTTTAAATTAGATTCTCATATTTGCTTAGTGAATTCTGCAAAAAAAATATGTATGTGTATCAGTGTGAACACGCGGTAGAAGTTAGCATTGCCTAATGTGTATTGTTGGGCTCAAGTGTAGTATAGCAGGGGGGAGGGCACTTTGGATTTGGGGATTTTTCTTCGGAATTGGCGATTTTTATCTAAATATCGTGGAGAGTTAACGAATTCATTCTAAAATAAATAATAAATAATTCCGAATAAAGTACCTTGACGACCGCTTTTAGTCTCCAAAAAAAAAAGACTGCGTCAAGTTCACCCCTATACTACACTTTAACCGTATTTTGTTGTTGTGTATGATAAAGTGCAGATGTGCACTTGTCATAGCCTTGAGACGTTGGACTTCTGCTCATTTTAATCGCATTTACGATACGTATGAGCTTACGTTTGACTATTCTACTCCGATCACCACACGGAAGACTACAATGATATCTTTTTAATTCCTGATACTGATGATCAGTTAAATTTGGCGAGATTGTATTTGGTGTTTTTGGCAAAGATTGTCCGAAGAATCTGCTAGGCTTAACGTATGACACCTCCAATTAAGCTTAATGCAGCTACATTCAAAGAAAAAAATTTTGAAGCTTGAAGTATTTTGCACTTTTCAATTTCTTTTAAAATCTGCAGCGTAAAATGTATGCTAAAAGATGGTCACTGGAAAGATGATAACTGGATAAACAAACATATAACATTTTATAATAGCTCATTATAATGTCGATCATTTTAAATGTAAAGAAAATATGCCTCTGGGTACTAGCAGAGTTTTTGAATGGTTGGCGATATAATTACGTTGAATTATCTTGTGATATCATACTCCGTCACAAGATTTTTCATATGGGTTTTCTGACTGTACAACCACACATTGAGAAATGCTTCACTTTTTCGATATGCTTTCGGCTGGACCATTTTAATGGACTACCTAAACTTGAGATTTGATTATTTTTAAAGGAAAAGAGAGAAAATATATTCACCATATGAACTAGCCTGTGAAACCATCGATTATAAATTATATGCAGCATACTTTGAGATACTTTAGGTAGATCGTCAAATGTAACCATCTACGATCTTAGAAGAATTGAAGTTGTTGCCGCTTATATGTATTGAATTGTATAATTAAGTTTTATTTTAAAGTAATGTTGTATATAATTAACAGATTTATTATTATCATTATTATTTCAAACTGTATTTAAGAAACGTGGGGAAATTCGGAACTTCATACATTTCTACCTTACATTCATCACGTAACCGTAACTGGTAACGCGTAACGAGAATTTTTCCCTACCGAGCCATAAGAAGTTAGCTCCAAAATTTTAAAAAAAAAAAAAAAAAAAAACCGTAAGCAACCGTAAAAAATACGTAAGAAATTGAGAAAAAAAATTAAGCAAATCGGAAACCCTGAAATAATATTTAACTGCGAATAGACTGAAATAAAAATCTTAATTATTTAATCTTATTATTTACTCATACTTTCATTTAAAAATATATCAAAGCAATGCGAATGAGCATTTAATTAGTGAAGAATTTATAAAATTCACAAGCATTTAGGCTTTTTTTTAAATTGTAAATAAACTAACAAATTTACTTTTATAATAGAAAAAAAAGTAACCTGAAACATATTTTAACTGTAATTTTATTTAAAAATCTGAAACGGAACGAATTTGTTCTTTTTTAAGCAGATGTCTTTTTTTTTTTTTTTGACAAATAAATAAAATGAAATACATTTAAAAATTTTCTAATGAATTCCTTCGATTCAAAAATCGAAAATTTTCTCATAAACTTTTAATTCCATTTATTTTAGATTGTACATCCCGTCCTCTTATTAACTGAGCTTATTTTAAAAGCAATATCTATTTAGCTATAATTCCTTTCCGTTGCCAAAGAGCATGGAAAAGTTATGCGGATTTTCCAATGAATAGTTTCTCTCCCTCATTGCATAATTATTATTGTTTCAAACAGGTTACTTTTATTTTAAGAGTTTCTGAATTTATGTTTCTTTTAGTGTTATATGTGGTTGTAAAATGAAGTATACCACAATATAACGTTTTAAAATAGCTGTTCAAAATTATCGATTCATTATATGTAATTTTTTTTAATGTTTTTTATTTTTTTTTTCTAGAAGAACAATCATAATATATTTAAAATGATTTTTAAAAATATGAGTGGTTAAGATAATTTTTTATTGAGTTTTTATAGTCTAGTAGGAATTTAAAAGTAAATATTTGAAGTCATGTTTTGAATATGTGTGTTCTAACAAAAGTTATTAACTTCAAAAGAGAGAGAGAGTTTTGGAAATTTTGATTCCAGAATGTGTGTATACTACTTTTCTTTATTTCCAACGGAAAAGTTTGGAATAGCTTGATGTTAACAGGAAACTATTAGGAACAGCTTATTCCCAGAAAATATCTTATTTTATTAAATATATACTCTTTACTACTCAATATTAACTTTAATTTCCGTTACTAAATTAAATTTTAATTTTTAATTATTTAATTAAATAAAATTAATTTATAATAGTTTTTTTTATATTTTACTATTCAGCATAAAGTTTATTTATAATTTTTTAGTGGTATTTAAATTTTAATGTAGCAAATGTGCAGCGCTTGCGTTTCAAAAGTAAGTTTTTAACACAATTAATAAATAATGAGATAAAATATACTGTAAAAATTGAAAATTTTGTCAAAAAATAATTCTATATGTTTCTTTTACTAATTTATTTTCTTATTTTTATCTGTAAATATTAAAAGCAATTTTGTATGATTTTAATATAGCATCTAAATTCCAAATGGAATGCAATAACAAAAACCAATAATCTTAAACAGTTTACATTATGCACTATTCATATAAAAAAATTTTATCGCCAAGAGAAAAAATTTGTTTCTAATCATATACATAGTATATAAAATGTATCGTAGAGGATAAAAGTTCAAAATACTTTCTTGTATTGAAATAAAATGATTTGAATTTATTTTAGAAAGCAAACACACACACATTAAATTGAAATGCAACTGGATTATATTTATTTCAGTTCTGAAATTATTTAACATGAGATTATATTTATTTACCCCTGAAGTAAAAACCTTTAAGTTATTTAATATTTTTTTTTCTTTTACAGGTTAGTTACATCTCCTTAGTTCCATTACATTATTACTATTACTATTACACTCTATTATTTGCCTCTGTTATCAATTTATATAACTAAAAATATCGTAATAACTAATGTATGCATGAGGAATTAATACGATCGTGAGAAGCAAAATAACTTTAAAAAATCACATGGAAACTAGTCTGTAAAATAAAAATAAACATTTGTACATCTTTTAAATAAAAATCCTCTCTAAAAATTTTTTGTTACTTCTGTATCTGTTTTTTTAACTAACTGTATCATAACAAAAATGCATCCTACAGAAATAATACTTTGTTCCTTTACATAGACTGGGTACCATCAGGGATTAAATTTGTATTATATAAACAAAAAAGAAAGAAGAAAAATAGACGAAAAGTGTCTCTAGAAAAAAGTACAAATAAACAATATATTCCCACTGCCGAAAAGTTGTTCACCAGCTTGATACTTCTTTCCTATGAGATTATTTTACAAGAACCTTAAACTTAATGCAAGGTAGAAATGTACATCGATTTTAACAAAAGGTGAAGTATTCCATAGAACTTTGAATATCCTCAAAGGCGGTTGGAATTCCTTTTATTTTATCAACAATGAGTCGGTTGCTGCAAAAGAATAACGGCTTCCCTACTGTATTGTTTTTTTTCTTTTAGGAATCCTCTTTCGTCTGATGGAAACTAAACTTGTTTTAAAAGATCTTTGTCCCCGACTGAAAATTTAAATTTTCGCTCCAACGAAATTTGAGCTGATTTAAAGAACATTTCTGGTAGAATTCATCTGATTTATTCTGGACACAAAACCCTTGTTAGTGTTCATAAGAGGATACTCAGTTTTAAATCTTCTAAATTTTATCCAATTGGGATATATATTAGATTACATCATATAAAATATATTATAGAATAATAGAGAGAGAGAACTCTTGTGAAATATCCTTCTAACGTGCTTTTAAATTTTTTTGTAAAAGATACATTTAGTTTTAAATGATTTATCGCTTTTGAAATGCAGTAAAATGAATTAACCGTACTTTTAAATTAAAACAAAATGTTTTGCTTTTAATAGTTAGTTCAAGTATTTAAAAAAATATTATTCTCTTGTAATTTCGAACACATTGATTATTAGTTGTGTGATTTATAAAAACTTTGAATCGAGATTTCTATAACTGGCTCTTTTTATGGTCCATTTAAATATCGTATACATATAAAAAAAAATCATTTGAGCTAGAAGTTTCATATCAAATTCTTACAATTTAAGACAAATGACAGTTATACAGCTGATTCAAAATTCCATCATTGTTTCTATTAATAAATATTCAAGAATTTTCAATTCTGTCATAAAAAATGAGAGATAAAAAGTTTTACAATTCTTGTTTGACTTTATTTAAGAATTTAAGCTTTTTATGTGTTACTAAAAATGTTTCAAATTTCTAAACATAGCTTGTAAACATGATAATTACCTTTTTAAGCTGCTTTTGATTCCTGTTTTCAAAAGGCGTAGCTCAATCTTATGTTAATCTTTTCACAAACTCAGTGTACTCTTACTGTTTTGAAGAGGAAAACTAAAGAATCAGTTCAAATTCACTTTTTCCGTATTAAAAAAAAAAGTTTCTCAAATAAAAATAAATAAAACTCAGAATGAATTGACTATTTCATACATTTAAAATAGTAAATATTTAAAAACAATAAATTTATAAGAACAACCTCGTGTTTAAGAAAGATTTCTTTAAATATTAGTTAAACTATTGATTCATACACACAATATAAACGCTACAAAATTGCATTTTAAAAATCTTCAAAAATTATTAAATGAGTGCCTACACCTGCAATTTTATTTTTTATTTACCGCCAAATTTTTGGTTAGATTATTTATCCCTTCATACTGTAGGGTCTCATTATGAAAAAACATTTCATACCAATTTATGAAAAAAAGTTACGAAAAAAATCGTTAAATTTTGAGCTTTTCTGAAGACAAAAATTTTCCTTTCCAATCCATTTGAAAATTGGAAAAATTTTTTTTTTACTTCTAATCTTGCAAAAGTTAAAGCCTTCAATACTGTCTGTTAGAGTTCTTTCCAAAATTTATGGAAAATGCTTTTATTACCTTTATGCATGTCTCTCTTTCTTTACATATATATATATGATGAATCCACATAACCTTATAAGTTATTTTTGTTAACACCCAAATACATCTCAGTTAACCGTCTCGCATATTAAATAATTTTACTTTTTCTTTGGCGTTATCAGAAGTTCTGCAATTTTCCTTTTTTAACCAAGAACATTTATTACTACCTAGCTCTGTACTGAAGCCGATGATGTGCGAGCTTTTGAGTACTTTAAACATCGCTTGAGGTGCTTTGAGATTAGTTGGTACAAACTTGAGCATAATGAACTAAAACTACAATTAGATACTGCCATTTATTTGTGAGCAGCTACATTCCAGATTATCGACCAAGATGCTATTTGAGAAGCGTATTATGCGTAGTGTTAAGGAAAATCTGCGTTTCCAGAGTGGAACTGTGGCTAAAAAACGTTTGTAGACAAACCTAGAATATTGTCAATAACTCTGAATAAGTAGCAAGGCATTGGCGATAAATTTGATTAAGAAACGTTTCTAAGTTATCAAATATCGAGAAAACACAGTTTGAGACGTCGCAATATATGTCGTAACACAGATCTAAATGGCTACACAAAAAAGCAGATGTACAAGCCTGTGCAAAATGTACTTCACTGTCTGTGTAAAAAGCAATTCAAGTGGAGCTAGGCAAAGCTCAATGTCGGAATATGTACCAGTGACCATACATTTCGTTCACATGTAATGCTGTTCTGTTACTATGGATTTATATTGCAGCAGAAAGTATTGATCTTATTTTACTACAGTCACTTAAATATACCCATAACTCATCAAGTGTTACTAAAAATTTCCATTTATCAGCAGCTATGTGTTTTTTTACAAAATCCTACAATTTACTTTTCTTTCAGCAATATGTTTTAGAAACGGAGACGAACTTTAGGTTTAAACATCTGTTTTAACTTTAAATCCTTATTAAAGATTTTAATTACACAGTTCCGTAAAACAATCTTAGTTTCGATGAAATTAATCTTTCAATCGGCGGATGTTCTTCTAGAATCAGAATTTTTACTTTCTTGATCGTTACCTTCGTTTAAACAGTCTTAGGATGAAATTTAATTGTCATGTTTTTATTTTTACTTTCTGCTTTTTCCTTTCAAATTTCATATCTTATAAATACCTTTCATTCAAATGCAATAACCCACATTTTTGCACGACTTTTTAATTTGTTAAAAAGAATATTTCTCCTTCGAAAGCGTAAGTAATCGTTTCATTAAAGTGCTAAAAACCTTCTGTATATTTCACTCAGACAAACAGTATTCGAATATATTGTCCCATGTGTAACTTAAGGTATTCGACTGTGTTCGGAACCGTGATTTTAAAAAAGCGCTTAAATGGATAATTTTCATGATATTTAGTGTCACTTAGATTAGACTACATGTATAAATTTGTTTTAAGGATATATTTTGACAAAAAAAAATTAAATACAATATTTCGGCAAAAAATTAACTTAGAATAACCTTTTTTCAAAATGTTCTTCTTTTGTGAAAAAGACTTCTATTATGATAATGTTTTGCCTGTATATGACTCAGACCTCTGTACAGAGGCTCAACTACGATTTTTGAAAAATTCACATTATTTTCAGAGTTACCACCCATTGAAATAATTATTGGCGTTTTTTTCTTAAAATTGCTCCCCTCTGTTGTCGCAAAATATGGATAAACCCACTTTTAAGTTATATATATATCAAAAATTCTAGTTGAGCTTCTTTAAAGAGGCAAAATATTATTATAATAGAAGCATTTTTTTTTCACAAAAGGAGAACATTTTGAATAAAAATTATTCTAAGTTAATTTTTTGCCAGAATATTGTATTTAAATAATTTTTATTGTAATACTATTCTTAAAAAAATTTTATATGCATTTTCTAATCTAAGAGACACTAAATATCATGAATATTATTCATTTATACGCTTTTGCAAAATCACGGTTCCGAACATAGACGGATACGTTAATAGAAATAAATAAATCTCCAGATAAATGTTAGCTCTTAGAAGAACTAAGAAATCACATAATGAGTAAGAATCTCCTTACTGGGTAATTTGTGTTGAGAAGAGCATTGATGCATATATAAATCTTTTAGAACAAGTGATTTTGATTTTTAGGTGCTGGATAATTTATAAGGATAATATTTAGGATACGAAACTATATCTATGAAATGATCGGATATCGCTTGTAAATGCATTGATGAATATTTTAGCATTGCTTCTTCAGCACATCGAAAGGATTTTTTATGTTACATAAGTGAAAGAGCATTTTCTACTTTTTTTTCGGGAAAAGGCAATTTATGGTAGTGATTTTTTTTTTTTTTTTTAAAAATAGTGAGTCATTTTTTTTCCGAAAATTTTCTTTGCATAATATTTAATACAATGTTTTTTTAAAGTACCTTAAAATGTTTTTTTCTTTCTAGTATCAAGAGCTACTGCTTTCTAATATTTTTTTTCTTGAACTCTGAAAGACTCTGAAGGAGAAAAAAAATCTTTTAAGTTGATCATATAATAGATTAAATCATGTTGAGAAAATGAGCCTTTTATGGGCTATAAGTATCTACAAAACATTTTAGATTGAATTCTTTCCCAGCTCATTTATAAAAGTTTAAAAACTCCCCTTTTCAAAATTATAAATTTGAAAGTTTCTTCATTTTCTACTTCTTAAGGAAAAATACACTAAGCTCAACAAAAAACAAATTGAGTTTATTTATGCAAATTTGAAGCCTTTTATTTATTTAAACCAGTGGTTCCCAAACTTACTATGCCATGGACTTATTTTCTTTACATTTACAAAATAAGTAAATAAAACATTTTAAGAGTAAATTGACAAAAATTACATATAAAAGTACTGCAATGCAGAGGATTTTTTCATGTTTTATTGAAAATTCTGTTTCGATACTTACATATTATAATGTCGACCGGGGTTTCACCAAATCAAAGCATGTTGACAATTCAAAACTTCTCCAAATGTGCTGCCATCTTATTATTTTTTTTCTGCTTGAACATAATTTCATTTGATACGAAAAACGAGGTCGACGGTATTATACGTAAGTACCTTTAACTCAAAATAATGGAATAGTAATTCTAGTTTAAAAGCTGTAATAGAGAGTAATTATTTTATTTTTCAATCTCGTACTCCATTTAATAAAATTGTATTTTTATTCAGACATTTTATATTCACATGATACTTCTTAGTAATGGTATTCTTCTCTATTTTCTATTTACAGATAATTTACCACATTTTAAATTTGTAGAATATAGTGTAGTTTGAGTCAAAACAAGCGTCTTGTTGATTTAGGTTGGTATCTATCCAAATGGTCCTACTTAAAAGCCCCTCTTCTGGAAGAAAATAAAGTATAAAATCCATAGATTGGAGCAGAAGTTACTACGGAAGTTATCATGTACTGCATTTGTTTTTCTTTCTCTCTCTCTCTTTGCATAGTGTCTTTCTCACTGATGACAAAAAAAAACTATTATATTTTTTTTTTTCTTTTTTTTTTTTTTTTTTTTGATTTAGGGAACGAAATGGTATTTTTTTACTGTGTATTTCAGGAATTTTATCCTTTATTTACGTATTCTCTTCTTATGAAGCACTGAAATTATTAATTTTTCAATAAGATCATTAAAATTAATTACAAAACGTAGTAAAATAAAGGTAGTGTTTCTAAACTCTTATATATTTGCTATTTTTGAAAAAAAAATATCTAAGAAATATCACACTTTTCTCTCATTTTGGTGTAATATATCTCATTCATTTAAAAATTAGATAAATTATTTAAAAGCCCTAATAAACTAATGAATTAAAGTTGTTGGTTAAAATTCCTTTTTTATAAAAGATTTAAATTACAATCTATTTTTATAAGCTACTACAAGGGTAGACAACCTTTTAGCAGTAGCTTGCCAAACGAATCTGCCAATATGATTCAGCGTCCACAAAGTAGGACATTTTTAAAAAAACAATTCGATTTCCCACCACAATGCACGCAGACTTAGGAAATAGAAGTCAATAATATAAATTTACAGTTTTATCATTCATTAATTTTGCATTCTTTGAAGACTTTTTAAAATAAAAACAAGTAATATAAAAAAAAAATTAAGTCAATTCCTACTTATATCAACAAAGAAAAATTTTATTTTTTAGCTACTTTTTATTACATAGTTATAATTGATATAAATATGTATATACATATGACAGAATCACAACATTATATAAGTGGTCATTAATTATTATTAATTACCATTAAAGTATCGTATTGCCATCTAAAACAATCGTGTATATAAAATTTCAGTTCAACTGAATGCTTTAAAACGTGAGAAAAAAACCTTTTCAAGTTTTGACACAAGTGACCAAAAGGGTCGC
Organism: Trichonephila inaurata madagascariensis; assembly: GCA_019973955.1. Lineage (NCBI taxonomy): Eukaryota > Metazoa > Arthropoda > Arachnida > Araneae > Nephilidae > Trichonephila > Trichonephila inaurata. The sequence goes on from BMAV01002827.1 coordinate 86,109, forward strand.
CAAAAATGATGCCAATGTGGCTGTATTTGTAATTCTTTAAATAATTAGTTTTAATAAATTAATTTTTATTAATTATAGTTAAATTACTGTATTGCCATCCAAATTAATCATGTATATAAAATTTCAACTCAATTGAGCGCTTTAAAACATATTTTATTAACGATTAAAAATTCCAACAAGATAAATAAATAAATATATAGAGAGTGTGAGCTAATAGTAGGAATTGAATAAACAGCATGATGCATAACTATTTTTTCAGCAAAAATTTTTTTTAAAAAATTATAACTGTACATATATATTTTTAATCTTATATATAAAAGTAATAAATAGACAACATAAAAAACAAGTATTCCCATTCATTGTAGTTAAAAAAGATAAATAAAAAAAATTATTACGAGTCTAGTGCTTGCACCATTCTACTTTCATATAGCAAAATCAAAGGCATAATTTGTGCCTTTCAATTTAACACGATTCTGAGCATTCAGATATTAAACAATTTCCTCGCTGATTCGAAATACTTTTCATACCAAGAAAGATTTTTACTTAAATATGAAGAACCAGAAACGAAAAGCAGAGTATTCACATACACACATAATTTTCTTTTTTCAAACAATTACATCTCTCCAACAATAAAGTCAATAATTCTGAAGGTGTTATTCAAATAACACACGTCCATCACAAATTGACTGACTTCCATCCACTCAAAAACTGTCAAATTTGTAGAGTATTGTAGAGTGCCACTTTGCATTCTACCTCATGCCACATGTGGCAAGGGTGCCAAACGGTACCGACCCCTGAACTACAGCAACTTTAAGAGATAAAAAAAAATCATGAAATGATGGAAATTTCAGAAAAATAGGCTGTCATAAACAGAAAACTTCCAATGAAATATAAATGTTGTTAAAACCATTATATTCAAATACATAACGTTTTAGTAAATCATGCGTTTTGAATGTGTGAATAGATAAATAAAAACTTATAAATTAATCTTAATTTGAAAAGTTTAGCTCTCAGTTAAAACATATCCAATACGAAGTGCAAAGTATGATAATGCAATGATTACCACATTAATTTAATACAGCAATATAAAATTAACCCATACAGAAATAACTTTAATTAATCACTCGAAAAATATGTCACAAGAAAACTATCTTCTTCGTTTATTTTACAAACGTATATGTATCCAAAGAAAATATTTCAATCACATATTGAAACAACTCTCGTTAGCTCACTCTCTCCATATATATATATATATCTTGTTTAAATTTGCAATCGTTAAGAAAGTACTTTCTATTCCTCCAATCAAGTTCAAATATTTTTTTAACTTGTAGTGGATGACACTTGATGTTAATACAGTTCTTTCAAATATTAGTTCATTAATCAAATTAATTTAATTTAATTAACTACTGTTTTTCGACGCCAACTTAGTTTCGTCTTCATTGTTGTAACTATGTAACTGTTAGAACAATGACAAAAGAGTTGCCGTCGAAAACCGGCTTTTCAGCCAAACTAACCAAACCGAGTGTGCATTCTTACGACAATGCAGAAAAATCATTCTCTTTTTCAAATTCCTACTATTAGTTCACTCTCTCCCATATATGTATGTATATATATAGGAAGAGAGTGAATATATTTATATATATATATATATATATATGTATATAGGGAGAGAGTAAACTATTATTTATTATTCTTTATTCAGAAATATTGTTATCAATTATAAATCACGCAATACATTTCTTGTTTAAAAAAATCAGAAAAAAATAAAAAACTATAAACATTTCCCTAAATATTGCCTAATTCAAAAATACTCAATTAATTTATTAATAGTTATTAGAATAAAGGAATTCTAAATAGTAAGGATTAAAATTCCTTAGAATAATAATAGTTTACTATAAATTCATCATTTTTTCTCGATATAGTTACTTCCATATTCTAATATTAGATAAAATAACGTACTATTATTATTAATTCATATGTAATCCTAGTGTCCCTTAAATAATGGTAGTATGTAAACTCTCTTTTTAATTTTTATTACTATCCTTTCCATACTTTTGCTGAATGCTACAGTTCAGCTATTCCCATGCTTTGAATTTGCATTGGGGTCCAGAATCTAGCAATAACTTGGTTATTGTATTTAGATTTGCATTTTTGAATGCAATTTTTAGGTAAGTCGCCTTTATTTTGTAATGGATTTATATATTCTATACATTATTTTCAATAGGTTTTTGCTCCGTGTTATTAACATAAAGGGGGAAACTTGACTGGCCTTAAAACATGTTCAACCCCACTTTTATACAAATTCTGTTATATTTAAGAGCTGTCCTAAGTAAGCAATGTTTATAATACTGTAGCATCCATTTTGTATAGTTTTTATATTTTATATTTTAAACTCTATTATACTTTTAATTTCTCATATTTCTTTCAATGTCTCGTTATCTTGCAATTTCAATTTTTTTAAGTTTTGCTCTCTCTAATTGAATATTCATCTCTCTTTAGTAGAGAATTTTGAGTATATATATCTTGTTCAAATTTTCAATCGTTTGTATACTTTCTATTCATTTATTCAAAGTAAGAATTGAATTTTTTTTAATATTATTTGCTCAGCAGAAATTGTAAGGTTATGTCTATTCCGATCTTCTGTTTTAAAAATAATTTTTGTGATGTCCAAGGTAAGCTCTTCTTCTATCTCACTATATTTCAGAAAAAAAGAATGTACTGTATTTTATTTAGCTTAAAATAATCCTATCGACAAGAATCCATGGAACTTAATATAGAAAAATGAAGCTAATATATCTCAATAACAGTCACACTCTTTCTCACTTACCTCAAGAGTAGTGAAAATGCTACGTGTGTTCCTATAAAACGCTCTACGTGTTTATTTCCTACTCCGGAAAAATATATATTTTACAAGTTATCGACTCGATGTTTCCCTTTCCGGCGTGTTTTCAAAAGAAAAATGGCAAGAATGAAGTCGCCATCCGAAGCATTCAACGGAGAGGTCACATTCAAATTGCTCCGCGAAGTCGTAAAGATACTCATCTCATTTGATGATCATTCTAGTTCTATAAGTTACGACACACTCTAGCTCATCAACGTACCTGTAGTAGGAATATGAGATTTCCTTCACGGAGATATCATCTTTTGTAGTATGAAGAATGAAAATATCTATCATAGGTTCAAGTAGTTAACGGTACATTGACCTGTGATGGATTTCATATCTATCTACTGTAATCACAACTCATGAAAAGTTTTCTTATCCTAAACTCCATTTGAAAAAGGAATGCTTTAGGCAAGAAAGAATATACTAATCTTTACGAGAGGGAAGCTTTGTATGTAGAAAATACTACAAATGGCTTTTAGGGAACTATAAACACAATTTTCATTTTTATCGTTGAATTTCTAAGTTACTGTGAACAATGAAATATCCAGCGTGACAGCTACATAACTTACAAATTATGAAACTTATCATATAACATGTTATTGCGCATTTACTTTATATTTGTTTCGGAAAATTTTGAAACTTGTTTGATGAAAAAAAAAATCTACCGATTTTAAAATATTTAAATTTTAAAAATCCAAATAGATGGTAAGATTTATGTAAGTAAGTAGCACATCGCGTATAATTTTTTTTTGTAATAAACATTAAATTATTGTAAGTAATTATGTAGAATATAGATATGTGCTAAATTGAAGGAAATGAAAGCGAAATATTTAAAGAAATTTTATAATCTGCTTTTCTATGCATTATTTCATGATTTTATTTACATTTAATAGCACTTTAAAAAATAATTGTATCCAGCTACACGCATTTTTTATAATAAAAATTTAAAATTTAAGGCTGCATAAGCAGAAAAAGGATTATAAATTTAGAAATTTGTATTAAGCTTTTATTGAAAAATAATTTTTTTGTTGAAAATATTCATTAAAATAATTTTTTTAAATATAAAGTATAGTCATAATTCATGTTAACCTTTAAATATTAGTCATTATATTAAAATATTGTGTATGAATCAAAATTTATTAACAACATTTTTAGAGACAAACCATGACAATTTCAAATTAATTTAAGATAATCTAGTCATCGTTAACTCAGTATTTTTAAATAATAAGAAAAATATTATAAAAAAAAATCATATTTATGGGACATCTTATTTTTTTCAAAACATAAAAATACAATTTATCACTTATATTTTCATTAATCACTTTTCTTATAGTAGAAATAAAGGTCTCTCATATTAGATTGGAAAATGATGTTTATGTAAAATAATGTATGAATCCCCATCCTAAGACTCGGATGGCTTTCTTCTCACGTAATCTCAATAATCACGTCTCTCATCTCAATATTAGTTCAAGCTTATGAGATAAAGGCACCAAAAGAACCTGAGTGAATACTGAACATGACAGTCAGAATGGAAATTCAATATAAGAAATAGATATGATTGGAAACTTTTTCACTGAAATTTTCCATGTAACTAAGAATAATTACAAAAAAAAGCATCTTAAGTCCAAATATTCTGTTAAACCAATTGACTTTTCACAACCATAAGTTTTTTTTCTAAAATATCATTTTTTTACACTGAAACAAAAAAGAAAATTATATAAATACAAAATAAGCGTCGAATCTTTTTCTGTAAATTCTGAGGATGATAAAATATCTAGTTTTACAGAGAAATATAGTTTAGAATACAACAATACATGTTCAACAGTTTCAGCATCCTGACCACAAGAACAAATATCACTCCCAATTAAATTAAATCTACATAAACAACTCTTAAAATTTCCATGCCCTGTTAGAATCTGGGATAACTTGAAATCAGTAACAAATTTCTTGCATTTAAGCCGTTTATAAATGGTCGGAAAAAACCTTTTAGTCCACAAAGCTTTAGGCGAGGCGAGAATTCGGTGTTCCAGGAGGAAACAGTTCTTTCTCAAGTTACATGCTTCCAGTGGGACCATGGCACAGACATTAAAAGGTTCATATCTTGGCAAGTTGCTCCTTTGGCCAACTGATCCACTCTATCATTGCCGAGATTTCCATTATGGCCCCGAACATAAGAAAAGTGGATGTCACAGTCTAGGTACAGAATAGACTGAAACTCTACAAGTTTTTCTGTGGAGTTTACGCTGACCCTTTAAAGGGCCTTTTTTATTTAACACTTTAACTTGTCATTTATTTCTAGTAAAGGTATATTAAAATATTTGTGGAACTGAGACTGATTTAAAAAGAGACTCATTTAGCTTATCAGATAAAATTAATTTGATTTTTAGCACCACCTTTTTGGTAGTAAGTGCACCACTGCACATGGGGGCCTACTAAAAAGTGAAAAATTAATGCTTTTTATTTATTTTTTTATTTTTATTTTTATAGAACATATTTTGTAAATACTACAAACTGGAAAAAGAATAGAATGTTATATAAAGCCTTTTTTATCCATAGATGGCAAATTACAATATTATTTTTCATGAAATTGACAGACCAATGAGGAAGTTTTTAATCCTGGTACTATGTGGGGGAGGGGATTGGTGACAAAGTGTGCAAGAGTTTATAATTTTCTGAAGTTATTAAGGATTGCCAGCACAAATGAAAGATAATAAAATAGCTTACTATGGACATCCAAAATTTAATGCAAGTGCTGTTAACTATACTTACCACGACTTTAGAAATAGTTAAGACATTTTCTATTATTGATTTTCGGCCTATTGGTGAGAGGTGTTTTGAAGTGGGTACGCGTACCTAAAGAACACGCGTTAGACGACTGAGACGAAAGAGTTTACCTGTTAGAGTCAGCCATTAAACGCTTTTTATTTCTGCCCTTTGTTTGAAACTTACGGAAGAAAGGTCGCTGCAGATTAAGAATATAAGAAAGCAATATATATATATATATATGTTAAGATTTTAACTACTAATTTCATCAGTTTTGCATATTCTATTATAAGGTACTGTGGGTTTGGAAAATTTCACTATAAATTTGCGTAATTATTGCTCATAACAGTGCGACATCTTTAAGAAAAATGGTGAGAATAATACATCTTATTTTGTACTTTCTTCTTCATGTATGTACCATTCAAAAAGCAATATTTCAAAATTTTTCAAAAATACAATTTGAATATTTGGAAGTAAATAAAATATTATAATGTCTGAGAAAATTTTAAATATTAAATTATGCCTTCTTAATTTCATAATTATTTGTTTCAACACCGTAAGACTCGCTCTTAAAATTTAGTGTTAAATTTTAGTCACAGACAATGTTAACTCAAATGCATGTACAATGCCTTCTCATATTTCACATAGGGTTTTTATTTGCTCATCAAAAGCACTCTTTAATATGTCTTTTCTCTGAGAAGGAATTGCAGCGGCTAGCACGTGTAGCAAATGAACGCGTCGACGATTTCGGTTCATTTTCCTACTATAGAATAAAAACCCAATTAATCATTCCATGATCGGGAAATAAAGACAAACGGAGCCGTTGTTCTTCTGGTGTTCTTGGATGAACGTCTACTAGCAAACAATTAAAAGGTTCTTCCATTCCTTTTTTTATATGCATCCATAAAATACTTCTTCTATCCTGGAAATACTTGCCTGGAGAACACGATGCTTGTGACATCTGGATTGTTGCGAAACCAAATTATATAATGTGTGTTCAAGCTCATATCTCTCATTGCTTTTACTCTTAGAAAAATGTTTTGTGTTATGAGTATTATACTATTTTTTTATGGTGAGAACCAGCACTAAACATTTGTCAGATTTCGTTTGTAACATTATTTATCATATCATCCAATACGATCAAATCATAATCTTCTTCTGCCGATGGTAACCCCGAAACAAACTTAAAGTTTTTCTCATTCAAAACGAAAGGCTGCCATATTGTACAGCACCATTCAATTTTTTCATAGAAATTTCGTATACATGTTCAGGAATTTTTTTTCGAACGGGATCTGTTTTCCCACTTTGCGAAGGCCCCGTAATCATACAAGTAGAGAGATGTCTCAATTTTAACATATTTATCACAAATGTTGAGAATTTCAAATATTTGTTTTAAACAAATTTCGCAAATTTTTCGGAATTCTTTCTCCATTAATTGAACACCTATAATATCTGGTTTTAAACTTTCAGTTTCCTCTAACCAAAAATACCGTATATCGTAAACATTTTCCTTATTTTTGTAACGTACAGGTAGAAATATTTTTCGTCCAATTTGTTTTGATATTTTGCATGATGTATTAGTTATGTTTACTTTTCCCACCTCTTCTTCTTCATGTAAATAATTTATGAATAATACGAACTTTATTATTATAACAATAGATTTCAATGCAACATGAAAATATTTTTGCTTAGTTCAATCAGATGCTTTTGAAAGGCTTAATTTTTACACAACACTCCAAGTACTTATCGATAAATGAGTTTTTTTTCTTATTTTGCATCTCTATTTATAAGTGAAAACGATTATAGAAGGCCGATTTTTAGCTCGAATCATTCAGATCCGTAAGCACGGACTATCTCTTTCATTTTGATCTCAATCAAATCATAAACTTCCATATGTAGCCATCTTCCACTCCCTTCTGGACTCAAACCCTTGAATTGGATGTTATAAAAAGATTCGATGATCTAGAAATTATACCACACGAATAAGAGGAATAAATGTATTTATTATTCTCAGTACAGCAAAAAACCAAGAAAAAGGAATGTTAGAGACACCGATCATCATCAAAGGAGTTGTTCGAAATTACAACTCCAGGCGATGATGAAGGCCTCACATCTCCAGTGCATTGAAGATCGAACGTTAACGAAAATACCAGGAGTGTTTCGGACTTTCCTAGTGAAAAATATTAACTTAGTGCGAATAGAGTTTTTATTCAACAGAGACGTTTAGAGACACAGCATTTAATCACGGGAGATACGATGAGAATCTATGTACAAGTACGTAACATTAATCAGCTAAGCAATTTGTACAGCTCCATCTGCTATTTCTAACACAAATCTAATACACTTATCAAACTACACAATATTCAACACCCAGAAGCTACCACGATGTGTGCAATAGTCTTCAGCTTTGTTAACGGAAGTACCCCCTTAAGAAATAATCCAGGGAAATGAGGTCTGGCTAACGAGAGTCCAATGCATTGGACCACCCCACTCGATTGACTGTTTGCCATGCATTACATTCAGGAGGAAAGGCGTCATTGCTGTAATCACATCTAAGAATGCATAACAGCGGATATTTATGTGTCTTCTAACAGCTGCGGCAATTCTTGCTGAAGGAAGAACAGATTGTTTGCACCTGTCAGACATTTGGGTAAGAAGTACTGCCCGACCAGGTTATCTTCTACGATCTCAGTCCATTTCTTTAAAGAAAACCATTCCTGGGCTACACGAATTCTTGTTGTAAGTGGATTTTCTACCAACCGCATATGGGTGTTATGCAAATTGGATATTTCCTCCTGTGTGAAGATCGACTCATAACGAAGATATCTTGCTTGAATCTCTAAATATAAACGTGCAAAGTCTGATAGTAGAGTAAAATCACCTAAAACACTGCACGCTCTGATAGGGGTGCATACGTTTAGTATGTAGAACCCACCAAATGGTCATAGGAAAAATTCCATATGACTGGTGATAGTCCGGGTATTTGACAGGAATTATTTATTCTGTACCAGATCCAGCAGAGATGCTTCGTTGTTTGGCATTCTTACACTTCGTGCACGTTCCTGTATGTAAACGATGAAGGATCCGCTGGAGGAAAACCTCTGGTGCAATCGTACAAAAGATGCGTGGTTGGGAGTTTACCTCCTGCGGTAACGTTCGGTGTAAAACCGCTTTGGACGTTCCATCCTACTACCACTCTCGACAGATGAAATAAAGCTTCAACTGCACAAAAACCATATGTGCGCAAGCACCGTTATCTTATTATTTGGTTTATGTGTCATCTATTGCTTACACCAGCAAAGACTTCCCACCATTTTTGGTGTACTAAGAATAATAAAAATGTTTTCTTCTCATATTTGTGTCAAGCCTTTCTTGTGTTTCATGTCGTCACTACCGAGTCAGGAAAAGTTTTCCCATCATGTATTGCTGTGGGATTTCCCATAGGCTAGGTGTACTCCATCTGTGTAAGTTTGTAATCGCTCTACTGATAGATAATGTATATTAGTAAAACGTGAAAAAAGATAATAAAGCAAATTTAATTGATCAATTCTTCAATCAATGCAGTAGTGAGTAATAAAATTTTGAATGAACTGCAAAATTGTAAATTTGAAGTTTTTTTTGTACATACAATAACGGAAATTAAAAGAAATATAAATTAATACAAAATTGCGTTCAGAAAGGCAGTTATACATTCACACTTTAATTGTGTTGCATTAAAAAAGAAGAAAAATATTAACATACATATTGCTTTTTTTATGATTAACAGTTTTTTTTATATGTTACCGGCAAAGTATATACTGCCGGACGTTTTCAGGCAAAGTATGAAATAAGAGAATTATTTCATACTTCGCCTAGGCATTGTATAGAATGCCTAGGCATTCTGTAGAATGACTAAAGCTTTTTAGGATCATAGTAAGGTTATAATAAGGTTACTATATCAATGACGTACATTTCTAAATAATACAAATGTTATTCTGACAAAATAATAAGAGTGCCATTAAAAAAATATTCAAAATACGTAAAGGTGTCTGATTGGTGAATCGTCTGCTTATTAAGCCGGAGGTTAGAGTTCGATCCCACGGGATAAATTTTTTTCTTTAATTCTTTTAATTATTTTTTAAAATTAAATAAATTTATTTATGAAAGGTTTATTAAATATTAAATGATATTTTTTGTAATTATTTTGTATTTTATAAAGTAAAAAAAAAATACTGTAATTATTTATAAATATTTATATTAAATTTTATAAATTTATTTTATATTAATAAACAATATTTATAATAAAACATATAATAAATATTAAATGATATTTTATATAAAAATTTGTTACAAATAGTTTTATAATGTGAAATATAATATAATATAAATAAAATATTATATACAAAAAAATAATTTATAAAATATATTATTATTAAATAAATTATTTTATAATTAATATAATAAAAAATGTATTTTTTATATACTATTAATTTAATTATTTTATAATTTTATAAAATATTTAAAAAGTCCTTTTCAAATAAATTTATTTAAATTTAATAAATTTATTTAAATAATTTTAATAAATAAATTTAACTAATTTTAATAAAAAATTAATAATAATTTCAATAACAATTAATAATAATTTAAATAATAAATTAATAATTTTAATAAGTTTATTTAAGTAATTTTTATAAAAATTAATAATAATTTTAATAATAAATTAATAATTTTAATAAGAATTAATAATAATTTTAATAATAAATTAATAAATTTAATTAAAATTAATAATAATCTTAATAATAAATGAATAATAATTTTAATAAAAATTAATAATAATGACAAATTTTGAGCCTGAATTACGCGTTAAAAGTCTCGCGCACAATATTCGTAACGAATTGGAGATGTATTTAATTCTTTGCCGGTTTTTCATTAGGCATTCTATAGAATGCCTAGGCAATGTGTGAAATAAGAATCATTTCATACATTTCCGGCTAGTTTAAGGCATTCTATAGAATGCCAGATTTCATACTTTGCCGGTAACATATATAATAAGAAATCAAAAGTTGCTATAGAACATTACATAATAAATGTTATATAATGATTTAATAATAAAGGAGAAAAAAATTATGTGTATGCTATTTTAACTAAAAAAAACACGGACATTTTAAACTGTCATTGAAACTTGGTAATTCCTACGAAAAAGAATTTTAAGTGCATCTTTATTCCTCGATGAGGAATTTTTAAACTGCTAAAAAAATTAATTATTCCGTTTGGCGCTGTGGGAATGATAATTTTTGCTCTGATTTATTTTTATTCAATTGATGTAACGTTAATGTCTGATTTTATATTTGTGGTTCTAGTAGCTTTTCTATGCATTAGGTGACTTGTTAATAAAATGAGGGAAAACTTTGCTATCTCTGTTTGGAATTAAACAACACGGAGCTTCAACTAAGGAAATATATTGCACAAAGTTCAACAAATTCAAATAAATATCACTACATTTTATTCATTTGATTTGTTGATTTCTATAAGAATTGCAATCTTGTTTTAAAGTCATATTTGTAAATTAGATTTTCTAAAGTTAAATAGAATGTTTTGATTTTTAAAATTTAATGCTTTGTTTTGATTTTTAAAATTTAATACTTTGTTTTGATTTTTAAAAATTAATACTTGTTTCGATCTTTAAAGTTAATTTTTATTCTTTTTTACAGGTGTTGCCTGTTGTCAAAGACGCTAAATGCATCGTCCCTACAATTAAAATGTTGTCATGTGGAGCTCAACGAAAATCAAGTTATATCTAGCTAAATAAAATTAAATTTTAAAATATTCATTCTTTACTTCTGTTCGCATCATTTTGTTCGTTTTTTTTCCTTTTAACAAGTTTGAACATCAAAAAAGACAATTAAACATTACAAATATTTTATTTAAAAAAAATGGTGCAAAAGCAATAATTTACATAAATTTAATCATGACCTCATGAATGCTACTATTTTTAAATATCAGGGGGGGGGGATTTTAGGTTTATGGTAATTAAAAAGGGTTTTGTAATATTTAACTTTGTCTCAAAAATCTAATGTAATATAAAAATAAATTAAACTGTACTTGATATTTGTGATTATGCTTTTTAATAATAGAAAGAATGGAATTCCTGGATATATTTTATTATTTAATATTATCAATATACATGCAAGACACTTGACTGAAAAAACTTATTTAGTGAAAATTAAGTGCATTTCAAAACTCGCTTCTGGGGATAAGTAAAATTAGAAGTTTGTTGTTGCAATTAAAGATTTATTTTTTAAAAGAGTATTTCCATGAATTTTGGAACAATTTAATCTTTTCAGAGTCTCGACGAAGATTCCATACCTCAAAGAATGAATTTATTCCTCATGTCTGTATTACTATTTTTTATATAAGTTTATATTTACATTTAGAGATAAATATTCATTAAAAAGGAAAAATAATAATTAGAAAGTATCTGTACCATACAGAAATTAGTTTCTAAATTGATAGAATGAAAACATTTGGCTTCATCCATAAATCCTTCCATAACCCTTTTGGTCTTTCTCTCTCACACACAATAGTTATGATATTGATAGTGAAAGCTGTCACAAATCAAGCAATGAGTCAAAATGACATTGGACACAACAAAGAGTTCATTTATTTTGATTTTGGTTTCTTTATAGATAACGTTCATTTCGGTAAATAATTCATTTGGATCTTGGAAGAAAATATACGTTAACCAATAAGCTAAAAGGTTTAACTGCATTTCTTAACTATAGAGTTTCAAGAGAAGTATATATATATAAATTATATTTATTATATGCCTGAGTAGAGAGATTTTAATTCCTAATGTTAAAAAATAAAGATACCGACAAAGTGAGAAAATTATCGTTGAAAAAGGCAACACGCAAATATAGTCCATAGTAAAAGTATAGAAGGGCACACTTTAAACATAATATCTACGTTGTGAGAAATTATGAAATATTTACTTATAAACTTAAAACTGTTTTTAATGTTAATTTAATATAATTATCTTTCACAATATCACTTTATTTTATAATGATTAATAAATAGACAATATGATTTTATAGTTCATGTATTTCAAAACGATTTTCCCCATAATATTTGATATTATATATACTTTTAAGAAATGGATATGTTAAAAATATTGTTACGAAATAAGTTACTCTGCGATACATATATATATATATCAAAAATTGCATCACATGTTTAAACATTCAAAAGAATTAGAAGCAATAAAATATAAATAAATGAAATACACAATCACACACAACGAAAACATCTTTTTTTTTCTTTGTTAGGAAGATGTTAATACATAGATTCGCGAAAATATTAATACCCCTTCCCTGAAATCCATAATGATACATTCGGATACTTTGAGGTACTTTTCTCACGAAAGTTATAATATTGGATTCTCATGTTTTATTTTCGCTTTCACTTTAGAGAGCAAAATTGAAGTTCGAAATGCTTTCAGCGTCAATTAACGGTTCTTTACCATATCATATTCGCGCTATGCAAATATACGAGTTTGCTTATATAGAACTGTTATGAGTAATGTATATAACATGGTTTCATACATAATACATAGGTGAATTGTTTCTTTTGGTGTATAAAGCGCAACATAACCCTGTGGATATGGTTATGTTAACTGATATACGAGTCTGGAGATGAGTTCAAATATTGGTTCTATCAAAATTCACCGGGACAAATAATGGAAGGCGACGCACATTAAATGTCACTTAATATAAAATCCTTCTCATGTTATCATCCGAATGATAAGAATGTAAGGTAGCATTTCAGGCATCGTCCCTTCACCATAAAACCATATATTATACTTATGAATCATGTTGCCAATTACCCTAGTGTCGTTTTACAGCAGCACTGATTAAAACAAAGAAATAACTCAACGTCAAAATTACTTGAAAAAATGTATAAATATGAACACAGAAAAATAATTAAGAAATCGTTTTGAATTTGAAATATGTGCTGAAATTTACTCTAGCATCAATATCTAAATAATATATTAATTATATGCGTCAAAAAAGAAATATACATTCAATCTACATATATAAAAATAAATGTTTGTATATATAAAATCGCATCACTAAAACACCGTTCAACCGATGATTTTGAAAATTGGTATGCATATGTATTTTTTTGTGGTGAAGGGTTTTGTGCTATCTTCTTTGTTGCAGCTGCACACCAGGTGGCGCTACAGCATATCAACTTCTGCACCATTCAATCAATTGCCAAGTTGCCAAAAGGGTCACCAAAAATGATGTCAACTTGGCTCTATCGCCAACATTTCGCTATGTTTCTATTGAATTGCCATTACAATGTAATAAACGACGTTGCTTGCGAATATTACAAATTTAATACGAAATAAATAGAACAGAAAGTAATATTAATGCATTACATATCCAGATATAAATTATTTACACTGTTTTAAGCGTTCATTGCACAAAATGTGTAACAATGTGTTACTTTTGCTGAGCAGAGATCAGTTTAGAAAGGTGTTTTCAAAAATCGACACACAACAGAAGTACGGGGCCTTATAAATAAAAAGATCATTTTTATCAGCTATAACTACACTCCTAAAATTTCACAAATAAGGGTATTTCGTTCAACAGAGATATGCAAAAAGATTTTTTTTTTGTCTAATTTACAATTCATGTAAAATTAACTCATTCAAAAGTTCTTTATCCTTCAATCTGTATTGTTTAATTTTTAAATTCACCCATGTGAAGAAAGGTTATACCAGCTAGTTATAAACAAAAAAAGAAATAATATCAACATTTATATTAAAAAATAGTTTAAAATTACATTGAATTTAATTTATTTATAAAAACAAATTAATATTTAACTGTCAAATAAAATAAATCTCATTTTACACACACAATGTTGTAAAGATATCAAATCCTCTATTATGCTTGATAATTTTATAATTAAAAATTATCTCATTTTTATACATTTTCATTCTGACACAATTGTGTGTGTATTTACATTTATTGAGCCTAGAATTTTTTTTTAAAACAATGAATATTTATCCATAGTTGCATATTTTAAGGACGTATCTAATGAATACATTAAAGATGACAACAAAAACTCTTGAAGGGATCTTTTTACGCTACTAAAATAAATATGGTTAGCAAAAATGTTAGTCGAAAAACACATGAGAAGAGAAAGTTCTATTCCTATAAAAACCATCCAGCCATTCATGCGTGAAAGAAAGTTTACATTTGCTAATTTTTTTCAATTAGAATACTTTCTGGTTATTTAAGCACATAGATGATCAATATTTAATTTTAATAATGTTTGCATAAGCACCTATCCTTTTTTTCAATATTTGCATGTTTTGAATCAATTTATATATATATATATATATATATATATATATATATATGTGTGTGTGTGTGTGTGTGTTTTATATATACATACATAGTTAATAATAATCTCTACTAATGAAACTGAAATGACTTAACATCAAAGATGGAAGGAACGTACAGATACTGAAAAATTAAAAGGATGGATACAGCAATATAAATAATGCTGCCTTTAATTTTATTAAAAAATTGGGGAGCTTAACCAGTTTCGTACTTAGCCAACCTCCACCCTCTTTGTTTATAATACTCAACGAAATCCCATTGGAAATAATTTATATAATAATAAAATATTAATAATTTCAATAAACCAAAACCTTATTAAAGCGTATGATTTTAAAAAGGAATTTCCATATTTTTCTTTTTAAAAAAATCTATATTTCACATAACAATGCATTCTTAATTTGAATTATTTTATGCTGAAAAAACCATTCCAAACATATTTTTTTATTTTTATAATTCTTATGTTTCATACTATAAGCGTATAGTGTTCTCAATGAAACGATGTAACTTATAAGATATACATAAAGATACAGATGTAAATATATTCGTTTCTTTAAAATGGAGTATAATAAACTTCAATTAAAAATTCAAACAAGAAATATTATATAAAAATAATTTATTGTTTAGAAACATTATTGTATTATATCCTATTTCTTTACGAAAATAAAACATTTAAACAAAGTACAAGTGAAGAAAACTATGGAAAATATTTTTAATTGGCATACGTAAAATTAAAATGACAGTAAATGTAAAAAAAAATATATATATTTTTAGATTTTTAAATATACATTTTTTTATTCGTGTACGAAAAACTGCAGATGTCTTCCCCTTAAATTTAGCTATTAAGAGTATTTTTAGATGTAAAGTCACTTTGTCTGCTTATAGGACTGCTTAAAAATATGTATGCATAAAAACGCTTTGTCTAAATTATACAAAATTTGAACATTACTTAGATTATTTTATAGCATTATATTGCATCTCATAAAAACTTTTCCTTTAAATTTTCTTATATATTTTTTAGCTATTTAAACGCACACATGATCCAAATTGTTCATGATATCATTTATTTATGATACCGGATCATTTTATGGCTCTTATTCTTTCTACTTAATAAAAATTTATATTAAAAATAGACAAGGAGAGAGAAAGAAACATGTATTTAGAAGAGTCATGACTATATAACCTTCAGTATACAGAGTGTTTTAGTGGTTTAGGTGTAATACATAATCAGCACATTATTTGTTTTCATAATCATTTTATCAAAGTTTGAAATCGTTCAGTTGATTGTGTGCATAGTTTCCTAAATGAATTAAAAGAAACAAAAAAATATTTAATGAATGAAAATATATTAAAAGAATGAAATATGTGAAGTAGATATATTATAAACCTAATTATGACGCTTAATTTTTCAAAGGTATTACTCATATTATTACAAATTTAAGAGGACTTGGCACCTTAAAATTGACTTAATTTTTTTTTGTATTTTACTTGGTTATATTCTTTGTATTATTATCTTTCGATTGATATATCACTTTTGCATGTCGGAAAGTTAGAAGTTGGATAAAACTTCATTTGAAAAATGTAAATTAACAAATAAGTCAATTAACCACGCTCCCTTTTAGAAATAAAAAGCTAAAAAAAGCGTTTTGATTAAAAAAATCTATTTTAAAAAGAGATATTATAACTAAGAAAGAAGAAAGTGTAATACATAAAGCAGAATATTACCGAGTCATTACAGTAATGATTTTTTTTTCTTTGTGAAATGTGTGCATGTAAAATTTTTGAATTAAGGCATTTTATGTTAAAAATTTCATAACTTCAGTTCTTATTCATCATATGTTTTTCATACAAATATAATACTTCAATATTATGCGAATAAAAGAACTAAAATTTCGGTCATGACTGAAAAAAATTTTTTTTAACATTTTCCCTGATTTTTCTTATGCAATTAATACTCATCATTATAAAAAGATAATTTATAAAATATATAAGTCGAAATAATATAAAAATTCTATTATTTTAAAGAAAAATATATAGCTAATATTTTAAAGTGATATTTTATTTTTATTTTTGCCTATAATAATTATTTTTTTAGAATTATAAACTTTGAAATGGTTTTTCTCAGTTTGAGTTTTTTCTCATTCAAAATGCTTTTCCTTTCACATTTATTTACCAATCACTTCCATTTTTCTTGTATGTTATATATAATGCATGTAACAAAATTAGGGATCGATTTTACGATAAACTTGATAGTTTTTTTTTTTTTTTTTTAAAATTAAAATATAGGTTGTTTTTTTTTGTTGAATTTCTGCATACATATCAACATTTTATTTTTTTTCCCTCCAAAACTAATTAAGTTACTGTAAAATCGATCCCTAAAGTTGTTTAAAACATTCTTAAGAATATTACAAATCATTCCAGGTCAGAAAATCAATAATTGCAAAAGAAGTGTAATTTTAAAATTTTCCAAATTTTCTTTAAAAAATTTTAATTCTTAAAATTGTATGAATAACATTTGCAAAATTTCATCTCTTATCAATTTCTTGGATAGAAAAATTTTATGAAATGCTAAAATATAATTTTTAAATACATAAATTAAAAAAATTGCTGAAAAGATGCTAAGTCCCCTTAAGTTTTCTTTGCTTAGTTTAGAAGAGAATACAACTTTTATTATACTGTTATACAAAAACTAGAAAAAATTTAAGGATTTCATCAAAAAAAATAACATTTTGTTCTTTAAAGTAGTCAATACAAAGAAATTTTTAAAAACTTATTTGAAGACGATTAACACAGCCACAAAATTCATGCAAAGATAAAGTCGTCAAGATAAATTAGAAAGTAAAAACAACATACATATGCATCAATAAAGAAGTGTTTAAAATGTTTTGAAGATGAAATTAATAGTATTGTTTTTTGAGATATGAGTAGTCCTAATTTCTGCTTATATTTATACAGAACTCAAATTATACTCAGCAACAGAGGCTTTATAAGAAGGACCACTTCTCCCGCATCAAAACCAACAAAACCCTGTAAAAAGAAGAGAAAGAGATAATCTGGTAGCACCAATTAAGTTTTTTATGTAGAAGCCCAAAGCGCTTTCGTATATTTGTTTTTCTTAAATATACCCACACTCTAACATAAAAGTATATATAACCAGTGTACACCAATGGATTCAAATAAGGTAAATTCAGAGTCCAAGACATAATGTTTCTTGAACTACTCCTTAACAATTCGACCCTTCTGATGTAACGCATTATCTTGTTGGTAAATGCCATCACCAGCCGGGAACACTATTTCCACGAGGGAGAGAGAGAATACATCTGATCTACAATGATACTTATGTAGCGCACAAACGCAGGTGTCAATGAGGATAAAGGATTCTAATTGTTTCCCATAAAAACATTTTCAACATTATACCGCCACCATTGCCTAGTATTCGGTCGATTCTGCACCTTGGTGCCAGGGTTTCTGTTGCAAGCTGGACGTATTCACTCTCGCTCATCAATGTGGTTCACCAAAAAAACGTAATTTGAGAACCAGCAGACTTTATTCCATTCTTTTATGTGCCGATGAATCCATGGCCCATCGCACGCACTGTTGGTGATTACAAGTCTTCAGCAAATGGGCGTGTTTAAGCAGGATTCAGTGTAAAGTTGAAACACCAATGGAAAGACTCGCAAGCTATCATTAAGATTTTTAATGATGTAGTTGTCACTGTGTGTGTATATAACATGCATCTATGCTAAGAGTAATGCACGTCTGCGGAATAGCTCTGTACATTATGTGGCCATGGTAATCAAGTTGCTATGATCACGAACTCGTGGTCGGTGTTGTCGAGTTGCAAGTAAGAGTCTTTATGCCAGTGAACCCACAGTAGAGACGGGTTAACTCATATTAAATACGCCATGGCTCAATGTTTAGAGAGGAAGCTACTCCGATGTCTTCCTTCTCCTTTGACTTCGGATTAAAATTACTAGGTCTATTGCCAATAGCAATAGTATTGTTTCAGAGTGTAACGTAAAGTAAAATAGAGTTAAACCAATTCAGATCTTTACAGCAGCGCTTCTCAAACTGTGGTACGCACCCCCTTAGGGGGCGTGATACCCCTAGGAGGGGGGAGCCAACATATTGAAAAGTCGAAAATAAAAGATTATTTAAAAAAATCAATAATTCATTAAAAATAAACAAACAAAATACATTCTGACAAAACAAAATAAAAATAAAAACATTTACACTAATATAATACATTTTTTAATTTATCAGTACTGTGCACAATGTATTTAATTTCACAATACTAAGTTAAAAACAAGTTTGATAATTACCAGTGACTCTATGGGCTTGTCATAAAAAAAAATATATCACAAAATTAACACTTATTTTGATAATTTGTGCGGTTTATAATTAATCCCTTCACACACACACACTACCGATTACAAGTTACGCGATTCACTCCCCAATGCCACCGTTTTCCATTTAGGCACCCATATGTGATGTATTGGGGGGAGGGGGAGAAGAGGAATGCATAAGCGAAATCCTGTAAAATAAGTTAATCCCTTGGCAAACACTGTCATGGTACTTCTGTTGCATTTCAAAGCCTTCAGAATAATTTTATGGATAGCACAGAAAAGATCGTACTTCGGAAAGACATACTATATATGCGTCCGAGGCATTTAACGCTTTGGATGAGTGAAGTGTTTATATACGCCAATGCTTCTTAAGTGCTTTAAGTCACATTGTAGCTTGGGAATCAAAGTGTATTATTGAATTAAATATATTATTAATGTATGTGGAGGGGGGCACGCTGAAAATTATGATTGAATATTTTGTCGCAAATATTAAAAGTTTGAGAAGCACTGCTTTACGCGAAAAAAAAAACTGAGATTTATATTAACAAGAACTTGATGACTATATTCTATTTCTTTTCTAATAATTTGTGTTGTGTGCTAATTGAAATTAATAATTTATTCTAAAACTTTTTTTAGTTAGTTTTGAAACAAGAAAAGAACGCTGTTTTTATAGTTTACGTTAGTTGGCTAATAATAACAGGCCTAGAAAAATAAACTAATATTTAAGGAAAGATATGTAATATATTCTATTTTTATTAAATTTTCTAAAAACAAATGAAATTCCGAGGTTTTTTCTTTTATAAATTATTTACGTATCCCTCTGTTAATTACCGAGGAGAACATACCTTGCGAGGAATGCTTTTAAAAACTTCATATACTTTGCAATGAAATAAACTATTTATTACTAAAATCAAACATCAAATTTGGTTTCCTAGCAATATTAAAAGTCAAACTCTTTTACAACTTTCTGGCGTGTTCCAAAACATAAAACTTTATCCGTTTGAATAAATAATATCATTTTTCTCTCGAGAAAATTGCAAAATTGAGTGGAATACGTTAGTAAATACAACCCATAAATACATAACGTTCTGGGATTATTGCACAAAACCTTTTTAAAAAATATCATGCATGAACACTTCCTCCCACATAACGATTCAATTGCTTTCCATTTGTCCAACGGTGATGACTAGAGGAATGCGACGGATTAAAAGCTTAAATGTTGCATTCAAAGATTATGAAAGGTTACGATCGAGGATTAGAAAAAGTTTGAAAAAAGATCAAGACGCACATGTTTGTTAAAGATAAAACCGATCAATAGGACATTTAGAAATGGAATGGCTTTTATGTAATGCATTTCTATTTATTGTACCTTTTTATTTCTGTTAACATGTACATTCACTATATACATTTAACTGAGCTTCTCAAATTACCAGACATTAAAATGAAAGAAAGTACAATTTGTAATTTAAATATCTATTTAATAACTTAAATGAATGAATTTAAAAATATTTCATGTTATTACTTCACTTGCCATGTAAAATGTTAATATATCTTATGTTAATGAAAATGTAATAAATGTTTAAGTATTGTTAATTGAAGGAGGTTTTTTTCTCAAATTATTGTAAAAAAGAAAATATTAAATTTAAAAAAATAAATAAATTGGGAAAGAAAGCCAAGAAATGCCTTGCTGAGATTTTATTTCTATCTAGTTTGATATTCCAGAACGTTTTTTAAGCAGCATTATTTTAATACTTTTTGTTTAATTATAAAATGTATTGGATAGTAAAAATATCATTAAAAAGTTCATAGCAAAGCAAATTACTCATTATACACTCATGCACAAAATTAAGGTCACAAATATGGTTTTTGACATAATTCTAAATTGCTACCAGTAAAATTGACACAATTTGTATTTTATATATCTTGAACAACTAGTAGTAAATTTCAACCATAGGCTTACGGAAAGAAGTTGCATAGCGTTATAGCTCTTGCAGGGCTATTGGATTGAAATCATTTAAGCAGTTGAAATTTTGACCTGCAGTTTTGTGAATATTAGATTAAAACACCTGTTTGAAGTGAGAATGAGTTTTTATGGTCATTTAGATGGTTCCTTGAGAAGGGCAGCTGTTGGCAAGCTTGTTGTTGGCAAGTCTCAAACGAAGGTTGCTGGAAGGTTACAAGTGACATCAAAATTGGTCTCCCGGCTATGAAATAAATACCAAACAAGTGGTACTGCCCCAGGAAAGTTGGTCAAGGTTGCAACAGAGCAACCACTGTTTCATAATGTTCTAACTTAGCACTATGCGCACGACAAAATTGGCGGATGACCTCAGATTGCTCTCCATTTTGCCACAGTTTTTGGAGGCATAATTGCCAGGCAAACAGCTTGAAAATATTTTGCAAAAACTGCCTTTACTCCCGGTATCCAGTCGTGTGAGCTCCTTTGAATGTATCCAACAGACCGGTTATTGTGGAGCCGAAAACATCAATCGGGGCCGACACAATAAAGGAGGAGTATTCTTTTAAGTGATGAGTCGGGATTCACCAGACAGAGTGATTCTCGTCCTGTCTTCCTCAGGAGAAAAACTGGAGCTCACTGTCATCCCCCCCCCTAAGTTACAGAAATCGACATATTTTGTGACACAGAATCCTTGTCTGGGGTGGCATAATGTTGGCCAGTCTTGCACCACTGCAGGCCTTCGAAATGGGTACTGTCAACGCATAGCAATTTAGAGATAAAACCTTGAGGTTGTTCCGGAGCGCCTTGGGCCAGGACTAGATTTTTATGGACGATAATACGCCACCTCACACATTGTTGATGAATTTCTTGAAGTAGAGGTTATTTGCAGTATGGATTGGTCCTTGAGGTCTCCAGACCTCAGTTCTGTTGAACATACTTGTGGTGGCTTAGGAAGAGAAATTTTTAAAAGTAGTCCCTCTCCCAGGACCATCCAAGAGTTAAAAGGCATGCTTTTGTTGCCACAAACAAATATTGACACCCTAATAAACAGTATGGGGGATCGCTGTGAGGCTTGAATAGTTGTGCACGGTGGGCACACTCCATACTAGATGAACGCTTCCAGACTCAAATGTTTTATCTCTTATTCATTATTCTAAACTTCTTAATATGCCCTTCCTCTTAATTTACAATTAATATATTTACCATATTGTTATTATGCTATTTTTTTCTCATATTGTAATATGCCACTCTGCCAAATTTTTTAAAAACATAATGAATAGTTCATCAGTTTTCACAGATTTATCTTTTATGACATTAATTTTGGACATAAGTGGTCTTGTTATATGTCTAATTTATTATTAAGTTTTAAATGATGTACAAAACACTATTCGTAGAATACGTTAATTAATTTTTTCTAATTTTCTTATTGTCTTAAATTTTTTTGTGTATAGTATTTTTGAAGTATAGCTCTATATTATTGGGTGTATTGGTTATACGAAATTTAGTTGAATCAGTTTTTTATATTTTTTAATTTGCTTAAATAAAATGCTTTTTTTCTCTCTCATTTGTGGGTTTTCGAAAAAAGTATTTACTTGTTATACATTTATATGCACAATTTAAAAGGAATAACAAACAAAAATATGTAGCTACGTAATAAAATTCCTCAGCTTACAGAAAATTATAATTCATAAAATTATATTATTATAATTTAAGTAATCAAATATGGATTAGAGTCCCTTCTCCTATAGTTTAAGGTGACAACCCAAAATTCGTCATTTTGGTGAAAATTTTCGAAATTTCTTGTATGTTTTTATTTTATAGCCCATACATTTAGATTTCCAAAACACTATTTTTGTTTCTACAATATTTAGAAACAAAATTATAGCATAATTAGTTAACCGAAAATGGAGTTTACAAAACCGGAAGCAGATCCCAACACTAAGTATTTTTATGATATTGAATTTAAACTTTCAGAATATGTTTTATTTAGTTTTATCTGTGTTATAAATCAAACTCTACTCTGTGTATATATTTATGTACTTTATTCCTTTTTCATAAAAAAAATCATTAATTTTTTAAAAATTGAGTTTTTGCATAAAATTTGGCATATTGCAATTTTTATTTTTAAATTCCTAATCCATATAAAAATGTTATTTATATTCTGTATAAATATTATTTGAATACATTTATTAGAATTTTGTGTATAAAACCGTAACTGCAATTTCTTATCAAGATTTTACTAAAAACGGTAATTGTTATAGTCTATAAAACTTTCCAGAGAACAGCAAAAGGGTAAACAAAAAATCCGACTTAGTTAAATATGAAGCTTAAGAGAGTTTGAACTATAAATATGGTGAGTTTAAAAAAATGTACAATAGTAAAAAAAATTTTCATATTTTATTAGTCTTTAAATTCATTTTCTCATAAATTATGGTTTTCAATTTTTTGCTTCACGGTAAAGTTCAATACAGAATTTCTTCTTAAAATATTGAATTAAAATTATCGGAAAATTTTTTATTTAGTTTTATATGTATTATAGACTATTATCTAATCTCTGTGTATAATTTATTGCACTTTTTGTGAGAAATTAACAGTTTTTTTTGTAAAGAATTGAGTTCTTGCATAAAAATTTATATATTTCAAAAATTATCAAAAGTATTACAAATCTTATAGCTCTAAACATAGATAAAATGATGTTATTTCTGTATTATAAAAATATTACTCGAATATATTAATTAGAATTTTCAATGCAAGGTTTACCGTAACTGCAATTCTTCACTCAAAATTGCCAATATACCAAAAATTGTTTTTAATTTTTTGAAAATTATATTTAAATTCCTAGATTTGTGCGCCATTTCAAATTAAAAAGTGTTCATTTAGTTGAATATTTATATTTTTCAAAAAAAAGTGCTCCAAAGGTAGTCACATACCTTAACAACACAGATCTAAAACTTTATCGAAATTAATGAAAGGTTGGAAATAATGTGAATAATAAAAATATGATTTTACTTCACGGAAAAATATCTACAAAATCAAAATTTGCGCTATTTGAAATATTACATATTTTGAAATGGCACTGAAAACTAAATATAAATTACATTAAATATTTAATTAAATTCATTTTAAAGTAAAGCTCTGATATCAAGATGTAAAACTGCTTTCTAATAGCCATTAATTTTCAAGATTTCGTTAGACTTAAAAAGCCTTTTATATTATTTTCTATTAAATTTGTAATTAAAATTTTTAAGAATATATTTTTATCGATTAATTAAATTTTAAAGCGAATTATCCTTAGTTAATTTCAATCTTAAATACAAAGTGCTGTATTTTAACGTAAGAATACACGTTACAAAAACTTAAATATTGGTTGCGAAGATAAATTCATGGTCGATAGAATTTAAGTGGAAAGTTTAATCAGGCGTTATAATTAGTTGCAAAGTTTAATTGCTTGTAGTTTACAGTAGCGTAAATTGTTCATCTTTGGTTGCTTTCCTCTGAAATACTTTTCTTTACTTATACATCTAGTTAGTACCATTTGTTTACCTCAATCACCTAATATATATATATATATATATATATATATATTTAAAATTCCAAAAATCTACGATTTCCCCGGATTCAGATTTTTAAAGAGGAAATTTACCACATTTGTGTGCTTTAAGCAAATGTTTCTAAAAAAAAGGAAAATAAAGCTTTATTCGATAATGTGAGATTAAAATATCATTAATTAACTTCTCTCTCTCTCTATCTCTCTCCCCCACACACATACGTTTCAATTTATAGTTAGAATACCTTATAAGAAGAATAAGTTTAAACTTTATGGCTACATAAACATATTTTTTTCGACTCTATTTATTTACATTAAAAATTGTAAATATTTATATTTTTATGAACATAGCTTTTCTGATGTAGTGTCATCTTCAAGGCCCCCACAATTTAAAATAGGTTATGAAATAAACCATGTTATTAAATAACGTTATAGACCAGGGAGGGCAAACCAATGACACGCGTGCCATTGATAGCACGTGACACAATGTTTTGGGCACACCAGCGAACAAAAGGAATCAATCGAATCGTCAATCAGATTCTCAGTTCAAAGAATTATCGGAAACTCTCAAGTTTATTATGTACCCTAAAGTGACTTCATTTGGTAAACTGAACTTGTCCCAATTCTATTGGCTGGAAATTGAAGAATTTGAAATGTAACTGATTGATTTCCTGTCTTGTTCAATATATGGATTCAAAAACTTACTGTAACAAGAAAAAGCTGAAATTAATCGAAACAAAAAGATGAACAAGCAATATAAGTAAAAATGCGAGTAACGAAATTTTGGAAACATGGAATTCAATTCCACACACATTTAACTGTTTGAGGAAGCTGCCATGCTACTTTAACCATATTTTCTTCTAACTATGCCTGCGAGTTATTCATTATTTTCAGAGATTTTGCTTTGAAGCCTTTGGCAGACGACTTCAATTCAGAATGCATTTTGCCAAAAGTAATATCTTATAGTTCTAATATAAGTTATTTGTAATCTAATCTGCAACAACAGAAGTCACACTAATGTTACTTTAATTTTAATTACACGTATAACGAAAACATTTAATAATTTACAATGCACAAAATGCATTTTTCAGTAGAAAATAAGGAGTTTTGAGAGTTGTTAGTATTTAGTTTTATTATTTTCCCAATAATCACAAGTCAAAATTGTTTGGTTGGCACGTCTATATTCATTAAATATTTATACAGAAAAAATGGCAAGTTGGTTCATAAAGGTTCGCCACCCCTGTTATAAACCAAGGGTGGGTAGTCGTATTGATTCTTGGCCAACATTGTGGGATCTGAGTCTACCGAAAGGGTAGCACCTTTTTAATTCATTGAATACATTAGTTAACTTTGCATCTCAGAAGAGGTTGCAAAGCCACTGCAAGCTAAACTGCCACTGAATTATTTAACTCAATAAATATGAATTATAAATAATAAAGGGGCAGTTTTATTCAGATTACTTACTGTGTTTATTTCATATCTTCAATAGTTCCAAACACATTTAATTTTAGAATAACTTTTATAAAACAAATGTAACTTATTACACTTTTCTACAATTTTTTGAAATCAGGAGTGAGATTGCTTGTTGAAATTCTCATCAGAGCCTGAAAGTAAATGCCAACCAACTTTCATCTATATTTATTTTTGTTGATCTTTGTACTAGAAAGACTTTGATCACTAACATATGCCGATACAAATGTAGCGAACATTTCCCCAGAAAAATTATCCAGCAGGCAAAACATTTGTAACAGTCAATTAAGGTATCCGACTACGTTTGGAACCGTGATTTTAAAAAAGCGTATAAATGGATAATTTTCGTGATATTTAGTGTCACTTAGATTAGAATATATGTATAGAATTATTTTAAGGACATTTTGACAAAAACAATTTATTTAAATACAATATTTTGGCATAAAATAACTCAGAATAACCTTTTTTCAAAATGCTCTCCTTTTATAAAACATGCTTCTGAAATAACAATATTTTGTGTGTGTGTGTGTGTGTTTGTGTGTGTGTGCTTATATAAAGTAAAGGCTTCTCCAGAGAGTTTGAACTATTTTTTTTTTAAAAAATTCACATTACTTTCAGAGTTGTAAACAGTTGAAATAATTATCGGCGTTTTTTTCTTAAAATTGCTCCCCTCTGTTGTCGTAAGACATGGTTAAACACACTTCTAAGTTATATATTTCAAAAATTCTTGTTCAGTCTCTGTATAGCGGTCTGAGCTATATACAGGCAAAATATTATTATAATAGAAGCATTTTTCACAAAAAGAGAATATTTTGAAAATGGGTCATTCTATGTTCATTTAATCAAAATATTGTAATTAAATAATTTTTTATTGTAATACTATTCTTAAAACAATTTTGTATACATTTTCTAATTTAAGTGATACTAAATATCATAAATATTATCCATTTATACGCTTTTGCAAAATCACGCTTCCAAACGTAGTCGGATACCTTAATGCCATAGAAAAATGTCCTTCTTACTGTGGTCTTATTGTAAGACAATAAGTTTAAGTTGCCACTCCTCGTGTGCAGTATCGATATTAGCACTAATGGAAAAAGAGAGAAAATCGAAGTTAGGCTCCGTTTTCTATACTGAGTACAAAACTTCGGTTCAAAGTGGGTTTTCTGACTGTCTTGTCGGGCAGCAGGAAATTTCTGTGAGGTGTGTGTCTTACCTGCAGGCTACTATTTTTCCACCCCTGTTGTAGACTTTAATATCAAGGCGTTTGTCTAGTATGACGATGAATCTAACACTTTTGAAGTGGGTGTGCAACTTTGTAGTGTCTGTGCAACTTTGAGTACATGTGCCCATCGTAATATTTATGAAATATCTTAACGTCGAATTTGCAAAATGCATACATGGATTTAAATGAACACACAGTAATAATTTTGATTTCACATTGGAATAATTATTTCTAATATTATACCGGAAAAATTTCAGAATTTTTATTTGATATTGAAATAAATATTTAATTAGTATTATCTAATATTGAAGCCATTTAACCCTTTTTTATTTAATTCTTTAAGTGTAATGTATAACATCAAAAAATACTTAACAAAAGCACTACATAAATTAACGGAATTTTTAAATGTTTTTTATTCTTCCAAGAGAACGAGATAAATGAGATCTCTCTTCTGTAGATTCTTACATTTTGTTTTTAGAGTGATCGCTTCCAGATCTTCTGTAGAAATGTTTCTGCAATGGCAAAAGAAAAATCAATTGATTCACTAATTAAATAAATAATAATTGATAATTGGTTGAAAAAATATTTTTGAATTTCTTAATGTGAATATTTATAATAATTCAAACTGCATCAAAAGTCTTCCTTTAGCGTATTTTTAACTTCCTCTTTTGAACCGTAAGATTTAGTTCATAAACAGAAAATACTTTATATGAAATATATTAAATTAAATAATAAATTTTATTCTTTGAAAACTAGAAATGCATGTAATTCAATTAGGCCATCCGAAATCAGAAATTGTAAAACAAACTGTTTACGGTTCGTAACCATCCTTTTACGAGCAACTCCAAAAAGCGCCCTGTAGGACAAAATCTAATACTTCCCTTACATCTTGGACCAGTGAGCTAAAATCGTTTAGAAGTATTTTTAGTAGGAAATAAAATTAGAAGCAAAGGCATCTCATCAATTTTTACGACTTACTATTTCCAAACGTTTCTAGCTCTCTCAACGATCGTATAGGGTCCAATTTTGACTATCGTTAAAAATAAAAAAAAGTAAAAAAGGACAAAGGATAAAACAGTTCTCCATGAATTTATTTTCGTTGACAGCGAGTACCGAGAAAATGGGAAGGATCAGTACTAAAAACGAAATAACAATTTCTACTCGCAGGTATATTTATTTCCAAAATTATTTTTTTTCAGACATGTGTGTCATTTCATATATAATTTTTCTTCTCTTAACATACTAAAGAAATGAACATTAGGGTTATTAATTAGAAATATTGTTTATCGATTTTCTGCATTTAAATGTTAAATAAAGTAGCCTAATTTAAATTCTGAATATATTGAATTCAATATTCAATATCATGATTCAAATTACTTCAAAATTTTTAATTTATATTGATTATCACGAAGTTTCATAAATATGATAGTGTACCTTAATCTAACTAAAAAATACGTTCGTAAGGCACTTGAATATAACCTAAATATTAACAATGCTGTGAAATGAATTATTTTTAATGTGATGTATTTCCTCCTTAACTAAAATCAAAGAAAAATTTCACGTAAAGTATTTTGCTTGCATAAGTTTCTTCTCCTTCATAAGCTCAAAAGACTATTTTAGGGCAAGGTTGACTTTCTGATCCTCCCCCAATTAATCCTATCAATCACGATGGCCTTCTATTGGTTGATTCCCATTAGTTTGAGGTTCATTCAGCATCGTCTAACCATCGGTCTCTATGTCCACTTTTTTTTAAAAAATTTTTGAACAAATTTTTTTTTTTTGTAGGAAAAGTATCAACATATCTGTACAGATAGCCAAGCCACCTAACACGTGATGATTGTCCCTCAAAATTTGCCATATTTTCTGTAAATTTCATGATTGTGAAGAATTCTCCCCTCTTTGTTTTCTTGAATAAGTCCAAAGATTTTCCTTAAGATTTTTCTTTAACCCTTTATCTACCGACGGTACTTATAAGTACCAATTACTTCAAAATTACATAGAATAACCATTGTTACGAATATTCTGACGATACTTAGCAGGAATATTCTTTGAAATCCACTCCTCCAACACGGATTCTATGATGAGTATTTTACCGGGGAAGGTGAATAGTTTTATAGCAAAAATTGCTCTTTCAGCTGACGGCGTATTCAGTGGATTGCAAAGATTAGCCTTTTTTTCCCTAAAAAATAGTTAATGCCAAAACTTAAGTGTCTTATTTTTTTCGTATGTTAATGAAGACCTTAGAAAATGATTTGACTATTTATTTTAAGTAAACAATGTATATAATTAATTTTACAGTTGATATCTTTAATTAATTAATTGGCTCTAACGGATTAAATTTCCCAAAGTTGAGCATTTTGTTTACGTATATTCCTTCACTTTTAATGTAGTGATCCAAAAAAAAATATTGCATGAAAAAAACTGCAGTAAATCATAATGCGGTAGATAAAGGGTTAAAAAAATGAGCAGCTTTCTTCCTCTACATAAATTTCTATTTTATCCAATAATTACATATACCAAGCACTTTAATTAGAGTACTATAGATCCCAATGCCTTCTGAAGTGTAAATATACAACAAGCAGAAGTATACATAATTTTGACATTTAAATTCAAGAACACATTTTTTTTTACTCTACAGTATTTAGAAGATTGTTCATAGGTCTCTAAAGATTCAAATTCAAACAAAAGTTTCGTAGCGATTCTAAGAAAATAAATTAACTTTTATAGAAGCATCCTTTGAACTGTTATTTATGGAGCTACACAATTTAAACCCCAAGCATAGTTTACACTTAAATGGCTGATTTTTATGCAAAAGTCAAACATAAGGTAAAAAAACAAACTGGACATTTTTGTGGGCAAAAATATCATAAATGGGCTCTACTGAGAAACATATCCTCCACTACTTGCAATGCATTGGCTGCATCGATTTTCCATTCTGTCAATTAAGATGTCAAACAGAGAAAAGAGGAGCAATTCCTATTCACGGAACCACCCAGAGACAATATCGGAGAACTAAAAGCAGACACATCTTCTAACGCTCTATCAGATAAGGGTCCAACATTGGAACTGGTCATTTTATTCGTTCCAAATCTTTTTTCTGAGGATATTCATTAACACCAATGCTTCTAAGGCTTACGGTATTCGGGACTCAATTTTCAGTCATGATTTTCATCTGATCTATCCTCAAACAATAATAATGTATTAAATTTAATAATAATGTACTTTGATGCTAAAGCTACAATACAACCTTAATTATGCTCCTACAAATTATCAAGATAAGTACTAAATTTTGTATACGTTACTTTTAAATAAAATATATTTTAAATAAACTAATTTTATAAATAATAAATTTAAAAAAAAAAAATCTTTTATTTTTTAATTTTTTATATGCTTGCGCCTCCCACGCAGGGCCACTCACAAGAGGGCGTTTGAGAATCACTGTGTACTAACAACCAAAATTATAATTCTTTAACAATTTTTTTTTAAATACTAAACAATTAAAATCATGAGATCTTTGATAATTGAAACCTACTAATGCATAGTTGAAGCTCTCATCGTTTTAAATTGTTCTTATGAAATATGTATACTCTTTCCATCTAAGATATATACTCTTGTTGATTTCCCTGACATATAATGAAAATGAAGACTATTTTTTCACAAGAAGCAGAAACTTTTCCAAAAAAGTCATAGCATGATTTTGATTATACCCTCTGTTGTTCTTTTGATATCTTTATAAATTAAAAGCCACAAGTATTACTTTTATAATTATTTCCAACTTGTTTTTTCCACTGTAAATAATAACACTGGCTCCTCCTAACTCATACAGAGCGAAAACAACGCAAACAAATTTGAATGTTTCTAATGTATGATGAAGTAAAGTCTTTTAATTAATTATATTAGGCAACTCATTTCCAAGAAGTTTCTGCTTCTGAGATGAATTTAGTCAATTCATAATGAACATGAATAGGGAAAAAAATTAAATTGGTTGTGGTCATGGCTATGGTTTTCTTTAACGCATTGTTGGAAAAGTGTAAAAATATACGTATAATGTATTACATGTTAGGAATATCTTAATCTGCTTCTGACTTTCGATTTTTTTACGCCTATTGCTTGTAATGAACATGGGGAGCATCCCCGATGATCATCCAACAATAGTTAGTAAGCATTTCGTTAGAGCCATTCACCTGAAATCGTTTTTTCATGCTGGCAATATTCCGATGAAAATGTTTGTTGTGCTCGTTACTGATTTGTCCGCAGTTATCAGAAAAGAAATATAAGTGAGAGTTAAGGAAGTGGATCTTCAAGGACATATTGCAGAAGAAATCGTTAATTAAAGTGAACATATCCTCAACTAGACCGTTGTAGTCTTAGACCTCTAGAAAGTTTTTTGAAACTTGACAGAACGTGTGCGCGCATCCTACACACATGTTTTTCTTTACTTCAAATAACTTTCTCAAGCATTGACTCTCTAAAGAGCTTCTCAACCGTAGGCTATTAATATAGCCCTTTTTAATTTTTGCTACACTGAATCGAGGAGATTTTTTATGCCGATACTTAAATCCTGGTTTATTCTTGTGCAAGCTTTTACCAAGTGTTTGACAAGATCAAACTTCAATGCAATGGAGGAATGATAATTTTACACGATTCTGTCACCGATGAAAATTCCACATTAATTTCTGCAGGTTTCAAAAATACTTTCTGAGGCTAATATATCTTGATGTAGTATAAAGGGATTTCTCTGCTGTCCCACAGACAAAAAAACAGCAGTAATATGTAAGTCCTAGCTACAAATTCATCGACAGAAACATTCAGTTCAGCTCAGATGTGTCATCCACACTTTCTGTAAATGATATTTTTTAAAAGCTGTTTTAGATTGTGTTACATATCTTGTTCGCGTAGATAACATATTCAACTGGAATGGATGGAAACTCGTTCTCTACATTCAGGGAAACCACTTTAATATTCTCAATTTTAAAGCATCTATAAACGGCTGTCATTCATTGAGGTCATATGAAATATGGAGTTCGTTTAGTAGGCCATCAGTTTCGTAGAAGAACTAAAGATTCTTTTCAAACAAAAAGTTCGAAGAGCAAATGTCATTAGTAAAATAAAGTCATTTGATGTTTGAGGAGATTTATGTAACACATCATGATCCTCCAGAAATGACAGAAAACCCTGTACATGGTGGCACCATCCAGAAATAACAGTATTCAATGTGAAAAATAATAACACACTAGCCTTCAAAAGTTAAGGAACAACCAGTTTTTTGCGCCTTATTTGAAAATGAATGAATGTAGAATCACAAAATTTGGATGACATGTGCACAAAACAGTTATGTACTGACTGCAAGATAGAAGTTTACATAACAAAAATTCAAAAATGTTTTCATCAAAAAAAGGAAATCTCGCTGGAAAATACCGTTCTTCTGAAAAATAATAATCACAGTTTTATGTGGTAAAAAGTCATAGAAACATAACAAAAATGGTTTTTAATAAGAGATATGCCCACCCCCTAGCTTGAATGCATTGGCGGTATCGAATTTCCATGCTGTCAATTAAATGGTTGGTTACCGAAATGGGAAGAAAGGATTAGACACTGTGTAAGCTTTGTTTCAGCTCTCCTAAAGACATTGGAGGAGGACTTAAAGCAGCAACCTGTCTACCAAGATAGTCCCAAAGATGCTCTTTTGGATTTTAGTCTAGAGATCGAGCTGGTCATTCTATTCGCTAAAAATAAAGACTCTTAAGGCCTTCTTCAACAATTACAGCTCCGTGAGGTCGTGCATTATCATCCATCATATTGAAGTCATTGCCAATTGCACCGGCATACGGGCGGATATATGGATCAAGGATCTCCTCCCGATATCTCACACAAGTCAGAGTTTCTCCCTGGAGCACATGCTGGTCAGTGTGACCACCGAGTGAGATTCCTGTCCTAACCATTATTCCACCAACTCGGTAACTATGTCTTTCAACAGTGTTGGATTGATGATATCTGGTCCTTCGCTCCCTCCAGATAAGCAGATGTCCTGAATCACTCTCTAGTGTGAATCTGGACTCGTCTGTAAAGAGTACAGAAGCTGCCTGTACTCTACCATACTCTTACCGTCACTGTGTGGTACAGGAAACGTATTCTCGTGCCCAAGATAAGCGTGCCCTTCTCTGTCGTCTGTTGACTGGTACTCACACAACTGGTCGCGCCATGCATAGAGACCTGAATTGTGAAGATGCCTTCGCACCATAAAAGCGGATATTCTTCTCCCTAATGCAACAGAGTGGTCTGCAACAAGTTGCAGCACAGAATGGATTGACCTTCTTTGGTCCGAAGCCGCGATATCACGGATTCCTGCAGGTGTTGTAGATCGTGGTCGGCTTGTAACATGTCTTCTGGACACAGATGCTTTGGTTTTATATTGATTCTAGAGACGGTGGACCACACTACGAGACACATTAAGACCTCCTGGAAGCATCAGCCTGTGACAACGCTATTTCCATCCATCCAACCTCCCTCCACCTTAACAAATCGGGCATATGGCTTCTCTCAGATATTACGAGACCCCACTACCAATTATCAACAAATCTGCTTACAAAAGTTATAAATCATTAAAAGTTACACACTTAATTACGAAAGCCTGATATATGCATATTTTTCTCTCACTCATATATATCTGTTATTTCCTATTAAAAAACAGTTTGTGGCTATTGTTTTTGTATAAATTTGTATAAAGTTCG
This sequence comes from Trichonephila inaurata madagascariensis, assembly GCA_019973955.1. Classification (NCBI taxonomy): domain Eukaryota; kingdom Metazoa; phylum Arthropoda; class Arachnida; order Araneae; family Nephilidae; genus Trichonephila; species Trichonephila inaurata. Next base: position 120,421 of record BMAV01002827.1, read on the forward strand.
TTTTTTATCATTTATATAAACTATAAATTTTATTCTTACTGTCATTTATTTTACGGTGAGCTTCGAAAAACATGTTGTTCCTTAACCTTTGGAGGCCAGTGTATAATGAATTACATTGCATTATATTAAAGCACTTTTATACATAAAAAACGTAAATAACTACAACGAGAGTCAATCAACTTTTTTTAAACGTGCTATTCCTGTTCAACATATTAAATTCCTTCAGGATTGGGTACTTTCACCGAAACGCAATTTCATTGTTACCCAGTGTAATTGAATAAAATAATTCAATAAAACTACCTTATAATAGATTCAGTATTGTATTAAATGTTTCTAGAAATTCATTTGAAGAGTTATTTATTGGAATACATAATCACCTCCAGGTCTCTTTCGTATTTTACCATTTATCAATGCAAATTAATGAGTGTTATCGGGGTTTGTATCGTATTATTATCTACGCACGGATGCTGGTAATTACCATACACATACTTACTAAAAGATTTTAAAATTATATTTAAACTTGAAAGTTTTAAAGAGCATACCACACACACACAAATTTTTCTTCTTCTTTTTTTTTAAATTTCTTTTTTTCAAAGAACTTTAAGTGTTTTTGATTGGGTCAAAAACAGTTTATTGTTGGAAATGGATTAAAACATTTATACACAATAACAACTGTATTCAATCAATATCTTCATTTCTTTCTTTTAATTTAATTACCTATAAATTTAATGGAACAGATATGATATCAATTCTCAAAAGTTATTCCGTTCTAAAATTTTATTTTGGATAGAACCCCAATACTTCAATAATTCACAGTTCAAACACCAGTAATCCTCACCACAGACGCAATCAATACCTTCCTATGAAAGAAACGCTTACGATACCCAAATACTTTCTCTGCACCAAAAGTCTTCTTTCATAGGCTTAACAACTGAATTCCTTAAGTACCCTAAGGAAACTGAGAAATTTGTTCGATCAAGTCAAATGGAATGAAAATTGATAGATAACAAAGACTGAAATTCTCAGATTAAAAGAAGATCTTGTAAAAGATACTTAGGAAACTTCTGAATCCAATAAACTTTCATTTGTACAGATCTACAAGTAATAAGGAGAACTAGCAATGCAAAGGAGTGCCTTATTTTCTTTTTGGTGTTTCCTTCATTTAGGTTTCACCTTCCAAAATCAGCAAATTTCAAGACACGAGAAGAATTCATCTTTACATTTTCATTTTGATTATGTAATTCGGAATTATTTAGCTTTATTTTTAGCTTTTACAATTATTATATTCGGATGCACCCTCTTTCAAAAGAAAAAAGTAGAAATTACTTCGAAGAAAAAGAAGTTTTTGAAAGCATTTTTGTTTCCTTCACAAATCGATTTTTACTTTAATTTACTTATTTCCTGAGACACTTCCATTTGAAACTTTGAAAGAAATAAGACTTTGTGTAGAGTTACTTTTAAATTAAAATCCGGTGTATTTATTATTTTTTTTTTATTTTTATTAAAACTTCTAATAAAGCTTTCTTTTTTATACAAGCCATGCGAAAGACAGCAACAAAAACCATGCAAAAGAATATACGATTTGTATACAAATAAATAGAATGTGAGCCATATTATTCAAAACCACTTTAAATATTTTTAAAAAAGAATGATTTATTTACCAAGAAAATTCAATTGAGGAAGCATCAAAATCGGATATAAATTTTTATACATTTGTGTATATATATAAGTTTATTTATTTATATTTAAACATTAACCACATTAATACTAAATTCATGCATGTTTTAGATAATAACTACAATGAAATTAGTTATTAAATCAGGAGGCAATTCACATGCATATACCTCCTGAAATTTAAAAGAAATTTATTGAAAATACTAGAAATAATACATTAATAAATTATTCTTCACTTCTAGCTGATAATAAGCGTGTTTATATTCGACGATAGGAATCACTATGCTCATTAGACTGAGGTGGATGAATTGATTTCCAAAATATTTTACGCTACTGATATTTCTTTAAGAGTATGTGCTACTTATTTATGTAATTAATTAGCAATTAATTGATTAATTTCATCCTCGTCTTTTTTTCGGAATTATCAGTGATCCTTAATCTTCTAGAGTAAAATATCGGGGTACGATAAAAAAGACATGCAATACTACCTCCTTCCTTCTCGTTCCCGTTAAAATCACGGCGTGAAATCTCCCCTTCTATTTCTCTTGCCCATGATATTTCCGGGCTGGAGTGCTCTAAAGTAACGCTCCAATAAGATTAACACTATCTATTCCTTATGCCCGGAATTATGTTTATTTCTAACCAGATGGCAGTACCAGATTATTAGTAAAATGTTTAGGATAGTTATTTTATTTTTAACTAGATGTTAGCACAATCAAACATATATATTAGGGATATGTTTTTGTAACCATAGCTCAGTTACATAGTTCCGCTCTTCGTAATTACACATGTGTTGCGCTCTGTGATAAATACAAATATTTTTTTAATGTTATATACATTATGGAGTTAGTCAGGAAGTGAATCGGATTATATATTAAATAAATGGATCTGAGAGTGATTCAGAAATAACTGATTGTTTTCAAAGTTTGGTTAGTGAATCTGAGAGCAGTGATGATGGATCTGTACTGTTACCTGTGATGTTGGTATTGCATCTCATGCTTTGAAATTTATTTCACAAGAAAAATTACTAATGTGTACTTATATACTCACAAGTGTAATAAAAGTTTCCCTAAAGTATCCGACTACGTTCGGAACCGTGATTTTACAAAAACGTATAAAAGGATAATATTTATCATATTTAGTGTCACTTAGATTAGAAAATGTATATAAAATTGTTTTAGGAATAGTATTACAATAAAAAATTATTTAAGTATAATATTTTGACAAAAAATGAACATAGAATGACCCATTTTCAAAATATTCTCCTTTTGCGGAAAATGCTTCTATTTTAATAATATTTTGCCTGTATATAGCTCAGACCTCTGTAAAGAGGCTCAACTAGAATTTTTGAAATATATAACAAAAGTGGGTTTATCCACGATTTACGACAACAGAGGGCAGAAATTTTAAGAAAAAAACACCGATAATTATTTTAAATGGTTGTAACTCTGAACATAATGCGGTTTTTTTTTTCAAAAATCGTAGCTGAGCCTCTGTACGGAGGTCTAGGCTATACGCAGGCAACATATTATTATAATAGAAGCATTTTTCACAAAAGTAGAACATTTTGAAAAAAACGTTATTTTAAGTTAATATTTAGCCGAACTTAAGTATTTAAATATTTTTTTTTGTCATAATGTCCTTAAAATAATTTTATACATGTATTCTAATCTAAATGACACTAAATATTATGAATATTATCCATTTATGCGCCTTTTTAAAATTATGGCTCCGAATGTAGTCGGATACCTTAATGTTTAAAACACATGTTTCTTAATTTTTGTCTCAGCGGGGGAAAACCTACATTCAGTCATAATAATCCTAAATGTTGGCTTTTCTTAAAAAATCAATTTTTTTGTATTGCAAGCTAAAAATTTACCCAAAATTTAAAAATAAATACATATGTTGCGCACATATTTTTATTTTATTTTCTTAAATAAAAAACAGACACTTTTATAACCGGTTTCTTCAAAATTATGCGTCTATTAAGGAGCTACAATTATAGTTTTCTCTTTGTAAGAATACTGCTAACCATCCAAATTACAATATTAGGAAAGAAGGCAAATAACAAAAACAATTTTTTATTCGCATACAGTAAAATAGCAGAAAACATAAGTAAGAGGCTTAGAGGATATGCGTGGCTCGAAATTTATACATGCATCTGCCGAAGTTGTTTTATAAAGTCAAATACATCCTTATTATTCTACAGCATTTTTATATAAATATATTAATATACTTTTTTTAAAAAAAAATAAAATACATTTTTAATTTTTTTAATTACAATATTTTTCAAATTTTTTAATAAAAAAAGACGTATAACTCTGTGAAGTTTTATATATTTTATATATCATTTTATATATATGTGAAGCTCCTATTTTAGAAAATATCATGTGCAACATAAGACTTACTTAATATTTCTTACAGAAATGTCTCTTATTTTCGTATTTATCATTATATTTTAGATTTATTACACTTTTTTGAACCCTCATCCCTTTAAAAAAATGTAAAATAATTGAATTATTTAAGTTTCACCTCAAAGAATTATATATATTCAAAAATTGTTTGTATTTGAGTACTCGAGACAAAATTAACACCCTTGAAAACCCATAAAAAGAAGATAGAAATTTTTCATTCCATTAACTTCTTTTGATTATACCTTTTTATGTCAAATGACTTTATTTTTAGACCCACAGAACTATTACATATATGTATTATCCATAATACATATATGTAATTGTTCTGAAAAAATACGTTTAAAATATATATACATTTGTATAAAGGAGTTCTCAGAACTTTCTATTAAATAACTGAAGATTTCCAGAATGAGTTTGAAATAATCTGGAAAATATACGGGTTCTTTCCAGTTCATTATAATATATAAATTATAATTCAATATTAATTTGTCGTATAATGCTTTTAATATAGATATCATACTCAAATGAAGTCTGAATTTTTTTTTCTTGATATGACAAAAGCATATTCAGTTTAGAAAAGAAGTATGTTTTTCACACAATGAAATAAGTAACTACAAGTTTTTGCATTTGTATAGGGATTCTCATTATCTGTGTGCATTTGTGTAAGAAAATTCTTTCTCCTCAAACAATAAATATAGAAAACTATCATTACGACATAAACTAATATACATAAAAATAACGTTGAACATTAGGAAACTTTACCAAACTTATTTCATTTACTGCTGTCACTGATAAGAATAAAGTTTGTTTTCTCATTAAAGCCGTAACTGTGTATACTGTTAGAACATGAATCTTTTTATTATGTTGAGAAGAAATTTATGCATAATGTATTATATGTAATTTCGGAATATTTGGAATCACGAAACATTTTTTTTTATTCCTACACTTGCCTATCCCGGAAATAATTCGAAGAAAATTTTTATAGAATGATTCAATTTAGATTTGTGTATTCAAAAGGAATTTTGAGTAAAGTTTTATTCAAAATTTAATTCTCGTAAGGGTTCGATATTTTATTTATTTTTTTAGTTTTTGAAATTGGAAAGTAAATGATACTTTTCTAGAGATATTTCCAAATATTTTTTTTCCTGACGATATTATGAAAAAATAATCATGCAAATTGCATATGATTTTTAAAAATATGAAAGACTTCACAAAATATTTGGTAGAAAATTATTTCTTATTGTCTTTTACGAATAAAACTTAATAATTTGATACAAATATATCTGCTTATAAAGATTAGGTTGAGAAAAAAGAAATCCATTATTTTTGCATGAAAATCAAGACTTTATTTAACATGCTGCCGATTGTCCGATTTGGATCAAATAAGCACCGTTTTGTAGTATAATTTATTGCCATTTTAAAGGTAACTTCATGAGGCCTCTCTCATAGAAGTCTTGGCCCTTATTGGTGAAAACATCTAGTAATCGATTTTCACATTCTCCTCTTGACCCCAATTGATTATCACTAAGGAAGTTTTGCAATGAAAGAAAAAGGTGGTAATCACTTGCTGCCAGGTCCGGACTATATGATAAACGCATTAAAACTTCCCAACCAAGCTCCCAGAGGTTCTGGTGAGTCACTACAAAAGTGTGTGGCCTGGTGTTGTCCTAATGGAACACAACACCTCTTCTGTTGGCCGTTTCTGGTCAATCGCTAACTTCAAATAGTCCAATTTTTAACATTAGGGAATCGAATTTAGTGTTTGACCATATGGAAGGAACTCAAAATAAATTATTCCTTTCCAGTCCCACCAAATACACAGTAGAACCTTCCTGGCCGATAGTCCTGGTTGAGCTGCTTCACCGCACTTTGACCAAGATCGTTTTCGCACAATATTGTAGTATGTGACCCATTTCTCATCCCCAGTCCCCATACGCTTAAGAAATGGATCGATTTCTTTCCGTTTGGCCAAGACTTCGCAGATGGAAATTCAATCTATTATGTTTTTTGGTGTTAATTGGTGTGGCACCCAAACATGGAGCTTCTTTTTAAATCCAACTTTGCGCAAATGGCTTAAAACTGTTTTATGGTCGATCTTTAGCTCCTGGGCGATGCTAAAACTGCTAACATGCCGGTCAACTTCGATTATTTCTGTGATTTTAACGACATTTTCGACGACAGGCCTGCCTGTGCGAGGTGCCTCTTTAACATCAAAAATACCTAAACGGAATCGACGAAACCAAAATTGCACGTAACTAGCTGTTAAAGTATCGGAACCATAAACACCATTCGGAATTTCAGCCACCTGGCTTGCATTTTCGCCTTTATCAAAGAAAAACTGTAAAAATAACCAAATTTTCTCTTTGCTGAATGCACTTTTAACGCTCTGTAACTCACAAATGAATGGACAAAACAAAAAAAAAAGCAAAATAAGTATTTTAGTGTGAAATGTCATCTTGACAACGAGCATAAATTTGAGATTGTTTGATAGATAGTTCACGAGATATGGACACTACAGCCATCTGCGGAAAAAATAATGGATTTTTTTCCCCAACCTAATATTTTATTACAAGAAAATATCATAAGAAAGTGTAAAAAATGTCCTGATCACACCATGACAATCAATAAAATGTCCAATACAAGCGTCTGGATATTTATTTAAAAAAATAAATGTATTATAAGATGTAAAAGTCGAAACACCGTGAAGAAATTATTGAGTAAATTAAACATGCATAAAATAATACAAAACTATAATTAAAAAATAATTACAACATTTGTTCCAGAGTCCTATCATTGCGTAATGAGATCAATAAATCTCCAGTCTATCTCTAACTTGACAAAAATTCTCCCTTCCATGTTGTTAATGTTCTTGGGTTGATATTAATCGGGATTTTTCTTACCCAGATATCTGTAATTATCTGACTAAATTATTAACATTCTGTGAAATAGTTTTCTCTTCTCATTAGTTTAAAAAGCAATCCATAAAGATGAATTTAAGCAATCTAGCTGACCTAGGAAGTATCTGAAAGGTTCAAGACAATTAATTAAGCCATGACCTGGTGATTACTTTGTTGAAACCTCCGTACGGAATAGCAGAAAAGGGAAATTGATAGTAGTTTTAATGCTCATCCATGATGTTAGTGCAGGAGTACTCAACCTTTTTTTTCTACTGGGCCGCATACAGATGTCAGCAAATTCACGCGGGCTGCATGTATGTGTTAGTTATTTCACGGGGGCAGCAACCTGAGAATAAACGGAGGGGGGAGGAGAATTCTTTAAGACCAAGATAGTATTCAAAATTTAAAATGTGGAAAATTGATCAAAATATTATAGCTCCTGTTTTGCTTTTTTTAATTATTATTTTTTTATATTTGTCACTAACTCTAAATTAGAAGCATTTAAGAAACACTCTTTCACAATTTCTGCATCAGTAAACGGTTTCATATGATTACAAATAATATAACAATCTTCATGGGATGTCTTTGTTAACGCTTTGTAATTATCACTGACAAAACACATTGTTGCAGTTGCAAAGATTATTCAAGAAAGCCTATTTATCACCACTTGAAAGAGATCTTCAAGGAAAAGTGTCATTGAAAGATTCCTGTTCATTGGTATTTTTTTAAATACAGCCCTTTCGTGACAAATGAAACGATTACTGATCTATATTTGTTTCTCACTACAAAAAGTGAGCCTCCCAATCGTCTTGAAAAGATACATTTTCTTCGAATATTTTTCGCTTGCAAGGTATGAATTAGTTCCACCCGTTAAATTGTCTCTATTCCACTTTTGTCTGTTATCACTAACCGTAACCGTTCCAAATGGAAAAAGTATATCAAAAATTCTGACAATTACACCAGTCATTAATATACCATCCATTCACATCTGAAATGGTTTTTCTCGCTCTTACACTGATCTGTGATCTCGAAACTTTAATGAGACTTGAATATGTTATTTAGACAAATGTCTTGGCGTAGTTTCATTAGTCTACAACAATATTTTCTTGGTACTGGGATTCTTTTCACATCGGTGTATTAACAACTCACATCGTTGAAAGATGCAATTATAGAGAAGGTAAAACTATATTTTGAGAGATATGTGTCTCGATAGTTCCTCTGACTTAAATATGCCATGGAATAAATCTGACTACTGGAAAAAAAATTCTTGCTTCATGTATCACAACAGATGCTCGTGATTATGCTCGTTACGACCAGATGCAAGTTAAGAATGAGGATAAATTGATCTTAACGCAAAACCTCACCAAGCTAGGTATTTTTTTTTCCTTTTTATTGTTAATAAGCTCTTTAAAAATCAAAATTTGTAGTGAATGATAGAAAATTGATCCTCAAATCTATCTCCGGAACTTAATTCGACACAGTATCTTTGTGATTTCGTACATACAGGAGGTAAATTCAGTCTTTCACAAAGGTCGTCAAATATATATATATATATACATGGGAGCGCTTGTCAGGAAATGGCTGGCACACAGATTATTATTAATTATAGATTTAATAACTCGGAACTATTTACAATATATACATCAGGCTTTTAGTTCAATCCGTCATTAACACGCGAGGTGTTATCGTCTTCGTCTTTAACGTCTTAATCCATGCAAATGGCGTCTTTGCTTTAAGTCTTTCCCAGTCCGTCATCTCGTCCATGCCTACGTCTTCCTTCAATGGCGTCGTACCTCGTTTTTAATGGCGTCGCCTCCCTTCAATGTCGTGGTAGAAGGTGTATCTACAGACAGCCAGGCTCCCAAAACACTGAGCATACTCCTAGGTGGGGCTGGTAAATAGCCGCCTGCACCACACACACACATATATATTCTATGATTAAAAAAATAAGAAATCACATAATTTTTTTTTAAATAAGTAAAAATAGTTGGTTTTAATGAGGAAATTGTTCACTCCTGTATTTAATGAAGGGTCTGAATCTTTACACTTCAACTGAGTTTTTATACATTAGATCAGGGAATGCCGAATGCATATATATACACACATATATATTGCAAGAAATGGAAATCCTTGCAGACTACCCTTGAGTGTAAATATCTTAAGAATAAGGAGGTGTGTGGGTGTATGAAAATTTAGGAAGCCTCTTCAAAAAAAAATCTTATGATACCTATAATCTTCTTTATAGATCCGACAATTTAAAAAAAGACATTGGCCAAAAGTCCTTGTAAGAGTATTTGAATTACTCTATAACATATACGCTTATAGTAAATAAACTTTACTTACACTTAAGCATATATATTCTAGTTAAGAAGTAATTTCTAATATGCAAGTACGTGCCACTTGTCAATGAAAGTGGATCTTCGGATGTAATACTTTAAACATGATGCAGAAATTCTGATGTGTTCTTGAAATATTTGAATTTATAATGGAAACATCAATTTTACATTCAGAATTACTTTTAGTTTATCGAAGCTGTAATGATGTATGTGTCCTACTTAATTTGAATTTCTCTAATTAGAATTTTCTTATATTTCTAGTAGTAATTTCACTCTCACGAATAAATTTATAACTCCTCGAATAAATTATGTTTTTTTTCTAATTAATCTCATATGTTTCATTTGCAGTACAGTTTTCATTGTGCATATAGTTCCAATATTTTTGGAAGAATTTGATTAAAAAAATTTCTAATGATTTTCTGTGGATGAAGAAAAAAAGAAAATTTGTTTGATTCAAAACGAAAGATTGTTTTAGAGATTACTATTAGTAAACTGAGTGTTTATGATTTATATTCCTTGATATTTTGTATTTATTTTTCATAGTATACCAAAGTTTTTTTTAAAAAAATTATATCTAAAAAATTGTTTCTAATATTTTGTCTACTAAGTAAAATCGTACCTTCAATCAAATTTAAAAACCTATATTAAAATATTACATTTTTTGTGACAATTATTTATCTCTATATATAAAAGAAAGTTTTTCGTGATGCTATAATAAATTTATCTATACATAAGATATAATTAGCAAAAATGGGTCGTAAAAAGTTTGAGAACTCAATTTCTTGCAAAAAGTGATTTTATAAATATATTTTAGTTTCTTAGATATCCTTCATCTAAATGTTTCATTTCTTAACGAATTGTTGTTGTCAATACAATTTCATGGCACTTTGAATTAGCAATTTTTTTAAATTTAAATTTTATCAAAAACTTAGGCGCAGCAATCAAAAATAAATACTAACCAGTGAACTTGAAACATAACCAATTTAACTATTAATTTGGTGCAAATATTTCCCATTGAAAGAGTTATTCAAATGTGTGCTAAATTTCATATATCATAAACCTTATTCAAACTTCAGATATGATACAGGTTAGTTTATTGCGACTTTAATTGTAAACAGGGGTCAAAAGTGCTTCTTGAACAAAATGCTTTACACATTAACGATTCTAAAAAACACGTTTATCGTTCTGTCTCATGTACTTTAAGCATTAATAAGATCCATCGTGCAACGTAAATATATAATTAATTCGCAGTAACTCTAAACCAAAATAAAAGTGAGAAGCCAGGAAGTTTGTACAAGGGTATAAGCATTCAAATATAGTGAGGAAAATATTCACTAAAAAAGTACAGAATCAGCTATTCCTTATGTAAAAGAGCATTTTTGCAAAATATTCTTAATAGTCATATTGTATAGAATTTTGAATGAATGAAAATACAATGGATGAATGGATTTTTGCTGACATTTTATCTTCAATCAGGTGATAAGCTACCTGTAAAAATCTCGCTTCAAACTTCGCGATAAGGGAAAGCTATTTTTTTTATTATTATTATTTTGGTTTTATTTTCACTGAGGATACTTCAGTTCAATTTTTCTTCTCTCACGGTTATTGAATTCAGGAATGTAAGAGAAAGAAAGTCACCTGTAAGGGATCAAGGCATGCGGAAGGAAAATTTTGGTGATTTGATTTTCCCTTTTTATATTTGCTGCTTTAGACGATGGCAAGAAAAATTCTCTTTTCAAGCAAAAAAAAAGCAATTCAAAAGATTATTCTTTCATTAAAATGAAATTTGTGATGATAAATATTACAAATATAATCTAATTTTTAAATCATGGTTATCAAAAGGAATTTTAAGACAAGTATGTACATTTTAAGAAATAAATGTTTTTAAAGTTTATATTTCTTAAGATTCTTCAGCTTTTATTATCTACTGTTAGACACTATCAGCTTTTAGATGGATAGATAATTGTTCTGAGAATAGAAATGGAAAAATTCTTTACACTTGATACGAATATTTTCATATTTTTACCTACACAAAAAGGAATAATGACCATCTATGGGGAACTTCTGATATTAGAGAGCTTTATGGGCATAATAACAGAAGAAAACGCCTTTTACATTGAACTAAAATAAACTAAAGGGTAAAAATTAATGGAGTAAAAGTATGCAAATATCCATATAGAGTAACATTATATAAGAAATATGCAGGGTCTTCCAAAAACAGTGATCAATTTCTGTGATCACACTGATGTATTGATCTGTTTCACGGTTGTGTGAAGAAATGCTCTCCTTAGGAGGAAGAATACGCATCATTTTTTGGAAACTGGGTGGTAAAATACCGGTTGATTCAAAATTAAAGTGACCAAATTTAAAAGCATTTAACTGTTTTTGTTGAATTTCTATCGTTTTACTGCTCGTTTTATTTGAAAAATGAAACATTTAAATTATCAATCCAAACGTTTTTTTTTTCGTGGGAGTAAACTATAGTTCTGAAATTAGATCTTCAAACCCGGAACGAAATTTTACAGCTTTTAAAGGATGTTTGCTCAAATTCTGTAAGAAATAAAGCATTTAAAAATCACAAAAAAGACATTTTTCTATTGTATTACTATCTAAACTTCAAAAGAAAAGAAAATTTGGATTCCAATTAAAAGCTTCAAGAGAAAAATTTGAACGAAAGGAAGTTCTTAATGAAAAAGGAAAAAAGAAGCTGAAAAGAATTATCGCTTTAGAAAATCCTTTGCTTCAAAAACCTATGGCAAAGAAGCTGTAGATATAGCAATCGACAATTTATCGTCAGATGAAGAATATTGGCTATTAAAAAAGTAAAATTTCCAGATTGCCATCAAATTTCTGTTAAGACCGTTGAAAAACGAAGAAAACGTTCTTGGACTCAGTATATAATGTTATGCAAATGCAGATATAAAACATAGATAACTTCGAATGAAGCACTATTTCATCTGTCATTCATAACCGACAAAACGAAGATACAATATATTTAACACAAAAAACGTCGAAAAGATGTTTTACAAAATGCAGGTTGGCCGTCAGGTGTTATGGTATAAATTGGAATGTCCTCTCAATTCTTAACAAATCCTTTTTTTGTTCAACCAAAGGCTAAAACTAATGCCAAATACTATCAGAATAAAGTTTTGAAGCATTTCATCGTCGAAGCTTCTTTACATTTAAGTAAACCTTGTTTTTCTCCAACATTGTGCGCCAAATCATATTGCAAAATCAACTATAAAATGACTGAAATATATAAAAAATTAAATTTTATTCCTCCTGATAAATGACCCTCACTATTCCCTGTCTGTGTTCTTTGCGATTATTTTTTATGGAGATACTTAAAAAAAAAAAAATTAAATAGTCGTAAAGTAAGAGCATATCAATGGCTTCAAAAAGCAATTTAAGTGGAAGTTGGAAAAATATCCCCAAAATGGTCGAAAAAGCTTTTTTAGCTTAACACTTATGTAAAATGTACTCTGCTAAAGGAAACCACATTGAAAATCTCATGTAAATAACTTTATTCAATAAAAATTTATGATCCTCTGAAATTGGTCACACTATTTATGAATCAAACGGTACACGAAAAGGTGCCTCAGTCGGAAAAACCACAAACAAAGGCCAACATCAGGCTACTTGTGAACAAATTCAGGTAATGACTCTTGGCGGTATCGTCAGATGTTGATGCTCGTCCAGGATGTTTTTCAATCCCCACGCTAACGGATCATTTGAATTTGTTCAGAAGTAACCTGATATTGATTGTAACTTTTTTGGTGGTTGTTTCCCATATTTTCGCTGGTACCGCTGACATATCTCTTCATAATTTTGCCACTCAGTTTATAGGAAACCATAGCTATTTTTTCTTTTAAGGAGAGCATTTCTTCAAACATCTATGAAAGAAATCAATACATTAGAGTTTTCATGGAAATGGATCATTATTTTTCGAATACCCTGGATAAAGGAACAATACATTATCAAACATTTTATTTAACTCAAGTGAATAATGTGAAAGTTAACTGGCGCAATCAGGGCCGCACTACAAGAACTGACTGATTGAATGCTGAATGCTGGCTAGAGCTTAACGCATGGGACTTTAGAAACTTATAGAGAATTCTTATACATCAACCCACATAATCAAAAGTGGGCCAAAAATAAAGAATTTTAAACATTACCTCTCACCATAGACAATGCCGTGTTACCCGAATGGTCATGGTCGCGAACTCGTAGCTGGTGTTATCGAGTCCCGTGTTTTAAATGTAGTGTAATCCGAAATGAGTCGCATATAGGAACTGATGCATATTAAATCCATCAAGACTCGAAACCTTCCCGTGCCGTAGTGTTAAATTTTGGAGAGGGAACAGCAGCTAAGATGTAGTTTTCGTTACTTGATCGTATTTCAGAACCACCAGGCCCTCGTGTGGTTTCAAAAAGCGATGCAAATTAAAATCTAATGAAAGAACAAACCTTGGACAGTGTAATGACTTAGAGCAGCGAAGTCTTCTTAGAGTTGACGGTGTTATTAGATAAGCAATATTATGTCAAATAACGGAAACAGTCAAAGTGGGAACAGAAGTGTTACTAGAAGAGATAATATCCTTACTTAAAATATATGCTTGAACGAAAAAATTTCTTAAAATGTTTTTAAATGAATAATAGTAAAAGCTTTACAGCAGATTATTAGTTATCGTAGAAAATAGTCGCCAATTGTGCTTATCTATGCCAAGGAGTGTCGCTATATACTGACGAAATTAACATGTTATTAATTGTCAAAAATATCCTTTTCATAAGTGGTCTGGTAAAGCGCTCGCAAATCATAAGGAATATGTATTTCCTGAAAATTTTGGTTAACCCTATAACGGGCACACAGATAAAATTTAATTTTCTGTGATAAAGTACTTGATAAATGTAATGTTCTCATCCTCTATAAACATTATTAGTCACAAAAAATATCTAATCGTGAGTTTTTTCCTGGGTGGTGGCTAGACATTATAGCCACTGCGCATTTAGAACATTTAACTTACTTTTCAGGACAGAAATAATGACTCATATTACAATAAACTTTTTATGAAAAAATAACATTTATGTAATAACTATTTCAATAACTATTAAATACAAAGTATAAGTATAATTTAATAATAATAAAATAATTGTACAACACAGAATACTTACTTAGAAAATATATAGAATACTTAGAATATGCACTGGGAACTTGGTACATAGCTCGATTTTTATATTTTATTTAATTTTAGTATGGAAAGTTAGAAAAAAAGTAATATTTTTGAGAATTTAAATTAGTTATTTCCCAAATTTGATGAGTTATTTACGGTGGATCTTAATAATATGCAAAAGTTTTCTTCGAGCAGGAAAGCTGTAATGAAAGATTTTCGAACCCGTGAATCGTGTAGTACATATTGTAAAAAAAGTGTGTGTATATTTCGCAGCCCTAACATTTTCACGTGTTGATAAATGCTCTCTCTCGAGAACAGGAAAAGCAAAAATTTCTAGGTCATTTTTCTGTCCTAGATGGCAGTGGATAGAGCCTCTATCCACAAATTAAAGGTTACCAAAAACTTAAATAAAACCTTTCTTTTTAATTGTACAATTACTTAATTCATTCAGATGAGAGAAAAGTATATTTAAGACATGTCGAAATTTTTTTCAAATATCAGAAATTTTATTTATAGTAAACAAAATACAATTTATAGATTTACACCGAGTAAAACTGTTTTTAACTTCCCATAAGAGGACATGAAATGCAGAAACAAAGGTATCGTGCTACCATCAGTATTAATTTACATGCGTTTTAGCTTCAATTAACTTATATTGATAGACTAAATAGTTCACTTAAAAGGTTTCATAAATCAAATAATAGATCAATATTACTATATTCAGTCTTGCTTTAATTCAACAAGACAGCAATTAGGTATTTCTTCAGTTATTTGCGTTTATGAATCACAATTCTTCATTAAAGCATTAGAATCACATGCCCTCGCAGGCGTAAATTTAAAATTCATCGAACGCATTACCTGTTATCTAAATTACTATTCAGCAATTTATTTTCAAAGCAGCTTCAATCTTATCGTTTGAATTCTATATTTAATCGTCGTTAATGATTCACTAATAATGACTTTCATGTTCATTATTTACGATAAATGATTAGATTATTAATTAATTTTAAATTAGTTATTGGAAATTGGAATATTTAATAGGAAAAATGAACATTACCTTTAAAATAGCATATATTTTTGCAATATATTACTTGAGTAAAAATAATAAAAAGCTAAATTGAATTCTAAATTAAAAATGTGTGCATCTTTTTAAAAGAAGATATTGTTGAAACTTCAAATCTATAAAATTCTTATTTTAATCTTCAACACGTATGCCTGCTTTAGCATTCTGTTTTCAGAAAAGCAATATTCTGCAATTTATCGTGCTACTTTTTGGATATATTGTGTTATTGTTCCCATTCATTTTATTTTTTAAATATGTAATTTAAAAATAGCAAAGTCATAAAAATTCACATTAAATTATTTTTTGTTTTCTAAGTTATAGATGTTTCTAAGTGTTTGGGATACTAACTTAAGAGAGAAAGACCAAAAACAATTTTGAATAATTTGTCAAATCGTTATCGCAATTACTCGTTCAAGCATAATAACAATTACACGATATTTTGCTACACATAATTTTGACGTGGCAACGTGCTGAAGGATTTTTGTTTCTAGTCTCCAAAATCATTTCGTTAAGAAAAAAGAGAACAAAATTTTTAAACAATTGAATTCTTAATTGTACAACTATATGCATTTAAATCACGAACACATCTTAGAAATATCAGAGGAACTCTATTTTAAAGTAACTAAATCTAACTTAAAAACCATGGTGAGACAAAATATTTTTCAAAACAAAATTTGGCCTATTTTCTGTATGTGTGAATAATGCTTTCTGAGTATTTCTTGTTGCAACAATATAGTAAAAAACAGATAGAGGTAGAATTATATTTATTCAAAATATAAACGACAGTAATTCAATAAAATGGCTACTAATATGAATGATATTACGTAAAAATACATTACATATACATTTTCTTGAAAATGAAGATAAATAATTTTATAATCGAAAAAGTCAGAATTCTATAAAATTCACTGTTGCTTTCGAACTTAAAGACTTTCATATACTACAAATCCAATGAACTGAAGACAATAAATGGCGATATTCCCACTATGTTTTTCACTGTTGTTTGAGCAATGATTTATCTCTAAATTACATTCGATAAAACTTTTTCTTACTTTATTAAAAGATATATCAATAATAGAAACAATGAACCACTTCAGCTGCTTAACACAAAAGATTTAAGAAAAGAGCAGAATAAAGAAATGCTCCCACAGCTAACAATCAGCCTGAGTTAAGAAATATAAATCCAGTCTTGCTATGAAACCTCCAAAATAAACATCCATAGGATTGATGTTATCGGCTTTTATATTTGCCGATACAGCTCATCTATATTTAAAGACGTTAATAGATGAGGTTTTCTTACATTCCATGTGTCATTTGTGGTGCCATGAATGGAGAACTATTTTTAAGGTTTCGCTTGATTTATGCTACAGTAAGAAATACAAAATATTTTTAACCTCAATTTAAAAAGAAAAAAACAGTACGTAATTTGACATACTAAATTTGAATACATAATACTGACATAATAAAAATGACAGAGACACATTTGTGGATATAAACATAGCTTTTTGAGCAAATACAGTGGTATTTCGACGATGTTTGTTTCATATTCTTTATAATACTTATACCTTTATAAAAGTATCTCAGAATATTTTTAAAAGTATTATTTTAAGGAAATTTTGAATTAAAATAATTTTATAACCTTTAATTAGGAAATTCTCAGCTTTCATTGTGCAGGTTTCTAAGGCATCTTTACTTTTTGGCAAATTTAATAAACATAAATTATTTTTTAAATGAGATAATATTACCTTAACATTATAAGTAGAAACATTACATGTATATATGTAAATATATATCGCTGTGATTAAATTCATTTTGGTTAAATGTGATGATATGGTAATTCAAAGATCTGTTTTTTTTTTTTAAATACAATCTTCGTTTATTTATTTTAACATTAGGAGAGGGATTTTGTGCGTGCTCTTCGCTCAAGTTCCAGAATACAAGAGAGGGAATTATTCAAATTCCAGATTTAAATGAAGGATAAACAGGGAAAATTTAATAACAATAATTAATTACGTGTTCAAGTGAAGGAAATTATAAATTATTTATAGGAATTACACATTGTTTTAGAGGAAAATTTAAAATTGCTTTGTAAGGCACGCGTAAGCCATAACGATATTCTGTTACTTGGAATAGTCAATAAATCTGTCAGAACTTCAAGGACTGATCTCTGTTTAACAAAGAATAACTATTAATTATGTCCATTTAATGTTTTAATCTATTAGAGAAAGATGAAATAAGACTTGTTTCAAAAAAGGGTATTAGGGTTTATGAATTCATTATTATAAATAAATACGATTCTAGTTTAAAGTACATACTAATTCAAGCAGCCATTTTTATAAAAACAATTTCAGCAGTAACGTTTGAGAAAGAATAATTAAGTATAGTAACCTATAAAGTGCTTCTATAACGATTGAAATAAAAAAAAATATTAGAATAATCAACTGAAAAGTAGACAATTATGTGGAATTAAGGTATAACAATAATTTATTTTCACTACGCTTGATTTTATATTATATAATAAGAATCTGAATTATTTTATATGAAAATTGCTTTTAACATCACATTTCTTTTTTAAAACCTAGTTGAACTAATTCAAAAATTTCAATAAAAGCATTGATAAATTTCTAACATAATTTTTAATGTAGAATAACTATATATAAAATGCTCCTTGTTTTAATTGAAGTATTAAAACTGCTATAACTTAGATTGTTTCAAGTTATTTATTCTTCCTTGTTACATTTTCTATACAGAAAATATACAAAATATTTTATTGGGAACTAATTAAAATGCAAGATAAGACATTATGATTTAGTATAATTAAAATATGAATTGTGCTCCCTTTTTTGTTATTTTTAATATTTTAAATCAGTATGAGAGAGAGAAATATTTTACACTTTTGTTCACTAAACTAAATGTATGTAAATAGAATATTTTAACTGTTTGAAATATTCAGCTTTTATAGAGAACAAACTCTGAAATGACTAGACACCTTAACTCAGCAAAAGATAAAACACTATAATTATTCAATTACGTGGTGGTTATCAAAGAAACTCTAGTGAATTGCCTTCACGTTTCATCGATATTTACTCATATTCTCTTATAAGGGAACGTTAATACACATCTAAGAATTTATCTTGGATATGAGCATTAGAGAGTATTAATAAGATAGGAAAAATGGATTTGTTGCCCGCTTATATACTTGATGTCTCAAAATAACATCCAAATTCTGCTCAGCTAAATTCTTATTTAGAAATACATAAAAATATTTTACTCCAAAGAACTGCGCCTATTATATTCATAGTTTGCGAGAAAAATACCATAAGGAAGATTGACGTCACAGCCGGTGCAAGGAACGTATTGGACACATAAAAGGCAGTATTTGCAAACGTTTAAAAAAAAGATGTTCAAAATGTGTTCACCGTGCATATCGAGGCAGGTTTGAATGCACTGCTGAATGGATGAGAGAACACATCAGAGTAAGGGGGTGTCCAAAGAAATGCAAGCAGCATGCAGACAAGCAAATTCGTCCGTTTGTGTTGTTACTGCATCTCAATCACCAATTCCTTGAGATTGCTTCCTAAGAAAATATAATCAACAGTGCGAGATTTGGTGATCGTGAAGGCCACAAAATCGGATAGCAGCGTTCCGGTGACCTGAGTATGCCATATTCAGCCAATTACGTACAGGAGCACAAAAATGTGCCGGAGCCTCATCTCTTTAACCATCACACATCATCATTCATTCATTATCATTTACCGTATTTTTCTAGTAAATTATCGATCACACAGTTAAAGTTCGAGAATTTTTTATGTTCTATCAACAAAGAATCTTGTTTTGCAGAGTGTGGATGCCATTTTTGGGGCACCCTGTATCTGGGATATCAAGAGAATTTTATCACGGCCTTCGAATACCAAATGAACGTTGGTATGTTATATTTTATAAAACAAAAGTAATTGGAATTTTCTTTAAAAAAAATGATTAAGCTTTGAGCTTTCACTTACCGTAATATCGCCATATTCTCTGGAAGGACTGTGACAAATGGCTCATAGGAATCAAAGCGGCATTTTTTTATCCGGACACTATCCGTATTTTCATGGAATCTGTACTCATACGTGTCGCTTTGTGCTTTAACCAATTAATTACAACCAAAGGAGCTGTGTTGTTCTCATTCTGTATTGTTACGAGTATCACTTAAAAATCTGATCTAAACGTAAGTAGCTGGGGCGGGAACCTATTTTCAATAATGAAGTTGGGAAATGGATCATGTCTATCAAAGACCGAAAACCCATGGAGAGGAGAAAGACCACTCAGTCGTTAAACTTGTACTTAAATAAAAATGGTAGACCCTAAGTTTTGCTAAGACTTTTAAAAATAATTCAATTATAGTAATAATTGTAATAGTTCGATAATGGTCTGCCCTCTTTTTTGCTATAGTTGCTTGCTGCATTCACTGCAATGTTTTCTGTGAATTTGGCCTTGTCTCTTGTGACCATGGTTCTAAATTATAAGGTCTGTTGTCAATAGCCTTCGAAATGTTTTAGAAGGCGACGTAATCACCTATCAAAACTTCTTTAGAATTATATTATGAAAGCATTTAATTGAGAAAAAAGATTTGGATTACGGATTACACAAATATATAGTTTTAGCGATGAATCTGAAATATTCCATTCCTTGTAAACATCTATTTTTTAAAGCAACAGAAACGTATAATAAACTGTGCATATTCTTTTCTATACTAAGTTACCCAAGAGAAGTCTAGTGTAAAATATTTTTTCTTACATTTCTTTTTGAATTATGTGTGATTTGTAAAATTTACCTTTCAGTTGTTGGAATAAGCAGGATTTGGTTCACATAAAATATTGTGTTAAAAAAATATGAAGTGTAAACTTTAATCTTGTGCCAAACACCTTTCAAAATGAAATAACCAATTATATTCATTCTTTTTTTTTTTTTTCATTTGGCCGGCCCCCCGGGGCTTTGCTCTTTTCTTTCATCAACTTCATAATCATCGAATTTCACACCTGCAAGAAAGATCAAATCGATTCCTCAAATGAAAAAAAAAAATTATCCACGGCCAGCTTTATTTAGAACAGTAAAGATTTAAGTAAGGACTTTATAATGCATAAAAAAATAACTTAACTGTTCCAATTATATTTAAATAGCTTTGCTTTCCATAAAAGATAAAAAGTCTAAAACGATTAAATCATGCTTATTGACTTATCTAACTATATTAGAAGTTATTCTTTACTATACAGGGTGTCCCAGAAATAAATCCCAAATTCTGGACAGTTAAAGTTCTCTTTGGAGGTAGGTAAAAAATTCCCAAGCAACTGTACCAATACAATCCATAATTAACGAAAAAATGTGTCTGTGCTTATGACCCCGCGATAGAAGTGATAACTGCAAAATTTGTGATGTTATTTAAGGGATTAGTTCGGTGAATAAAAAACAAGGAGATATTAGTATTTTCCTATAAAATTATTTATTCATACGTCTGTACTCATAAAGTAGTATTTTTGTGCGAAATATGCAATCATATTTGTGAATTAATTGTATTCTAAAAAGGAAACAATAGGTTTATGGTATCTGTGAAATAGGTTATAAATACTTTAGATTCAAAATTTTATTTAAATATCTGTAAACAAACTCCGTCAAGCGTTGTTCCGTACTTCCTCGTGCTTTATTTGGATCATTTGGCATAGTTAAATTGAATTTTGATTTTAAAAAATCAACTAAAGGTTTTGATTTGTCTTTTGAAAAACCTACTTTAAAATTCTCACTTAAAACCTTAAGTAATTGGTTCAGGAGACCCGATCCGGCTTTGTGAATTTTGGTTGTAATTTAACAATATTCAATTCTAGCCATGAATTAATTTAAGCAAAGGAACAGTAAGAAAGGTAGTTGTTAGGGAAGAGAGGTATATTGATCAAAACCTTTAAAAAGGGATTTAATCAGAAGATTTATATCACATAATCTCTAGCTTATACTAGCTCTTTTGTCATTGTATGGCAATTTTATACAAATGTATCCGGTGCTGCTGCAAGGTAAGTCTTCTTAATTATATATTGTTCTTTATATTTAAATTATTTAATGTAACTTTTTCTTGATACCTGTATGCTTAATTTTGTTATTTTAAATGTTTAATTGCTTTAATTTTCTTTTTTAGACTCAAAGTATATTTCAGTAATGTGATTAATAGAACTATTTGTTCATTACTATTTCGATTCGCTTACAAAAATAGACTTTTATTCTTAAGATCACTGCAATATTCCGAATTATAATAATATTATTAACTCAGTTCTACAAAAAGTTGTCCTTTTCCTATATTTTGTTTAGTTTTAGTGTAGGATTTCTCTCTCTCTCTCTCTAAGCCTATTTTTTAAAAATATATTACGTGTTTTATTTTCAAGCTTCAACTAACAAGGGGAGAAGAAAAGAAAGATTCATTTTGGGTCGAGACTTTGTGTAACAGTAGTACTGCTATAGGGTATTCAAACCAAATGTAATGCCGCCGAATGCCCAGTCGATTCTGAGAAAATAGATCTCAAAATTCATGCTTAGCTTTTATACAATGAAATTTCAATTTCCTCCAACGATTCCGTAGCATAGTTGGAAGAGCACCGCGGGAGGTCAGGTTTCTATTCACGCGATAAACTTTTCTTTTGAGTTTTATATAGAAGTAACTTCATATGATCGTAATTCAAATCTAAGAGGGAGAAAGAGAAACTAAAAAATTTCTTTAATTCTCCCCTTTCCCCAATAGACTGCTTAACTAAGTTTAATCTTTGTGTAGATTATGAGATTGCTTTCTCTTATTATTTGTTAATATTTAATATTTCACTTCAAAAACGTTATATTTATATCTATTTTCACTATAGAAACTGTATTTTTAAAATTTTTGTTGTAGTAAAAAATAATAATTTTATTTTCTTTTTGCTTACGAACGACAAATAATTTTAGAAATTTATAGACCCCGTGTATGTATTTTTACTCTGAATTTTATTTAAATTACATTTTGATTGTAAAATAAGTGAAGTTTATAAACACATGTTCTTAATCGTTGTTAAAAAATGAAACTTTTCTGAATATTCGAAATATTCACCACTTCTTAAATATTGGAATAACTAATAATAAGTTTCATAGCACTGAATTTAATCAATTCGCTCAGTGTCATTTAATTTTTTTCACAGTAATTAAGAAGTTTTATAAGATATTTATCAAAGTTTAAGCGTTATAAAAAACTACAACTAACTTAAAAGGGTTCCAAATTATTAGTCTTAAAGTACAAAATAAACTAGGCAGTAGAATTAATTACAATTCATAATGATCAGAATTTTATTTCAACTGATTTACATGCAATGTTAAAAAAATAAAACCCATTCTTTATTTGAATCTTGATTAAATTATCTATTTTCTTAAATAAAGATCAGAATAAGAGATCGCTGTTTTATTTTTTGTTGTAATGATTTAATTGTTCATTTCTTTTGTAAAAAACACACACACATTATATATATATATATATATATATAACTTTTATATTCATCTTCCTTTACAAAAACCTTTATAAATTATGTTATAAATAATTTTATTTTTCCTTTAATTTCATATAATTTTATTCTTACATTCATAATTAAATATCTTGTATCAAGAAAACTTTCTAATTGATAACTCAAATTTATCCTACTATCTGCATTATTTTTTTTTATTCTGAAAATCAAATATAATTTTTCACTGATTTGCAAAATTCGTCTAGACAGAGATTTTATTCTCTATGTCAAAGAATAAACGAAAAATTTGCGAATACCAATTTATGATTCTCAGATGGACTGCCAAAACCAATATTGCAAATGGGATAAGAAATCTCATATTACGTGCCCCAAAATTTATAAGAATTTCCAAAGCCACTGGGGTATTTTTTATAATAGTTTAATATTTTTACTTAAGCCGGACATTTAATTTTACCAAATGGTATTTCAACTTAACTAGATAAAAAAAATATTTATTTCAGACACACACACATTGAAAATATATTTAGTCACCAAGGGATTAGTGTCTTAATTTCCAATAAATTGTATTCTCCTTAATTACTTTTCCAATGTCTACTTTTAACCTGTAACGAACATAATTTTCAAAAATATATATCTCTTGTTATTCATATATTTCATTAAATTAAAAACGTGCAGAAATTAAGCAGTATATTATCAATTAATTGAAGCATTATAATAATTTTCACGCTATCTGGAGTTCTAGATAAAACTGAAATATAGTTTAATTATATATGAAGAATTGTACTACAATTTATAGCTGTCTAGTTTTTTGTAATCTGTTTTTCTTCGTGCCATATTTTTGTGTCAATCGATTTTTTGCATGGATAAGTAGACTCAACGAAAACTATTTTGCTGCAGTCACTAATATGGTAATCTTACAACGGAAGCATGATCGTAATGGTTCTCAATGCGTATTCAGAACAAGTAAAATAAATTTGATTATTTGACATATAAAATGTTTATAGTTTTACGTTTTATTAAAATAAGTCAATTTTAGACACTGCTTATAACACTTTCACTCGGCCATAAATCTATTTCTACTGCTACCCAGTTATTGCTGTAAGTCAGCACTTCTCAAACTGTGGGGCAACCCCCCTAGGGGGCATGATGACTCTACGTGGGGGCGCGAGCATATTGAAAAGCTTAAAACAAAAGATTATTTTAAAAAAGTATTAATTTATTGAAAGTAAACAAACAAAATACATTCTGACGAAATAAGAAATAAATACACATTTATACTTATATAATGCACGTATAAATGTATCCGTACTGTTCAATGTATTTTGTAATTAATTTAACAATATTAAGTTAGGAAAAATTTTAATAATTATCATTGACCCCACGGACCTGTCATATATATATAGGTAAAACTTTTTATAAAAATTAACCCCTTGCTGGATAATTTGTACGGTTTATAATTAATTCCTTAACTGCTGATTAAAAGTTATGGGACTCGCTCAACAATGCCACCATTTTTCACTCATGCAAGCGTATTTGGTGTAATGGGGGGATAGATAAAAACACATCCTCTAAAATAAGTAAATTCTTTACAATCACTGTCAAGGTCATTTTATTGCATTCCAAACCACCTTTGGAATAAATTCATATATACCAGTGAAAAGAAAATATCGTATTCGGGAAAGACGTATTTATACGTCCAAGGCAATTTACGCACTGGCTGAGCGAGATGGTTTTATTCACCGGTGGCACTTAAGAAGTTAAAGCCTTATTGTAGCTTTAGCGTTAAAGCATCTTATAATCGAATTCAATACACTGTTATTGAAT
>BMAV01002827.1:145772-166775 GCA_019973955.1 Trichonephila inaurata madagascariensis
CGGCTGTAAAAACGAAACATGGCTTTTCAATTGGTATTTACTCAGTGAGGCAATTTTAAGAATGAATGTATCAACAAGCTATCGAAAAAGAACTCGCGAACAAACACAAACAAATTCTTCCACACTGTTTTCATTCCATCAGGCTACAAATCAAGCAAGTAACATAAGAGTGTTATAAATCCCAAATTCAAGATAGAACAAATTAAAGCATTAAAATACTGAGGATCTCCAAGCAATCCCCAACAGTCCAAGTTGGGAAGCTTGTTGCTTTTTCCAGCTTCTGACCTGACATGATTGCCTGGCAGACCATCTCAATCATACAGGAATTTTTTTTAACATCCTGTATGATTGCATCGTTTGGTAACTCTGAATGGCACTCTGTTGGAGTACTATAGAATGTTTGAGTCTTTAACTTCGATTCCTTTTGTATTTGCTCATACTTGTTATTTGCAAGTATGTACTTTCGTACTATTTAAACTTTGATATCAAAAAGATATACATAAATTTTTAATTAAAAATTGAATTTCTTTTTTAGCTTTATTGTAAAATTTTTATTTTTAATGACCTTTGAATCTCTTCGTGGCTAAAACTATTTTTTACAAGATTTCGCATATAACTTAAAGAAATATTTTTTAGAAAGTCAATTCGGGATGTTTAATCTATTTATAATTGTAATTGATACAAGCTATTTTAAAAAAGTAAATGGGGATCTTTAATAGATACTCCCTTTTAGATTAAATATTTTATATGCATAAAAAAAGGTTTTTACCTTATAATGAATATTTTCAATGTATTCATAACTCCATTCAAATTAATGAAACCTTATTTTTAATGGTTTTATTATATAAGTTATGTATCGACAATGTATTTAATTTAAAAGTATAAACTTATATTTCTGTTTCGTTGCATTAGAATAACTGCATTACATTTACCAAAGTTGAATTATGTTTCAAATTATATGCTACGCTGTTTTAATTGCCAACATGGTTTGGAAAATAATAGCCACTTTAACGATTTTTAATATTAGAATGAATGTAAATTTATAGAACTTCATCCACTAACAAATTTTAATATATAAATCTCTCTCTTCCATCATTCATTTTCATTTATGTAAATTGTAATTTTTCAAAAAGAAGAAAAATAAATTTATTATTTTTTTATGAATTACGCGTTTAATTTTATAAACTTATTAATTATTTTATTATTTTTTTGTATTTTATGTTCATCCTTTGTAACTATATAAATGGTCATAGTTTACAAAGAATTTTCAATCAATAAAGAATATAAAAATATGTGTGAGCAATATGTGATCTTGTGATATATAAAAGCACGAGATTAACTCTCTCTCTATTATCAAAACCATTATATGTTCCCTAACATTATAAGTATCCGTAAATAACAGTTTCCTCTTTTATTATTTATTTATTTATGTATTTATTTAATTATTTATTATAATTAATTTATTAAATTTTATTATTTATTAATGACCTTGTGAAACGTTAAATATTTTATAATGTGACAATATGCTAAAAATATAAAAGTTCTTCTAACTTAATCTTAATAAATTTAATAAATTAATTATTATTGTATTTTTCTCCTAATATTTCTAACATATGATAAATATTTTATTAATAGCTTATTTTTCCTATTAAATGAAAAATGCCATTATATATTTGGCAATTGAAAAAAAAGGCATTTATATATCAAAGAAATTATTTTTAATGCATAGAATAGCTTTTAGAAGTTTTACAAGAAATGAAAAAAAAGTAAAAGAAATTCGATTTCTTAAACAGACGTTTATAAGTTCAGAAGTCAAATTATTTAAATATATATGTTATAATAACTTATATTTAAAATCACACACACTATCCTTAAATTTAAACTCTTCATGCTGTTTAAACTATAAAACTACAAAGATGAAAAATAGTTCCGTCTGACAATCTTTATGACTTTCTTCGTTGTAAGTTGGTCGTAATTTAGAGACGCTCACTTAATGTGGATAAGCTCAGGTAGAAACTCTAGAACTCGTTAAACATTTGTCTTTTTATAATCACATATGTCTTACAAATGCTCTGCAATCAAGGGTTATGTTTTGCCGTTTATCACTCGAAAAGTTTTCCTTTTTGTTTAATATACTGAATATCTGTTGAATGAATGTGTTCTATCTTTTTCTTATTTTGACGTGAAATATTTTCCTTTCCCACTGAATCTAAAAACCGTTTCCACTCTCACATATGTCTCTCGACTTTAACTAATAGTCACCGAAAATCTAGTATTAGATAAAGTTAAGAAATTTACAACTTAATTTACTTTTGTTTTTTGTCTTCTGCTTTTAATATTTTAATCGTACATTCTTTACTCATACACAAACACACACACACACATACTATGCTGAATTAATTGGGACAAACGGGAAAAAATGATTTTTTTCTAAAACCTTAGCTTTAAATCATGGCATATCTTAAGTAGACAGAAAACTCTCTACATTAGCAGAAATAACCTGTTCTGCTTTTCATGAAAATGTGTTTTCGATATTGTTATAGTTAAAATTGTTTGGGAAAATAATAAATTGTTTCGTAGCAGATGCTTCAGGATTGATTGAATTAGAGGAATTTGAAGCATTTTTTCGATTATTTCGAATAACCTGGAATGTTTTTCTTCAATAAAACCTTATATAAAATTTCAAGTCTACTTTAATTTTAAAGATTTTGGAGAGGTCTTGGGTCTTCTATCTTAGATAAAAGAAATACTGGAATAGAAAACTTATACGAGAATTTATTGTATATTGTTTCATTGGTTTTCTGAAAACTTATTTCATTTATGAGTGTAAAACCAGAAGATAATTTCTTTACGATAAGAGATAATGTTGTATACTATTGATTGTTGTACAACTTTTTCAGTGTTTAACATGGAAGAAGTCGAGCACTCGATAGAAGTGTTAGTGGTCACGTGGGGTAATGAAGTCCCCACCCATTTTTTTTTTTTTTTAAAGATAAAAATCGTAATTTCAGTGAAAAATTTAACTAAGTGAATGTTTACTTACATAACTTCAAGGACTTTTCCATTTGATAATTTGAAAGAAAGTCCAATCAAACTGAACGAAAAGGTTTCAAAGGTGCGTGACTTAAATAAAAGACATTAATCACAAACACTTTTCACTAATATTACTGGAAGGATATCTGCAGACAAAAAAACTACCATATTTTGTTCAAGACATTGTAGTTTTATTGCCCTTAACTGATCGACAAATAACATGTGGAACTTTTACTTTCTTGTGTCTTTTTGGCAGCGCGCAATGAGTCTTGCTGTTCACGTGTGGCTTCATATTTTTTTATGGATCATTAGGTTGCATTTAATAATGTTTCTTTCGACTCAAACGTTTCATGTTCATTGCTTTTCTCAAATGTACCTTCACTATCATGATTAATATCCATTATTTCATCAGGTTCTTTCCTTTTCTGATCTATTTCTTTTTCCGAATTTTCAACTTCCTCCAATAGAAATCTCGGTTGCCCATTTCTTTTATATATATATATTCTGTTCATTTACATTTATAAACCATAATGAGTCGTACGACACATCAATGAAACATTTAAATCGTTCACAGGGGACTTATATAACCTGTTCAAAAAAATATTTTGAAACAAAAGTGGTCACGAGAGGAACTCAGTCTCCCCAAGCATCAAGATTGTAAAAAAAAACAGTTGCCATTCTCAAAAAAAAGAGGGAAATATGCAACAAATACATTTTAGCTCCCATGAAAACGGTCATACAGAAGCATACTGTCAAAGTCATTGGTAGCAAATAAGCAGTTTTCCCAGAATTAAAGATTTCGTGATCCAGGGGTGACTCTGTGCTCCGCACGACCCCTCATGGATGCAACAAGAGCAAAGGAATAGTCGGTGATACGACGGGGTAATGGAAAGAGGAAAAAAATGAAGAATGAGCCATTCAGTTTTGGAAATTTTTCAATAATATTAGTAATAAGAATTAAATATTAAGCATTTGATTTTTTTTTATTAAGTTATCATTTTGATAAAGATAACAAGCGGAATCCGTGCTTTAAATTTAAAATTTTAATAAAAAAAATTACATAAAAGGCTAAGCTATCTGAACTCAAATGATGGTTCCTGGATCCATTTAGGATTATTTAAAATTCTTTTCTGAACTTTTGGCAAGACATTTTAACTTAATACAAAACACAACAAAGGTATTAAAATTTGGATACCTTGAAAATTCTTTCACATTAAATTTGATTCATTTAATCTACGAGACTGTATTTCTTGAGCCTGTATTTCTAATTTTAAATTTAAGTGTAAAACATATAAATGAATTTTAAGAATTTAAAGTTTATTAATTCCAAAATTAATAATGTAAATTTTTAAATCAATTTCTATGTATAAACTTTATAATTTATATTGCATATGCAAAATATGTACAAATTTTATGCAAATTTCAACACACAAAAATAAAGCATTCTCTTAAATGATTTCTTTAAATAATTGAATAGACAACTGTTAAACTTTTCATGCTATATTTATATTAAATCTATGTTAAGCTAAAGGCCAAATGCAGGTGTGCTGCATTTGGCTCCGCAGGAAGTTTTTTTTTTACCACCATTAGCTTAGACCAGAGCTTCTCAAACTTTCAATGTTTTCCATCATACTTTTCATCGCGCCCCCTTTCGCACAATAACAATGTATTGAATCTGTAGCGCACACAGGAATTTTTCAAGGGGGAGGGGAGTCCAGTGCTGAAAGTCCACCATTCTTGTATCAAGCTCCTTTGATTTGGGGGAACAAAAAAACAGTAAAAACTAATTATTAAATAATCATTAGCATTAATTAAAAAAATTAATCACATTTATAATAAACCTTTAACTAAATTTTACGTAATGTATACTTAGAATTATATGCAATCGATAAAAAAAATCAAGGGCTTTGGGAAGATGTGGACCTCTAGGATCCCCATCCTTTTATGTGCAACTGTATTGAGTGCAATAATAATCCACTGTGATGTTATAGCCACAAAAAGATTTTAACCATAAACAGTACAAGTTATCAAGATAAGTATTAAATTTTGTATATGACAAGCCTATGTGAATCATTGGTAATTTTCAAACTTGTTCTTAATATAGTATTATGAGTTTAATTAGCAAATACATTGTGCAATACTGATACATTTATAAGTACATTATATCATTTGAAATGAATATTTTACATTTTATTATGTTCAAATGTATTTTTGTTTTTCTTCTTTTCAGTACGTTTGTAATTTGTTAAATCCTTTGTTTTTGACTTTTTGATATGCTCGCACCCCCCTCGTAGGGTTTTCCCGCCCCCTTAGGGGGTCGCGCCCCACAGTTTTAGAAGCGCTGGCTTAGACATCGCTTAGATTTCACACATAAATTATAGATATAATAGCTTATTTTGATACTTTAAATTTAAATGTAAATAGATTTTAAATTGGATTTCCAATGGTAACCTAGAAATATGGCCCCGACTATTTTTGTTCGAATCCTAATTTCCCAAATGTCCAACTTGATCAACTGTATGCTGAATAAAACAGAATCCAGAAAGTCGAATAAACTGCATAGCAGTTATAGCTCTGGAGTAAAGAAAAAGATTGGACGGAAGTTTGGGGATTTCAGTTTAGTGATTATCCTTGACATAGAGTCATGATTTTAAAAAATTATAATAAAAATTAACTTACTGTATTGGAGTTTATAATCTTTATTGAAACAGCTTTACATTCAAATATTTTGCTCATTTTTTAAGGTTAGACGCAATTTTTCTTTCAATAAAAAACGAGAACATTAATTTTATGAATGTATTTTGCTTTCCTGTAAAATTGTAATATAAAAGGAGTTCTAATTTATAAAAGAAATGCTGTTTAAAGGAGTAAAGAATCACATTTTGATTCAGCTTTAAAAAGTTTACTCATTTCGAAATCTACTTTCTTTGTATCAAAATCTTAGAGTCATTATACAATACAAATAAGAAAAATATGTATAAAGGTGATGTTCAAATCCAGTGAATCGATAAGTAAAATCTCTGTGCAGCATCATGACTTTCAGTTTCAGAAATGTACATGTCACCCGGAATCAAAAATAACAGGAGTATACTGAAATAGTCAAGAGTGATTATTACTTCGATATTCTAGAAACTCGTTTCTATTTCCTCAGCAGCCGTCTTCGGAAATAAATCCAAGGAATACTTTTCTCGTCCCTCCCTTTTTCAGTTTTCTTGTATTTGATGATAGGAGAGATTGGAGAAGACTCAACCAATGAGAAAGCAAGTAAACTTTCAGAAAAAGTAGATCGTAAAAATTAATGACATGCCTTTGCGTCTAAATTTATTTCCTAATAAAAGCAATTATAAACAGTTTCTAATATAGTAGTGTGAGGCAGTAAGGGTTTACATTAAAATTAATCTAAAATGATATTTCATGTGTTTTAATTGTAAAACATAGAGTAGTAAAAATGCAAAAAATATATTAGCATTTAGATAAAACGACTGGATTTCAAATACAGTCTTTTTAAGTTGAAGCAGATTATGTTTTTCAAGCATTTTTTTTTTTTTTATTAAATTTCTATTTTTACTTGAGAACAAAAACAATTTCTATTTTTCTATATTTTATAACGATCGGATTATGATATATTTTCCTAGAATTTCAATTACAGTAACTTTCTAAGCCGATTCAATATGAATTACCTTCATAAAGAATAATTTTACACAAATAAACGGTGAAATATTGCAATACTCATAAATAATATTCACGAAATAGTATCTTGTTTTAATAACATTTTGGTTTTTTTTTAAATTTTGTTTGACAATTCTCTAAAGAAAAAAACATACTTGCTTACGACATGGTGTTTAACCCTATCATGGGCCTTGGGAAGATTATTTCCCATTTACATGATCTAACAAAATACACCTGTAGGGAGTGCAAAATCCATTGTAATATATCGGACTTGCTATCCTAGCAATAGGAAGATTAATTCCCATACTAATGTTTTATTTTCTTATTGACCTTCCCATCATAAATAGTTTCATACTGTGGCAAGTGAACAAAAGAAACAAAAGTTTAGACCAGATAGCATTCTGTATAGCATTCGTTCGTCATCTAAAAGATGGATATTCCTCAAGAAAAAGGAAAGGAAGTCCTGCTAGCTTCCATGCAAAAAGTGTATTGTTTCGAATGAAGTGTGCTGCCAGTGAAGGAAATCGTATGCCAAAGGTGATTTCTAATATAGACGATGTAGGAAATGTAGCACGAAGATATAAGAAAAGAGGACCCGCTGCATGTGTGCAGAATGTGAATTCCCCTTGTGCATTGCAACATGCTTCTCATCTTTTCATGGCAAATAATCCCCATTAAATTTAATTTTCCTTATGATGGTGAATGGTTCCTTGGGAAGTATTCTTCCCATCCCTAAAATTTGGCAAAATAAAATATATATCAGCAAATGCTATTGTTTAGTTGTTGATAAATTTAAAAACTGTGAAAAATTCAAAAGCGAAATAAATAGCCCTCGAAAGGGTTAATAAGCCCATTTTTAGCCTTCCATCAGCATCAAAACTTGGGGAAATTTAAGAGCAAATTGCATACAAGCGATCCTAGTTTATTGTTATACTTATTGAGTATGTTTTATTCCATTACACAAGGAAAATAAAATCGTCCAATCAATTTCAGGTAATAAATATATTAATTCGACTGAATAAGATTTAAATGATCTTGTACGAAAGATATTCGAGATTTTATAATTTGTATTACCAGTGTCAATTCTTTGAAGATGTTTATCAAAAATTCGGAAAAAAAAATTCTCGAAATATATTTTTAATTTTTTTAACCTAACTAAATAAATAAAAGAAGGTATATCAAATAATTAACAAATTATCTGAAAGCTGATGTCTTCGCATCTATTCAAACGAAAAACACAACTAAAAAATTTGTGATGATTGCATAGTAGAATGGAAAACCTCGGAAATGGAGAAACTTTCTTTCTGGATTATTTCCATCCCACCAAAGTGATTTTCATTCTTTTGTGATTCAGAATGCAATAACGGTGAGAATAGTATTGGAACAAAAGGATTTTTATTGATAAAACCAAAAACAAAGAGAAAGGAATAGGAGTCTCTCGCGTGCCGACATTCGTAGAGGGATTTCAGCAAGTAAAAAGGTTGCCATTTGAACCCAAGAAAGGAGCAAAAAAAAAAGAAAAAAATGGGGCACTCGACAACAGTATTTGATGTTTGCCATAAATGGAGAACTGAAGAAGTTTTCTTGATTTCAAAGTACGCAGCTAAAGTTTTTCTAAAGCATGGAAGCATCTTAAAAAATTCTTTCCGTCTATATATTTTAATAATTTTCTTATGTTTATATGGATATTTGAAATATAATTTCCAAAGTGTTTACAAAAAATTTAAGCGATTTTGTATACTATAAACGGCAGATTCAAACATATTATTGATTACTTTTTAGTATCTTTACGTTTGGGTTAAAATTTTAATTATGTTTATAGAAAAGAGTTATTTATGGTATCCGACAACTTGCGACACATTTTTTTTTGAAAAAATGGAGATATGGGGATTTTTTTGTGATTTTTAGATTTATTTAGTATATTTTAAGAAAAAAATCCTAAAATTGAAAACAAAATAATTTATTATTATTAAAATGGGGAAAAAATTGGTAAAAATGTGCAAAACATTGCATAAACGGGGCCCGCTCTGTACAAAAGTTTTATGAATAAATTCTCAAATTTTCAATTTTGATTTGTTACTTTGTTATTCATGTTTGAAATGACCTTCAGGATAAGAGATATTTTAATTTTTTCAAAAACTAGAGCACTTTCTCTTATTCGCTACGTGAAATTGTATAAAAAAACAGTGATTATATTCATATAACGGACTGTAAATTTTGAAATAAAACAGTGATTGATGAAGCTGAAGGTTAAAAGACTTTTACTGTTGTACAGAATATACACAAATAATTTCAGCTAATTATTTTAAAAAGTTTTTGAGTAATCGCTGTCCCCGTTTGAATTTTTCGAAAAAAAAAACACATTTCGAGTAAAACGCATTTTAAAGTTTGACCTCTTGTGTAAAGTTATGGCATCTGCTTTTACTAAAATACTTGTAGTTTTTGTTCTTGTGAATGGAAAATGAAAAACTTGGTATTTTTATAAAGCTAATAAAATGACCTATAAAATAAAATCATAAGAAAATTTGTCAATTTTTGAAAAAAATCATGATTTTAGGGTAGCCAGGTACCTTAAATATTTTCCCAGCATAATTTATTCGACATAAAGCAGAAAATTTTATGGAAATATTAATATAAAATTTTAAGTGATGCCCACATAGAACGGTTTTTTTTTCTCCAAAGTATAGTATTTAAAGTAAAATCTCTACTAAATCAATACTTTTCAAAAAGCTTTTTCACTATTTATATTCTTAATTTAATCCTTCTTTCAGAAGCGTAAATAACTATATGCAAAATATTAAGATGCAAACATTTATCTCTCCTATAAATATTTCAGTTAATTATATGATATGTAAATCTTACACTTAAAAGTTACTCTTTATGCATGCATAAAACAATATTAAGGCTTATTTAACGTTTCAAGTCTTCAATATTATAACAAAATTTCGTGGATTTTCTTTCGTGTGATCATTTCAACAACATAACAATGCTTTTTTATTAAATAATGCTGATCAAATTCATATATTACAGAAACAGAATGCTTACAAATAAGTGTTGTTTGGATTAAATTTTACTTATACTAGACTTAATTGAATTACATAATTATAGACTGACATTAAATGATATGGAAAGCAATATAAATATATATACTTTCATTGCATTGTGGATTACAAGTTCATTTTCATTTTTACATTTAAAAATATCTGAAAAATTGGGTATCATAACAGTCTCATTGCTGCTGTTGTTTTTTAATTTAACAAGTTATATAATTCAATTGCTTAGAGCCAATTTAGATAATAGGAATACAACTCCTCCAAAATTCGTATATGTTTATTATACTAGTTGAAAATATTTACACAGGTTTATAAAGTAACTATTTTCAGAAATATAGTATTCGAAAATAATTAAGGCAATATTTCCATTTATTTAAATATTTTTTTAAATTCACATTAATAATTGAACGTAATTAAGATAAAAGAACTAAAAAATGCTTCAAATCATGCGAAATAACGGACTGATTAACTGAAGCCTTTATATTCAAAATCAACATATATTTATGGTAGTTTAAGTTTTAAGATGTTTCTGTTATACAAAAGATATCAAGACATATGAAATCTTTGGGAATAGTAATTAAATCAAATACATAAAATAAGTAATGCTGCAGAAAAGACAAAGATTAGGAAATTGAAAATTAGAAAACAACTTAACAATTTGTTTCTTATGTAGATAGTACGATGATACGTAATGCTATATAGATGCCTCTTTTAATCCATCAAATATCGGTACAGTATTTCATGGATTTAAACTTTCTTTCTCTTTCAGGAAATCCAATATTGAAAAATATTTCATAAAAAACTCAATATCTGTAAAGCTAAAACTATCCAACATTTATATTCTATCGATAATGAATCCAAAAGAGATGTGATGTAAGATGTTACAAACTTCGTCTAACGAAAAAAATCTATTTTTCAGTTGAGCATTAAGGCCTTTCTACTTTTTTTTCTTTAGAAGAGTAAGTTTAAAATATCCCTTGATGTAACATGATTCAAAAAGTAAACAATTCAAAAAGAAATCCTTCTCTAGGTGCAAGCTAATTAATGTTCAGGTAAAAGAAATTTAATTCGTCTAAAAGGTTTAAAGTTTCAGATAATACATTTGTGTGAAATATAACGTGAATATATATATAATTATATTATCTTTCAACAAGGAAGGA
This sequence comes from Trichonephila inaurata madagascariensis, assembly GCA_019973955.1. NCBI lineage: Eukaryota > Metazoa > Arthropoda > Arachnida > Araneae > Nephilidae > Trichonephila > Trichonephila inaurata. The sequence goes on from BMAV01002827.1 coordinate 156,688, forward strand.
GAATTTTGAAAAGGCAATTTTCAAATATATATATATATATATATATATATAGTTTTTTACTTGTGAAATCCTTTTTAATTATTTAAATAAAAATATATTCACTCTTATCTCAAAAAATGGACAAGACCCTTTCTAATATGAGAAGTATTCTTGTTGTAGTAGTTATAAATTCTTAGCTGTTACATTTTATTCTGGATGGTAACATGCATTTAACAACTGGAATATGCCATTTTTGATATGCGTTTTTTAAATAAATAATAAAAAACTGAATTCTCTTCAAAATAAAATTGCTGTTGTTTACTCCATTTGTAGAACAATGCATCATTTCATTTCATTAGAAAATTATTTATTCATTATTTGGACGAAATTAAATAATGTATTACAATGTAATACTTCCTCATATTAAATTTTATTTTTAACGAATCCTCAAATTAAATTTCTAACTTAAGTTTAGGATAAAAATAAAAAATAAAAGAAGAGATGTTCAAAAAGAAATGATAGGCTCGTTTTATTTATCAGTTAATTTTCTAATTCATTTTAATAAATTGATATATAAAATAGCGATCACATTAAAAGAATAATTGGATACAATTCATATTAAGTGAAAAATAGGGTTCGAAATTCCTCACTACGAGGGTCAGGTGAAAAGTTCTAGGCCTGACAATGAAAACTGCGATTGTTTTGTTAAAAAAGGATTTCATATATTTCTACATAACATCATTTCATTTTAATATACTTGGTCCAATATTTCGCTAGCATCAGTATTACTTCCCGAAGGTAAGAGTCTGGAAGGATGTGGAAATCTACTTCCCTCTCAACTTCTTCATTAGACGCGAAACGCTTCCCAAAAACAGTTTTCATCAAGGTGGGGAACAGTCTGAAGATACCAAATCTTAAAAATAAGAGTTTACCATACTGAAAACAAAAACTTGAGTGCAGAAGCGTTGTTTGGTAAAAGAGGATTTTTTTCCTTCAAACTAGGCCTCTTCTCACGAATTTTGGCATCCAGCTGGTGAAAACAACTAGAGTAATATTCTCACCTGTAACCATTCTGCTTTTTAAGGTAATCAATTAACAAAATCCCTTTCGCATCCCAAAACACGCTGAACATATGACCTTTCCGACATTTGTGATCGACCTCGCTTTCTTTGGCGCTCTTCTGGCGTTTAGTGATGGACCCATGTCTCTTCCATAGGGAGAATTCACGACACAAAAGTGATAGTATCTCTTCTGAATCGGTCCAAACTGCTGAGAAATTTGTTTGCACATTTACTTTTGATTGGGATTAAGTAAATGTGGCACTCATCTGGCGCAGAGCTTTCTCATTCCTAAAGGAGATACATTCCTTTGCGCAAGATGTTTCACAACTTTTCTTCCGATATCCCAACAGCATTTTCTATCTCACTCACCTTCATTCGCCTATAGTCCTACACGATATTAGGCATATTTTCAATGGTCTCCAATGTGGTTGCGGTTTTTGACCGTACTTCACGTGGATCACCTTCAAGGGACGTGCGACCAGGTTTAAATTCAGTTACTTGCATTTGAACGGTTGATATGGTAGATGCAGGGTCCCCGTAAACTTTTGTCAACTTTGAATGAATTCTCTATAAGATTAATTCATCCACACACACAAAACGTAGGATTTGATGATCGCATGATATTCAAGTTGATCGATTTTAACGAAAAATAGGCAATAAGTCTACTGCAAAACTGGTATAGGCAAAGTACTTGAAAGAACAAGGTGAAACACTTATACAAATTAATGACACATACACCCAGGTAGGAATTATAAATACATAAATTGTTACTGATTGAAACGTCAACTCTGTACCAGGCCGAGAACTTATCCCCTTACCCTCGTATATCACAGATATCAAAATTATTTATAAGAAAATCATGCAGATGGGAATTGAAATATTTTTTTTCAATTTAATATGTTCAAGTGCTCCAAGATGTTTATAAGTTATTTAAAAATATAAGTGTTATTTAAGCAAACACGGAGTTATTGCTTGTTTCAATTGATTGCACAATTATTGTTGTTATTCTATTTAAATATTTTAATAAGTAAGGAACTATATAACTCAACAGGTGGCATACGCCATTTCTTTTGTGTAAGGGATATCAATTAAGTAGAACAATAACCCGTTAAAGATGCCAGCGATAGAGAAGTTATGTACAAGTGTATGTAACAATTTTGTTTCGACTGTTTTATGATCGGGATACATTAAAATTGCCTCGCTTCTTTAAATGAATGCATCTTCGACTAAATATATTAACTTGAAATAAAGTTCCTAAAGCATTCATTCGGTAAACAGGAAAGTAATTACTTTACAGTTCGAATTTCTTTTTTAAGAAATGTAACCAAGTCGGTCTAACGAAACAAGTGAGAAATTTAGAAAAGTATGTTATCTGTTTCTTACACGTCGTGGATATACTTTTTCAAAAGATTGAGTTCTGAAATACTTCATTCACTTTTAAACTTTTTTCAAAACCTAAATAGTATAACGCCTGTTATAGTCTTTTTAAACTAATTTTCTAAGTTCTACGAGACTATAAAATATTTATTTCTTGTCTTTACGTCTGCTACAAGTTTTCACTGAAATTTAGTTTCACCTAGAATAGAAAAAAAAGAACTTTTCCCTTCGAATTGACTTTCTTTTTAAGTAATTTTATATCGCTTTAATTTTATTCCATGTTCAAAAACTTTTATTTGGGTCCTTTAAAATTGTGAAGTTTGAAAATAAAGAAACAAAAATTTCTTTTATTTTTTTATTATTTTTTTATAAATGCTTAGTAGATACTGATCGAAAAAAGCACATTGAAACTATTTACTTTTTCCATTCTTCTAATTGAAAAATGTGTTAAAAGTTAATTTTAGAGCTTAAAATTAATGTATGCATTATTTCTTTATAAATTTTAAAGAAGCTAAAGTAATGTTTTTACTTTGTATATTATATTAATGTTCTTCAAAGAATAAATAAAAGTAATTTCCTGCTTTTTTACTTATTTTATTTTATTTACACAGATTTTGATTTCAAAAACGTAAGCATTTTCACAGAAAAAAGTTGATCACTACATAGAAAGAAAAATAATCTAAGACATTGATTTATTTATTTGAATATTCTAAAAATTAAATTTCTTCGAAAAAAATAACAGGAATATTTTTGAAATCTATCCATGCTCTAAAAAGTTTTTTAACACTAGATTGCCCAAGGAAGTCATTTTCACTGCTTTTTGATTTCAATTAGAAAAATAATTACGTATGTAGTGCCACAACTTGTTAGACTGTTTTAGAATACATCTTTTTCCAGGTATAGTAAGTTTTTTTTATTGTTAATATTTACTGATAACTTGTTATATGACTGTAAATAATATACAAAATATTAAAAATTAATTTTAAACAATTTTTTTACACATTATTCTTTCACAATGCAGTCATTTTGAATGCTTTTGGACAATATAGGTATATACTAAATTTCAGTCTTTCTAGTGTTAAATTTAATAAATCTCAATAATATGCTCTTTCAACTAAAGAATACTTGTTTTTATGAAACAGTTGCAATTGATTTTTCCGTTGCTTTGATCATTAAATTATTTGAAAAACCAGTTATAGGAAAAGTACCGTAATTGATCGTGAGTATTTAGGCGTAAAAGTATTACTTGAAGTAGAAATACTCACCATGGAATTTTTTTTTTTATTGAAGGTTGATAAAATAATCCCCATGCTCCGCATGTATCACATGGGGCTTTCAGAAGTAAAACAAACAAAATAAGATAAATAAAATAAAAAGTAAATAACAAAAACAAATAAGTTACTAAGACAAAAAATACAATGCAAAAAAAAAATCAATTATGTAACAAAACCATTACAATGAAGTCACAAAACAGCTTTTAGAATTATCAGAAAAAATATTTATGCATTTCATATAAAAAAGCTTATTAAAATTATAAAAAAATAGTTATGTGATATAATTGCAAAATACTCACTTAAGAGAATTTTAAATAAATGAATTTCAACTCATTTTCTTTCTAAAATATTTTAGAAATCCTGATTTGCTTAAATAAGTAAAAATACGTTATGTTATTAAATGTCAGCATGAAGAATAATTTCCAAGGAATAAAAGCAATGCAAAGCGTACAAACTACAAATTTGATTTATTTTTAAAAAATTTTGAATCACATTTCTTAGAAACATCTTGTTATGAGCATTTTCAGATAAAAGAAAAATAATTCTACATTTAATAAGCATTAATTATAATATAATTATACTTTTTCATATCAGAAATCTTCAAATTTAATGCATCTTTTCTTTTATTTGCTTCTAAAACATTTTAACCGCTTTTTTTCAATAATAGGTGTAATTATCAAATTGCAGACTCGAATGCATAAAGCTAGAAACATATTTAGCCTAACTTGAAAAATTAATCTGCTGTACTTTTTCTGCTTACAATACTTTTTTGTATACAAATACGAGTTACGCTATGTAAACTATGCCCCGTATTTACTCGAATCTAAACAACACCTTAAATTCTCAAAATGTTTTTGTGATAAAATGTTGTCATCCATTTCAAACCGCACTCACAATTCTCTATTCGTTTTGAAGAAAAATATAGAAAATTGAGTAAAAGTTTCATCGAGATATCCGATACTTAAGAAATTTTAAAAAATATTGAGAAATAATAAAAAACTAATAATTAATTTATTTGGCCAGTATTAAAAACTTTCAAATACATACATGAACCAATAATTATTCTAACCGTATCACACAGCCAACTTCGGAATTGTTACCAACGACACCATTTTCCAACACGGTGTTTTCTCCCAAGCTACATTTTTTTAAAAGAAACTTTTTTGGTAGAGATGTAAAAGGATTTTTAAAGAATGTTGCACATTTACAAGGAAAAATTATATCATTTTATTTACACCATAAGGGTTTGTTTCCTTAGTTAATATCAAATAATTTTCAGTGAGCACTGCTCTGTTTCCACTTTTTTCTGCATATAACATTGCTTCCATTTTTCTACTTGCGTCATAGTGAACTCTTCTTGATGCTATTACCGCAGCGTTTCTCAAACTGTGGGAAGCGCCTCCCTAGAGGGGCGTGATAACTCTACAAAGGGGGAGCGAGAATATTAAAAAGTCGAAAACAAAAGATTATTTTTAAAAAATTATTAATTTATACTGAAAATAATCAAACAAAATACATTCACACATAATAAAAAATAAAACACTCATTTACACTGATAAAATACACTTATAAATGTATCAGTATTATACAATGTATTTTATAATTAATTTAACAATACTTAGCTAAGAACAAGTTTGATAACTGCTAGTGACCTCATGGGCTTGTATTAATACTTATCTTGATAATTTGTTCCGTTTATACTTAATCCCTTAACTGCCGATTAAAAGCTACAAGATTCGCTTTCCACATAGACGTGAGTATGTGATGGTTTTTGGGTTAGAGGAGGAGGGAGGAATAAATAAGCAAATCCTCTGAAATAAGTAAATCCTTCGTAAAGATTGTTAAGGTCATTTTATTGCATTCCAAAGCCTTCGAAATAATTTTACGGATAGCAGTGCACAGAAAAGATCATATTTCAAAAAGGCGTATATATACGTCCATAAAATTAATGCTTTGGCTGTGTGAGACATTTATGTACGCCGGTGAAACTTAAGAGGTTAAAGTCGTATTTAAGGTTTAGCATCAAGGTAATAGTATCATAGAATTAAATACATTGTTATTGCATGGAGGGGGGCGCGATGAAAATTATGATTGAATATTGGGTCGCGAATATTAAAAGTTTGAGAAGCACTGTATTACCGATATCATTGATATTTAGGTGATTAAAAGAAAGCGTATATATAAAAAAATCATAAATACGGGCATACAACGATGTTTAGGATAGACTGGATACTGGAGATAAATTGTGGAATGGGATAAGTCACCGGTGCAAGTGGTTACGGTTACGGTTACATTTTTCCTTTTAAAAACGGTGGAAACTCAATTTTTATTATCGAAAAAATGTCTTACTTTCGATTCTAAGCCACATCCGATTTTCAGTAGCATTAACACTGGAAAAATAGTGCGATTTAGATTCCAGTAAATACGGTATTTTTTAAAAAGTAAGTACATACGTGTTTCTTTAACACCCAGATAAAAATTAACAAGAATGTCTCAGAAAGATATTCAACTCTCGTATTCATTGTAATAATATCTACAGAAAGATATTTTCCATTAAAAAAAACCATTTGTTTAAAAAAATAAGCACAATTCCTTCTCAAAGTTTTTTTTTTATTTCAATTGCACAAAACTCCTAAATTCCAAGAATGTCCATTAGAAACTACAATAGGAAAGTTGTCTGCAACGCAAATGCGAGGTCTCGTTGAAGACTACTCATTTTTTTCACACATCGATCGATCCATTTCACTGACAGTGCATTTAAATGTGATGACCAAGCATAAAGACTAAAAATACTCCCGTTGATCTTGATATGCTAAGTGTTATGGAGTTTTATTGCATACGAAAAGGGACCATGCAAAATTTAGAATATTTTTAACTGTATTGTTTGACAAATGGGTACAAGGACCTCAAAGTTTTTATATTTTTATATAGCTCACGGAAATAAATTTTTTTTAATTCATTGTCGCATGAATATATGGTGCAAGGAAGAGATTACAATTACACTTTAGGTAATGTTAGGAATTTTAATTAATTACATACTTCTTAACCCTCCAAGCGGTCAGCACGTAAAATTCCGCCATTCCAGAGATGCTTTTTCTGCCTTCAAGCAAGATTCCCAAAAGCGGCCGAGCCGCATTCTTAAAAATACGGCTCAACCGCTTTTTAGAACCCCACCTGAAAGCAAAAAAATATGTGCGGTGCATTTTTGAAGCATCTCCAGAATGGCACGATTTTAAGTGCAGACCGCTTAGAGGGTTTAACTTAAACCTTTATCTACCGCATTACGATTTACTGCAGTACTTTTCATGCAATATTTTTTTAATCACTGCATTGAAAATTAAGGGATATACATAAACAAAATACTCAACTCTGGGAAATTTAATCCGTTAGAGCTAATCAATAAAAAAACATTAAACTGTAAAATTAATTATATACACTCTTCACTTAAAATAAATAGTCAAATCATTTTCTAAGGTCTTCATTTACATACAAAAAAAATAAGACACATTTTGACATTAAATATTTTTTTCGGCACAAAAATGACTATCTTCGCAATGCGCTGAAAACGCCGTCAGCTGAAAACGCAGCTTCTGCTACAAAACTATTCACCTTACACCAGTGCTTCTCAAACTTTCGATTCTTGTGACCCAATTTTCAGTCATAATTTCCATCGCGCCCCCCTTTCTCCATACAATAACAATATATTTAATTCAGTAATACTATGCCTTGATTCTAAAGCTACAATACGACTTTAACCTCTGAAGTCCCACCGACGTATATAAGAGTCTTGGTCAGCCTATGTATTTATTGGTCCGGACGTATATATACGTCTTTCTGTAGTACGATCTTTTCTGCGATTTTCTATCCATAGAATTATTCCGAAAGCTTTGTAATGCAATAAAATTAACTTGTCAGTGTTTGCGAAGGATTTACGTATTCCTCTAGGAAGGATTTTATTCTCCCTTTATCCCCCCTCCTCCAATACATCTCATACGCGCATATCTGAAAAAAACAGTGGCATTGGGGAGTGAATCGTATAACTATTAATCTCCGCAGTTAAGGGATTCATTATAAACCGTACAAATTATCAAGATAAGTGTTAATTTTTGTATATAATTGTATATATGACAAGCCCTCATGGAGACACTAGTAATTATTAAACTTGCTCTTAACTTAACATTGTGAAGTACTGATACATTTATAAGTGCATTATATTAGTATAAATGTGTATTTTATTTTTTTTACTATGCCAGAATGTATTTTGTTTGCTTACGTTCCGCAAATTAATAATTTTTTTTAAATAATCTTTTGTTTTCGATTTTTTAATATACTCGCGCCCCCCTTGTATAGTTATCACGCCCCCTAGGGGGGCGCGCCCCATACTTTGAAAAACGCTGCCTTACACGTTAAAATACGTAACATAGAACCCGTGCTGACATGTATCTTGTAAGAGTGGATTTCAAAGAATATTCCTGCTAAGTACTGTCAGGGTATTCGTAAAAATGGTTATTATATGTAATTTTAAAGTGAAAGTGGTACTTATAAGTAACGTGGATAGGTAAAGGGATAGTGGGATATTTTGTTAAACATATTTATTGATAAAGATATGTGAAATTAAATTATATTTACTCTGATTTATATGTAATTATATAAACAGAATACCCAAAAATTAAATAAACTCAATCAAAAAGTTTAAATAGTGGAGAGCTTAAATAAGAAAATACCTTGTTTCTTGGTGTTGATATATATGTGTGTGTGTGTCTATTTCCTATAAAAACCTAACAAGAGAAAATTTTCAATACGCAATTTAAAATTTTTTATGTGTACATAAGTATACTAAAAGAATACCTTAAATTCCTAAGAAAGTCAAACTATTTCAAACAATTATATTTTCTGGTATCGTAATAGAATTTCTGTTTACATTCTGAGCTTCAAATGATCTAAAGTTATGTTAAATTTGTTTTAACCAATAAAAATATTTCTTGCTTTGATATATATATGTGTACGTCTTAATTTTATATGAATTCTAGCACGTACACCTTCACAGGTGTGAATTGAAAAATTGTAACAATCGAGATAGAAGTATGAAAAAAAGTTTGAGGTCAAATTATTAAATTATGTTTTAAATAGTTTCAAGTAAACTGTAAAACTATTTGGCTGAAAAGGCTGCATCATACTAACATGTAATTAATGTACCAAAAACTTATATACCAAAGAAAATTTTTGCATAAAAATTTTTTTAACTTATAAATCAAAGCATTTTATTTCAAGAAAACCTTACTTCCTCAAATAATCGTTGCATTGGCTAGAGTTCTAAGCATAATTACTATTGGCAAATCAAGGAAACTAAGATTCCGTTAATGAATAAATAGTTTATTAAAACATTTATTCGAATGGAAGTTGTAATTGCATCTTAACAATATGGAAAAATACAGCAGTAAATAAATATCATAATAATGAAAATATCCAACGAATTTAAAAAGCCGCGAAAAAAATTGTTTCCCATTTCACATTCTTTTCACTTAACAGAATTCCCACTAAATACAAAGCAAATGTTAAAATATTTATATTAATAATTGTAATAATATAATAGTTAATATAATTTAACATCAAAAATTTAATCTTTAAAACAACTTATTTCATATACTTAATTTAATGCAAAAACTAAGCAGTTTTCTTTTCTCGCCATAGGGAAGGTATTTAATGCTTAAAAAAACAAAGTACCACTTGAAAAATAAAAAAAGTAATTCACATTCATAAAATACATGAATATCAATAGTTAAAATATTTGCAGTGCAATTATTTTTTCTTACTTAATATAATAATTACTTATATTTTTTCCAAATTTCTCAGCAAAAATATTACAGGAAATTAAACTTCTTTTTCTACCTTGAATTAGATGGTAGCAAGGGTAGGTAAGCAGGCTATCACCACATATTGATGAATGGATTGATCCATGGGTGTTGACTGGTAACATCGGCCCCCCTCACACTTGCTACATTACCGTTTTCCGACCATATTTGCCCCAGTCACAACAAAGTAGGCATATCTAGGTGGATCAGCTGAGATTTGACAAATGGATCAATCAGCTTTTCATTGTTCAATCCCAATGCACTTTTTAAAATCTTCTATCTGCTGAAGCTGATAGACCACTCACTGATCCTGATCTGGCATTTTATCTTCTATAAAACATGTCTTCCGAGATACGAAAAAAATGTCCATGTTGCTCATCCTAAAATTTCATTTCTTTATAGCGTATTCGAGGTGTGCAGGACAGCTGCGCATTCCACATCATTTTTTATAAGGTAAGAACTGCTTACATAGACATTTGCATAATTTTCCAGCCATTCCTTCTTGATGTTGTATTTTCAATGTCACATATGTACAAAAGAAGTCT
>BMAV01002827.1:167076-192010 GCA_019973955.1 Trichonephila inaurata madagascariensis
TATATATGTGTGTGTGTGAGTGTGTGTGTGTGTGTGTGTGTGTGTGTCCTCAAGGAATGCTTGAGCTTTATATTTTATCTAATTAAGAATGTTTCCAAAACACTTTAAGATTCATTTATATTTTAAAACAACATAAAATTCCTTAACAGTAATACATAATTCAAATAATACTTCTAAAATCTGCAGTTAAAAATACATTTTTGGATGTGAATTATTTTGCTAATTGACAAATTCAATCGTGCTTTAAAATCTTCACGAGACGTAGTGCAGAAATTTGATTATCGGGATATCATTTAAGGTGCCTAATCTAGGAATGTTTAGAAATTATTCATTTCTTCCGTAAAAATAACTGGACCATTGCTAAAAGGCTTAAATAACGATGAGTACTGTATGTTGTACGTTAATACTTAAATAAAAATATTTAATCAAATATTTACTTTGAGTTTTAGGTTTTAAACAAATAATTCATTCAAATATCTCCAAACTTCCCTTACGTGTTTAGCAAACAACTTTAATTATGAGAGACTCCTAAGATGTAATGCTACTTTTATATTTTATTTAAATCCTGTCATAAGCTTTTAAGATTACTTCTGTTCTTATATATCGAACAGTTAGGAAATAGCAAAGTTAATTTTAATTGAAACTAACTGGTAAGGGGTTACATGGCATGTGCTATTCATACAAATAAAAATACATCAAAAGTCAGAAGAAATTGAAAAGAATATCAAAGAAAACTATTATTTGTAATTACCTTTGACTTACTTTAAATCAAATTATTTTGGTTATTTAGTTTCTGTAAAATTAGGGATAAATGTTTAAGGAAACATAATTTCTAATTTATGAGATGTTGAACGTCATCTGTAAATTTGTATTATAAATGTTATAGACATATAGAATAAAAGCTAAAAGTCGTGTTTGGGGCATAAATATTTTGTAATGTCTTGTGCTTTCAAGAAAATACTGCAATTATTCATAAATGGAAACTTTAGTGCTATAATAATTATAAATAATTGTATAATACATATAAATGATTAAACACATTCATAATACTTTAATACTGTTGCCAACTTTTCGTTCTAAACAATACTATTCACACGGACCCAAAACAATTTTTTTTTCTTTCGATGGCCATCGTTTCCAAGAAGTATGGATTTCTTTTTAATTTCTTCATTCACCAAATGATGAAGTTACACAATTAACATAAATAAATATTCAAATCAAAAGTTCCAAGCTAGATATTCTATCATCATTACTCATAACTTTCAATATTTTTATCCAAACAACACTTGCAAATGTTATGCGAATAGCAAAAGCTTCTGAGAAAATTCAAAACAAACAAAACAATGTATTACAATACAGGTAATATAAAACAAGAGTAAATAAAAACATCTAACTTTAAGTTGTTATCTTACATGCATTGATTTGTAGCAGTCTTTTAATTGTAATTTCAGAAACGAAATTAAGGAGACAGAATTGACAGAAATTTCGAAAAAAGTTTTTGTAAGATATTCCTTCAAGCATCGTGGAATCAAGATTTATAGTGTATTCAATTTACTCTTAAGCAAACAGAATATGTTGAATCAAGAGGGGAAAAAACTAATTTGTATAATAAATGAAGTAATTTAAGCCTTTATTGCAGAACGGTGGGAAAGAAATACGCAATAATGGAAATAGAATGAGCTGTCAAGTTCAGCAATCTTTCGTTATTGGCAGAAACCAGTAATGTGAAAATTATGATTGTTTTAAAATTATGGATGTCATAAATACTCAAGTTCACAACGATAGCTCTCCTTAAAGTATTTCCATTGTTTGTGTTACGAAACATAATATTTTATCGAAGGAATTTATTGGAAATAATATTTTTGTTAATTTATTTCTGTTATTCACGTGACTTGCAAAATTTAGATGAGAAGATTCTAAGGAACTTATTTGTTAAGAGTCGTTTGGTAAGCATCATTATTTTTCCGTAGCTATTTTAATTTTAATTCATAATTTTTCTGACATTGTAATTCTCTTAAGAGGGCTTAGTACCCTTTGAATTTTTTTTTTGTTTATTTATGTATTTAAAAATTATGTTTTTGCATTTCATATAATGTTTCTATTAAAAAAAATGATACAAGATGAAATTTTTCACATATTATTCGCACAATTTTAAAAATTTAAATTTTTTGAAGAAAATTTGGAAATTTTTAAAATTTGACTCCTTTTGTAATTTTTAATTCTTTGAACTGATTTTTTTTTTGTAATATTCTTAAGAATAATTTCAACAATTTTAGGGATCGATTTTACAATGATTTAATTAGTTTGGAAGTAAAAAAAATAAAATGGTATTATGCAGGCTAAAAATCAATGAAAAAACAAATACCTCTAACATTTTTTTAAAGTATTCAGTTTACAGCAAAATGGATCTCTAATTTTGTTACATGCTTTATATATAACACACAGGAAAAAAATGGTAGTGATTGGTAACTAATTGTGCATGGAGTAGCATTTTGAATGCACTAATGTTTCGAAAAGCACAAACTGATAAAAACCACTTTAAAATTCACAATTAGGAAAAAATAATTATAAAAAGCTCAAATAAACTTAAAATACCACTTTAAGATATTAGTTATATTTTTTTCTTTAAAATATAACTGCATTTTTGTATATTTTCAACCCATACATTTTTATAAATGATCCTTTTTTAGAGAGTATTAATTGCACAAGAAAATTCAAGAAAAATGTTAATTTTTTTTTCTCTCTCTCTCTTTCACTACAGAAATTTTTTCTTCACATATAAAAATTGATTTGTATGAGAAACATATCAGGAATAAGAACTGAGACTATGAAATTATTTCTATAAAATGCCTTAATTCAAAAATTTCACATGACACATTTCACAAAGAAAAAAAAATGCATTATTGTATTGCCTCGTTAATATTTTGCTTTACATATTGTTTTTATAGTTATTATTTCTCTTTATAAAATAGATTTTTTTTATCAAAACGATTTTTTTAGCTATTTTTTCTAAAAAGGGGGTGTGGCTGGATTGCCTAATTTGTTTTCAAATGAAGTTTTATTCAACTTCTAACTTTCCGACATGCATAAGTGATAAATCAATCGAAAGATAATAGTGCATAGAATAAGATTAAATTAAAATAAAAAATATGATAGGTCGTTCATTTTGGGGGAACAAATCTTCTTAACATACAGAAAATTTTAAAAATGTAGTCGAGTAACAATGTGAACTAACAAATATATATTAGGTACAAAATTCACCTCACACAGAAATGTCAAGTACTAGAAGGAATCCTTTTACAAAAATAATTTATAAAAAATAAAGATATAACAATCTAATATAAAACAATCATGTTTTCGTTATACCAATATTTGATAATAATTTAGACATTCTCAAATGTTTTTATTTTGTGATAAAGATTAAATGTACGCAGAAAGCAAAACGCACATGAAATAAAGTTGGAAAAGATCTTGTTCTCTTGAATTTCTCTTAATTATTTTCAAATGCTGTTAAAACTATTGAATAAGAGAAAATAAAAAATATGAAATATATGAATAGGTATTATTACTATTTTACAACCAATTTTTATCTGAGAGGCTTTTTGGTTGTTTTAAACTCACATTAATCAAAAACTTTATGACAAGTTGAATTGATGACAAATTTCGTAATTTTGAATCTCTGTTTAGTTATATAAAACATATCTGGCTCTCTTAAATTTTTTAAATAAAACGTGAGAATTTTAGAGGGGCAGATGAAATATTTCAACATGTAACCTGAAGCCAGGATTCAAAGCTTATATAGTATTTTATATAACAGTTAAATATGATCCCCATTATTAATTTGAAACACGTATAAAATAGCAGAGATAAATGATTGAAAGTTGCATTAAAATGTAATGACATAGAAGGTTAAAGGTTTAAAGTATATTTTGGCTATATTATTTTGAGGTTACTCATTAGGTTAAGCAATTTATCCATGGGTTATTTGTCCATTTGTTTAAAAAAAAAAATTAAAGCTAATTCTGTTCACGCATTATAAAAATCAGCGATCATTAGAATCTTTTAATATTAAATTTTGAATCAAGTTTAATTGATTATATAAGGTTTTTAAATGCATTATGTAAGAAATCAAGGAATACAAGGATTTTTTTTTATAAGATTTTGCTGACTATTGCTTAAAAATATGATTAAATGCAACTATTCAATAGAGAAAAAGAGTAATTAAAATTTATTAATAATACTGGTTGATTCAAAAATAGTCTGACCAACTTCAGAGAATCATAAATTGTTATTGAATAAAGATTTACATGGAATTTTGAATGTGGTTTCCTCTATCACAGTACACTTTTCGTAAGCGTTTTGGCTAAGCTAAAAGAGTTTTTCCGATCATTTTGGGAGTATTTTTCCAGCTTCCTCTTAAATTGCTTTTTGAAATCCTTGAAATGCTCTTAATTTATGTCTATTTAATTGTTTTTTTTTAAGTATCCCCATACAAAATAATCACAAGAATCACAGACAAGGGATAGTAATAATTAATTATAAGGAAGAAAAAAAAAATTTTTTTTATATTTCAGTCATTTTATAGTTTATTTTGCAGTATAATTTGGTGCTCAATGTGGGTGAAAAACCAAGTATCCTTGAGTGTAAAGATGTTTATTTACTTTGATCAAGTGTAGTAAAATTTTATACTGATAGTATTTGGCATCAGTTTTAGCCTTTGGTTCAACAAAAAAAGGATTTGTTAAGCCTTGAGAGGACATTCCCATTTATACCATAACACCTGACGGCCAACCTGTATTTTGTAAAACAGCTGCGTCTTTTCGACGTTTTTTGCGTTAAACATATTGTATCTTCATTTTGACAGTTGAAATTGACAGATGAATCAGTGCTTCATTCTAAGTTTCCCATGTTTTGTATCTACCTTTGCATAATATTAAATGCAGAGGCCAAGAAAGTTTTCTTCGTTTTTCTAAAGTCTTAACAGACATTTGGCGACAGACTGGAAAATTTCTTTTTTATAGCCAATTTTCTTTATCTGACGATAAATTGTCAATTGCTATATCTATAGTTGCTTTGTCACAGATTTTTGAGGCAAAGAATCTCCTACAGTGATAATTCTTTTCAACTTCTTTTTTCTATTTCATTAAGGACTTCCTTTCGTTCACATTTTTCCCCTGGAGCTTTTGATTACGAGGCAAATTTTATTTCATTTTGAAGTTTAGATAGTAAAACAATAGAAAAATGATTTTTTTTTTATTTACAGAATTTGAACAGCCATCCTTCAAAAGCTGTAAAATTTTGTTCCGAGTTTGACGACCTACTTTCAGTATAGTAAATTACTCCTACTAATAAAAATGGTTAGGTTGGTAATTTAATCGTTTCATTTTTTCAAATAAAACCAGTAGTAAAATGATAGAAATTCATCATAAATAATTATATGTTTTTAAAATTGGTCACACTTATTTTGAATCAACCGGTATTTACCCATAAATATAGATTTACCCTTCCTTTATTGTTTCTAAAAATGAAACAAAAAATGTTATTTTTCAAAAAATATAGTTTAATAATAGAGGTTTTCATTTGTAAACTTTTCTTTCAATCCGAAAAAGTTCAAGGAGCGAATCAATAAGATTATCAAGGAACTCTACCATTCTTATAGGAAAGAAATTTTAACAAAGAAGGGCTTTTAAAGATGCTTAAATTTGCTTTGAAGCTAATACGAATAACCTATTTAACCTATCTATACTTCCACAATCAACAAACCATAGAAAACATACGTTTGAAAAGCATTCTTCTGTACGATTACTTATAGGTATAAAAAATAATACACACATAAGGATCATTTACTTAAAATTTGAGGAGAAAACTATAATATCAGTTTCTGAAAATCATACTGTAATTTTTTTAAAAAAAAAAATTGTAGGTAAAATATATATTATGTATATTACGTACGCTCGTTGCACTAGTATTACTTGCTACCAAAATTTCTCCGTTTATAAAAGATAAGCAATAAACGACACTCATTATTTTTATTGCAATCTTAAACATGTTTGTTTCATTTTGCATGAGATTCCTTCAGTCTTAGTAGTAGTATTAGCAAAAATAAAATTGCCTGTTAAATATTCCTTGATTCTTAAAAAAATATTCTTTTACAATTATCAGAATATAATGTCTTAAGACTGAACATTTTCAATATATAGTTTGATGTAAAGTAAGAAAAAAGTTTTTAGACTGAATTTCTTGTAAAATTTTGAATTTGAGTTATATTTTATATATCTTCGATGAGATAAAATTAAATATTTAAATATTTTGATTTTTTATTCAATAAATTTATAAAAAAAACAGTAGGATCAAGAAAAATGTCCTCAGAGCAGTGAATGTCCTAAAAGAGATCAAAGTCATTTTCCTTTGTGCTATAAATAGTACAAAATCCAATAATGCTTTCACACCGATGGAAAGCATGTATAGCGGATGTCAAATGTGCATTAGAGGTGAAAAGGTCACACTGTTTAAGATGAAAATTATTTTTATATTGCTATCACATTGTCTTATTCAATTTACTAATATATATACTTAATTTATTTTATAAATTACTTTATTTATTGATAATATAATCACCAATATTATAAGCACACACACAATATCCTTTTTATATTTATTCTAAATATAATTTCTCTAAGGTAACAGTATAGTTTGTGTTTACTGAAATGAATATGACTGTATTAATTGATTCATTTTCCCAAAATAATTTAAAACTTTGTTCTCTAATTGAAAGAAAGTGGAACTGTTAAAACACAAACTACACACATATTTTGACTAAACGGAAAATTCACTTCTTCTTTTTCAACGTTTTGAATTAATCAAAGGAATTCTTTTTCCATTAGTATCATCTTAAAACAAATGGCGAAGTCTACTATTTTTCAAAATTACAAATACAAGTACCGCTATAACTCATTAAAATTTATGTCCTAATTATTCACCCTTGCAGAAGAGTCCCAAATGTATAAATTCCAAATTCCTTGGACGAATTTTATTTTTCAAATCATTTTTCAGAACTTATTTACAAAAATACTTTCATCTCTGTTTGATTTTAATATTTACGAAACAGATTGACTTCAAAATATTCTGTTGTTGTTCCTCATGCCACCAGTCTGATGTAGTCAGATCGAGGCCCGCGAAATTCATCGTGGCAAGGGGCTAGAAGTACGCCTGTCGTTGGTCTTGGCCTTGAGCACTATATAGATGACAGTACGAATTAGCTCGGCGAAATTCCTTAAAGGGACGATAGATGGCGACACCATCTATCTCTACCTCCACAATTTAGGCATGGAACTGAGGGAAACATTCTTCAGTCCCTTGCACTCGTGATTCAGCCCACAAGACTTTCGGACCCACTGATTTAACGAGCACGTACTTCGGAGGGTATTTGGTGGCATCGGGCATCGAGCCCAGGCCTTCAGGTCTGCAGTCCCACGACCCTCAAAATGTTCTAATGTTTCGTAGTTCAATACTTGTTAAATAATTTAATAGCTTATACATTTAAATTAATTCATTTGAAACTATTGAACTTATTTTTTGGTAATGGTCTACTCTACAGTTGTGCTTTATGATATAAGTACTTTCCGCAAAATTACTTAACTTTATAATTTACTTAATATATACTATTGAAATCAAATTTTTCTCTAAATTTACTGTAAATTTAAATTTATTACATATATATCCTTTTAAAAATTGCATTATCTTAAACGGCTTAAATTATTATTTTTCTCATCCTATCCATTGATTTTCTTCCAAAGCAATCTGATTAAATATTTTTAAACGTTTATTTTTAGTGCTTTTATGTTATGCTATTTTTCTTTCTATAAATAATTTAATAAGGTCATGGTAGGAAAATACTATATAATAGAGACAAATACAAACCTAATTTTCAGAAATTATTTTTCTTTTTATCATATTCACTTTTATTTCAGAGACAAATATATTTATAAATATAAAGTCTAATTTAGTGTTGCCTCACTCAGTGCAGACCTCGATATATTATGGCTTTTCATGAGAGTAATAAATTTATATTAGTACTGAAGGATTTGCTATGCGTTTTGGGAAGATTTTGCACCAAAATGTTCTAGTTAAAATAATATATATTGCCAAAAAAGAATGGTGCCAACTGATCAAGGTCAAAACAATGATTAGTATCTGTTTATATACAAAATCAATTATATGTGAGAAGGGGATCATGGCAGATACAATATAAAGAGATAACTTATGATTGATCTTAACGACAGGCTCATCGTGCGCACATAAGTTATCAGCAGACGTAGTACAACTTGGATATGATTTTGGCTTCGAGTGATTGGATGCTGCATTTATCATGGAGTGAGTCCAAACGGATTATATCAACCCCTTTAACCTCTCATTGCACAGACAAAATTATGTTTAAAGAAAGTAAAATTGTTGTAAATATGCAAAAAAGAGCCACAGGACGCTTTTTCGTAATTGATAGTTACAAAAGCGGATCTGACAGAAGACACTGATTCTACCAGTCTCATCGTACCTCTCTACCTAATGGCAGGTTTTTTCTGGCAGTGATGGATTACTCTTTGCACAACAGAAAGCATATCACAATAACTGTGGCGTGTTGCTTAATAGTCGTTGCCCACATCAACATATGTCGTTTTTAGCGACATAGTAACATTCTCGCAATACGCCTAATTTTGTGAAGACATTTTAAAATTAACATTTAATCTTTGCACCTCAAAAGGTGCAATGAACGTGGCATATTGACATCCGAATGGTGTGAAATTGTCTCAATAGAAGAATCAGGGTTCTATCTGCAATGTCACAATATATATGAAAATATTAAAGTCCGGGAATACTGTGAAGAGAAATTTTCCTGTTCCCCTCCATTCTGATTTTACACTCAATATTATGCTTTAGGGTGGTATTGAATTTACCTTCTAGAATACAATACTGGTACAGTGATCAGCCAGCTCTATATCCTTGAGGTTTTGGAGCCTTTTGTCCTCTTACATTCAGAGATTGAAAGATGCTCTGTTTAAACAGTACAATGCACATACAGAATGTCCAAGCTTTTTTATTCGTCATCCAAATTACATTACTGCTGAGGGCTGTTTTCTCGATTTATATCTTATCAAACACGTTTGATTGATGATTGGAGAACGAATGGCTCAGTATACTCCACCCACTGCTCATTGGATAAATTGTACAAATATATGTGAAAGCTACATACATTACATTATGCGAACAAGTCAACCAAAGCATCTTTCATTAATTGCCTAGGAGAGGTGGTCATTGCTAGACGTAGTGATAGTGTTCAATAATGATTTCAATATCATCTTGACCTTGAAGTTATCTGTTTTTTCAATCATTTCACTTGTGTACTGTATTTTCTTACCATTCTATTCAGTATCGAAACCTATTCATCCATATGTACTTTAATATTTCAGCGTTATAAGAAAGAAAATAAAATCATAATAAGATTTATGAATTTAGAATATGGTACTAAGAAAAGTGCTAAGTTACTATTATCTATGATAGTGTTGTGCTTTAGGTTATATTTATTTTGTATTAGAATTGGACTTATAATTATGTACTTTAAATATTTTTTTTAAAAAGTGAAATTGTAGCTTATACTTCCATTTTAATATCAAAATTTTAAAATTTAAGTAAAAATATGCAATTCTTTTCATCTTTTCTACTACTGAAAATAACCTATTTAACTGCATACACTTTTTAAGGAACCACACTACTAGAAACTTTTTATACTTACAAGATAACTCTTCATTGCTCGTTGAATCTTAGAGAATTCAACTGATATTAGTAGAAAATAACATAATAGACTTTAAATGCAGAAATAACTTATGAATGGGTGGTTAAAATATGTATAAGTTTGATTTTTTTTAATTCAAAAAATAAATCGTAACCTAAATTTTCTGCAGCCCTCTGTTTTTTCAATTTGAAATTCTTGATAGAAATTAAAATCTTGACTTTACTTTTGATTTCTACATTTCATTTTTTGAAGATTACTGCTTGTTTTAAGTTGTGAAAATTTTTGCTTACTAGTGAAACTGCATTGTGGGCCTCAAACTTAACTAGAATATTGGATTTCACGAAATACTTTGTGCAGTATGTAAGAATAGAACATTCTAAAGACGCAGATGGTTCTCTTTTTGAATAATAAGATGAAGTGGGAGATCTAGTTTTAAGAATTGAAAATTGGTTTCATCGATTTCAGATGCTTCTCGCTCTTGATGTAAACGAGTTATATGTTGAGCCACTTGCGGTTTTCTTCAAATTATATTTCTGAGGTAATTTTCTTACGATTTAGTTTTCGATTAAGTGATGATTAATATCTGCCTCACAATGTTTATTTACTATATTTAAGATACAGTGAAAATAATATACTTCCTTTTTTTGTAATACGTTTGTTTCTCATAGTTTTATATGCTGCTCATGCATTTTATTTTTGTATGCCAATTTTTAATCAAAAGAAATAGAGATTTGACTTGAAGGATTTAAAATCTTGAGATGCACTCCATGTTTTAATTTGTTTTAATGTATTAGTTTCCTTCTTTTAATCATAGCTTATACCCAGGTATCAAAATTGACAATTTTTTTTGACTGTTACTTATGCATATGTCGAATCATGATGTCTTATTAATTTTCTTATTAGTTTTTCTTTCAGTTCGCAACCAAGGAAATATACATTTACAAATTCTATTGTTTTTATTATAATCGAAATAAAATGTTCCAAATAAGACTATCTTCCTCGTGGGATCTTCTCACACACAATATATAATATATCAATGAATACGTGGATTATTTATTTACAATTGTAAAAAAAAATTAAATTTAAACATTGAAGAAAGATCAATTCAAGTTAATTAAATAAATTTCAATGATAACATCACATTTGTGTTTGAATAAATCTGAAATATTTTCTGTACCTTTTCTGATATTTTATTTCTCAAATAACTTTATAAGTAATTAAATTCAAAATATTTCAGTCTATTTTTGACAAACACTTGGAACTTTTAATTTTGGCTGCTATTTATTGGTTTTTATCTAATCTCGTTTTCAAAATAGTTACACTTATTTTATAATCAATTAATATACTAATATTAATGCACGTTCTTATTAATATCTGTTTAGTTAATCGTATTAAGTGAAACCAATGTGATTATATTGATTAATATTTAGTAATAATCTGTGTGTGATATATTCCTTTGAATGCATCATCTAATAAACATATATTATAAAATAGGTAGTAAGCTACCGATAAAATATTTGTATTGAAAAAAACCACAGAAAATTAGTTTTCGATTAAAATAGACTATATTATCTCTAATAATTTATACTATCTACTTATTTCATTAAGTAGCTTTGAAAAATAGTCATTTTTAAAAGCACTCTTTTTAACAGGTTATATCAGTGCTTCTGAAACTTTCAATATTTGCGACCCAATTTTCAATAATAATTTTCTTCGCGCATCCTTCCATACTATAATAATGTATTAAACGCAATAATAATGTACTTTGACGCTAAAACTACAATGTGACTTAAATTATAAACCGTACAAATTAGCAAGATAAGTATCAAATTTTAAATATATCAAGCCCATTGGAGTCAGAAGTATTTACTAAACTTGTTTTTAAATTAATATTGATTAAGTAAGTGTCAAATACTTTGTGCTGTACTCATACATTTATGCTACCCGTTGATTTATAAATAGTGTGACCAATATCAAATGACCATACAGTTTTATTCAATAAAACTATTTACATGGAATTTTTAATGTGGTTTCCTCTACCACAGTGCATTTTACGTAAGTGTACTATGTTAAGGCTAAGCTAAAAGAGTTTTTTCGACCATTTTGGGAGTATTTTTCCAACTTCCTCTTAAAATGCTTTTCGAAGTCCTTTTGAAATATTCTTATTTTACGTCTGTTTAATTGTTTTTTAAGTATATACCCATACAAAATAATCACAAGAAACACAGACAAGGTTTAATAATAATAATTTATCCGGAGTAAGATAATTTATTTTTTATATTTCAGTCATATTATAGTTTATTTTTCAGTATGATTTGGTGCACAATGTGGGTGAAAAACAATGTTTTCTTGAGTGTAAAGATGTTTACTTTCTTTGATCAAATGTTTTAAAATTTTATACTGATTGTATTTGACATCAGTTTTAGCCTTTGGTTCAGCAAAAAAAAAAGGATTTGTTAAGCCTTGAGAGGACATTCCAATTTATACCATAACACCTGACGACCAACTTGCATTTTGCAAAACAGTTGCGTTTTTTCGATGTTTTTTGCATTCAATATGTTGTATCTTCATTTTGCCAGTTGAAAATGACAGATGAATCTGTGATTCATTCGAAGTTATCCATGTTTTGTATCTACCTTTGCATAACAAATACTGAGACCAAGAACGGTTTCTTCTTTTTTCTAAGGTCTTAAAAGACATTTGATGACAGCCTGGAAAATTTACTCTTTTATAGCCAATTTTATTTATTTGTCGATAAATTGTCCATTGCTATATCTGTAGTTTCTTTGTCATAGGTTTTTGAGGCAAAGGATTTCTTACAGCAATAATCATTTTTTCTTTTTCATGAAGGAATTCTTTTCATTCACATTTTTTCCCCTGGAGCTTTTGATTGCGAGCCAAATTTTATTTCTTTTTGAAGTTTAGATAGTAATACAGTAGATAAATGTCTTTTTTGTTTTTTATATGCTTCATTTTTTACTGAATTTGAGCAACCATCCTTCAAAAGCTGTAAAATTTCGTTCCGGGTTTGAGGATCTCATTTCATTACTATAATTTACTCTCACTAATAAAAATGCTTAGATTAGGAATTTAAATGCTTCATTTTTAAAATAAAATTAGTAGTAAAACGATAGAAATTCATCTTCAATAGTTATATGCTTTAAAAATTCATTACACTAAATTTTAATCAAGTGGTATATCAGGATTCAAAAAAAAATGCGTGTTTTTTATTATTATTATTATTATTATGTGCATTTTTTACTTGTATTTTGTTTTGCTTACTTTCAGTGCATAATCCTTTTTTAAAAAAATAATTCTATAATTCCGAATTTTCTATATAGCGCCCGCCCCTCCCCCCACGTGGGATGACCATGCCCCCTTAGGAGGGCCACCCCAGTTTTTCAGTAGACTGAGAAACGCTGGCTAATGTTATTAAAAATAACAAATCTCACACTTTCGTGAAAAACTTGTCAAATAATAATAAATAAGATCAGTGAATGTTAAAACCAATATGTATACTTATATAAATTGCTTACTTTTAGATGATTGTATTTTAGCAAAATAAAAAGATAAGTTCTTTCTTGTAATTATCTTACGAGGAAGAAAATAAATTCCATAACCACATTCATCTATATATATTCATTCTAAAAATTTTTCATGTTTTCGACAAAAAAAAAAAAGAAAAATTGAAGAATTGAACGTAATCTCTCAGTCAGCATATAGAAGTCTACCAAAACTTTTAATAAACAAAACAGAAAATAAGGAATTCAAAATATAATTAGTTATTAATTTCTTACACCTAGAAGTCAATTACAATTTTATTATCACTAAACAATTCCAATTGTTTGAAAACAAATTTTACCACTATTGAAGATTTATTTATCTACTATTTCTTTCTCTCGTTGTCAAAACAAATGCAATTAACTTTCACTAATTTATCCATTCCGTTTTTTTATTAATTTCCATGATTTAATTTCACCTTTGATGAGTGATAAAATTACTCCAATAAAGTTTTAAAATAAGTGATTGAGTTTTTATCACCGTAAGGCAGTACGATGATTATTTGCAGCGAACCTCGTAATTTCGAACATCGGTTAAGTGACGAAGAACTCTGGCACCCCCTAACCAAACTACCATACTTCGTCCATCCGATTTGAGTCTCATGACAAATTCAACATGTATCAACCATTTTACACTATGAGTTTTCAATGACACTGGAGATTGAACTCATGGCACTTCAGCTTCGAGTTTGTGAACGTAACTACTAGGCTATAACAGCCACAATCAAATTCTAAAAACCAAGGATGGTTTTATTAATGATGCAATACTATTAAAGCATGAAATGTTATTTCTCTGTCAGTTAACACTATTTGTAACAATTTAAAGAATTATTAGGAATTATATTCAAATCATGTGAAGTCTTTTGTACACCTATAAAAGCAATTATTGTATTTTTTTAAAGCATTATTTTTCTTATTTAAAAGATAATCTTTCCATTACAAAATGTTTACTCTTTTATTGAAAACTGACTTTTTTTACGAAGAGTGCCTTATCAGTATCCTTCCTTTTTCTATCATTTCAAACAAAGAGCAATATTCATGCTAGAAAGAGTTTTAATCCTGAATCTTAAAAAAAACGCTTTATTATCAAGTAAACATAGCAAAGAATTATAATTAAAAGACCATTTAATTTAGAAATTGTTCTTATATATTTAATTAAATATTCCAAGATATATTTGGTTTAAAAAGGGCAGCTCTTTAGATAGCTAAAATATTTATTTTCAATTATTAGAAAATAAATATTTTTGATAAATATTCTACACGTACTCGAATTTATAATTAGCTTCTTTTTAATTTGCCTATTGAGATTTAAAATCTTAAATGTAATAAATATTAATTCTATTAATTCAAGAAAAAAAATATCAACAACACTATACTGAAATTAAAGTTCCATATTTAAATATTTTTTTTTTCTAAATTAATTGTCACTAACCATTCATCAACTTGCAAAACTACAACATGAGTAAGACACGTAATAGTAAAATTTGTCATGTGCAAGATATGAATTCTAATACTCCAAATTTTTAAGATAGCCTAATTTGTTTTTAAATATTTTGCACAATTGGTATGTTTTTAATGTTGTCAAATAATTTTATTTTAAAGAGTTTTTATAAAATTTTATTTGAAGTCAAAAAGTAAGTAAAAAGTCAGTTAAACCTAATTAAAACTCACTGATTTCGTTAAGTTGGTTGTTGTGAAATTTGAATTTGAAATTATTAGAAGCCCCATCCTGGATTGTGCAAGTGTAAAAACAAAAGTAAAATACGAGGGCTATTTTTAAAGTAAGGCCCGTTAGCGCGTATGGTTCCGTAGCTCGCGCGTACGCCGCAATGAGTCTCTGCTTTTCTAACCAGCATCCTTTGCGAACACACTCGTGCTATTTCCAGCTGTGTAGCAGTCGTGTAAGATTCACTGTACGTCTTTAAAATGTTTAAGGTGATTGAATCGCCTGCCAAGTGTCAGATACGGTCTTTAATCCGTTTTTTAACTGAAAGAAACTTGTCGGCTGCAGACATTCATCGCCTGATAACAGAAGTTTATGGCACAGAAGCTATGAGGGAAATCAATATTCGAAAATGGGTCAGGAAGTTTAAAGATGGGCGAACAAACGTCCACGACGAAAGACGCTCAGACCGGCCCTCTGTAATCACTGATGATTACATGCAAGCAGTTCAAACAAAAATTCGTCAGAGCATTAAATTCACGATAACCACTATTTCATTAGAATTTCCCGACGTTTCTCAGTCGGTGGTGTACGAAATTATGACTGAAGACCTCACCTTTAAGAAATTGTGTTCTCGACTCGGGAGTTAAACGAATCTTTTGGGTGGGAGGTTTTGGACCATGCACCATACTGCTCCGACCATGCTCCTAGCGATTTCGACCTTTTCCGGTACCTCAAACACCGTCTTGGAGGGAAGTGTTTCAGAGACAACGAAAAGTGAGTGGTCGTGAACTGTTGGCTGTCCGACCAGGTGGCAGACATCTCTGAAGAGGGTTTTTAAAACCTTGTTCTAAGGTATGATAAGTGTATTAATAAACTCAGCAACTATGTAGAAAAATAGGCAAAGTATGTACAATCCTAAAATAAAGGTTTTTTGAAACAAAATATTGTCGTTATTTTTTAAAAAACAAATGGACCTTACTTAAAAAACAGCCCTCGTAAAAGTTATAAATCAATAATAAATTAAGCTATTCATTTAACGTTTATAAAAAAAACAACGTAAATATACATATAATAGAACGATTCAAACAATATTATTTCAACATATATTTGTTCTGAAGTTTGAATCAGAATTGAAAAACATCACAGTACATATATATATATATAAAGAGAGAGAGAGAGAGAGATAAAGGAATTATAAGGCAGAATTAGTTACAAAATACAAAAGCAAATGTATAATAAATTCGTAAGATGATGAAGCAAAGCAATGAAACAAAAAATAAAGGAGCCCAGTGAGTCAAAAAAGCAATGTCGGGAAAAGAATTGAATAATTAGAAATAAAATAGTTTGAGATGGCAAGATTCTGCTTACCTTGATGGTTATTGAATGGATGATATGTAATTAAATAGTTGCTTATATAGTCTGAAACATTTACAGAAATAAATGTCTTAGAATGTGTGCTACAATAGATAAATTGTGAAAAAATTAATAAGAATTTGATAGCTGGACTACTAATAAAAGTTACCTTTTTGCTTTTATTGATGCATGATTTAATATTTTTGAGAGTTCTACAACAACTATTGAAGATATGGCTGTGTGTTGAGTGTTTTATCATACGCAGGAAAATGCGGCATAGTAAGAGCTAATGATAAAATAAATTCGAATGATTATATTAACGGTGCTTAGGGATGTCTTAAGACGCTTTTTTTAGAAATTTCTCCTATCAATCTAAGACTTACTCCAATACATCACACACACACACACACACACACACACACACACACATATATATATATATATATATATATATATATTGCTTTATGGTAAATTGATTTACTTTGCTGAGTACAAGATTTATTGAGAGGTGCTTTATATTTGAATTAACCTTTTCAATCATTCCCTAAATAGCGATCCATATGTCTATCTATCTATCTATGTATATATATACCGTAAAATCCGGCGTATAACGTGCATTTTTAACACAAAAAATGAGATCGAAATTTACGGGTGCGCGTTATACGCCGGGTATAAAAATTATAGCTTCAAAAATAAAAATATAAAAGATATGAGCATAAGAAAAATCAAACTTCTACACAGATCGGAATACTATGTATTTGAAACAAATGACATACCTAATGAAGTTAAAGGGTTCTGATTCTAATAATATACTATTTTTTTCAAACTCCTGCGATAATAACTCGAATAAATTATTCAAAAACATACGAGCATTGTACATGCACTCTTTTGGTGCCTTTGTAAAAAAGGGTGTGCTCGTTATACGGTGAATATACCTAAAAATTAAAAAAAAAATGCAGCTTGAAAGTATAAGTGCGCGCTACACGCCGGATTTTACGGTATATATATATAAGCTTTAACAAATTTACTTACTACAAAACATAACCATCAATTTATCATTATATGTATTTTCACCTTTCTCGATAATATCTTCATTTTATAAAAAACAAATTATTTTTATTAGATTTTATAATACAATCAAACTCTCCATGTAAATCTTAATTAACTCTTCTTAGTGTTAACAGCTATCATTCTATAACCAATCTGCATAGAAATACATAAAAAAACAATTATAAAAAAGTCATTCATACATTATTCAGTGTTAAAAACTTTTCTACAATCCTACTTAGATTAATTCATGAGAAAGCTTTAAATAATCTACATTCCTCGGAATTATGAATAATAACCAGATGATCCGGTAGAAAAGTTTGTTGCTGAATCTGTAATCCCCACCAACGGAAGCACGGTTGCGGATACTTTTACATTCAACATGCATCAGCATTCTGACTAATTTCTAATTCAGTCATATCAAACTGAATATTTTCAGCTTCAATATCGATTTTGACAAACTAACTAAAATATATTCTGTTTATTAAATATTAAATTACTCTATACTTAAATTATGAAAAAAAAATTGTTTTGTTTTGTATAACGTAATTACTCTGAATGAAATTTTAAATTAATTTAAAGATAATAACGTTTTATAAATTAAGAAAGGATTTCTATATGTTGAAACTTGTATATTAATTCAGATAGATTTAATGAAAAAGAATAAAAAGAAAGATAAAAGAAATTTTGTAAATGAATCTCAATGCTTTAACGACTACATGGTATAGCAAAAATATAAGACAGATATAAACATTTCAGGATAAATAGTAATTTTGGTTTCGAGTTAAATGTATTCCATTCTTTTTATTGAAACTTTCATTGAATATGTGAAAAATTCTTTCAAAAATGTATTTAAATTCAATAGAAAATGTTTTGTTTTTATTTCATACAGTAAAAGGGAAGTGAAAAATTAATATAAATAACTTTTAAAATGCTTTTGTCTATTTAAATTCACAATCAAACAAAATCTACTTTGAATACAAATACTTAATTTTTCTCGACGCAACTCTAACTTAAATCTGTTTGATTCTGAATTAATTATTCGGTTAAGCTATTCTGTTTTGCTCAATTTTCATGAAAAATTGTGATTTTACTTTTGCAAATCATGTTCTGTATTTTCGTCAGTTTTCTTTGTCATCGTGCTCTTTTCATTGCTACATTTTTTGAAATATCCTAAAATAATATAACATATGAACTAAAAACAATTTTTTTTAAGAAAGTGACGTATAATATTGGAACAATAAAAATTTAATTCTTTCACATTTGAGCAACTATTACGTGAGAAAAAAAATCTAAGATGTTTTGATGAGTCAAGTGTCATTTTGATAATCCATCGGAAACAAAATTGTATTGGTTATTCGAAATTTTCTGTTTGATTTACAAACCAGAACAAAAATGTATTTGCCGAAAATTGTAATAAGAAGTTCAAACTTTGAAAGGAAAATTAATCAATAAAGAATTCAGATAACATTAGGCTTGCTAATATTTAACAAATTAATTCTTTTTCTACCAAATCTTCATTTTTTTTTCAGAAACAAATAACTAAAATTCGCTTGACTTACTTTCCTTGCCATACGTAAACAAAAGCTTTGTAATAAAAATGAGTAAAAATACTTTTGTTTTGCACCACAGTGAGTTTTGAAAGAATTATACAGAAACTATTTCCAGATCTTTACAAGGGGCTATCCACTCGAGATATTTTTTCGTCCAGCCTATAATTGACATTTTGAGCAAGAAGCATATAGTGTATAGCATATAGTCTGTGACATAGAAAATAGGAGTTATTTGTGCACAATATATCCACACTAGTTAGTTCCTGAATTATAACCACTTAGCTATTACAAGATATTGGAGGATTTCTCTTTGATGAGTTTCAGAGGTCGCATTTCATTTAAGATAAATAGCGATTATTTCTTACTCTTTAGTTTGTCTTGTCCGCTCATAGCGTAATAAGGTGTAATGTTTAAATTAACCCTCTGACCGAAACATCAATTTTTTTGCTGCTTGTAGAAACATCCGTCTGTTAGACGGGTACGCAATTTTTTTTTTGAATTTTATTATCTTAGGGATTGTCTTAAATGTGCTTATCGCTCATGAAATTGAGTAGAATTTTTAATATTTAAGTCCATATAAAACTCACTATATTAATATATTTTTATCACGAGAATTGTGACTAGTATTTTTATAAAAGCTAATTATAAATTATTTATATTCATATACAAGTAATTAAAAATAACAATACCAAATATGAACAAACTATGGGAATATAGATATCGATAGATGGTGACAGATAAGAAAAAAATCGCACATATCGTGAGTTGGAAAAATCTCCAAGTACCACCACATGATCCTCTCACTGGGTAAAGTCCAACTAAAGATATCAATGCAGCCCACTCCAAAAATCACATCACAGCGTTATCTATAGGCATCAAAGCAAATCATCCTCGTCTGAGAGCTGGTTGTTCCTGTCAGAGGGTTGATAACAGTAAACTATTGCAAATATCTATTTGTGACCATTTGAGACGGGCTCACGTGTTTTTTCACTAACATGTCCTTTTGTGTTCTTTGAAGCCAGAATAAATGGCAATTCTTTTCCAACCAACCCGAGAAGTGGAGCATGAATGAAAGATGCAAATTATGAAGCTTTTAAATAACAGGAGTTTAAAGTAAGCGTGTCGCATTTTAGAGAGTGTTATGATAGTCCGTATTGCAAGTGTGAAGAGTATTTCGAGAAGTTAAGTGACAGTCAAGAGAGGTTACCCGTGACAGACAGCCTTTAGTCAAGGTACATACAATGGCACGCCACTGAACCACAACTTCAGCTAGGATCAGATACATTGCTGTTTCATTGGACATTAAGGCAAGAGTTACCATTTTAGTATTCGGATCTGTGTTTACATTGAAATTGAGCTTAGGCAAGTTAGTTAATATTGATAGTGGTCCGAGTTACAGTATTTCGGTATTATATATTGTGTGTTTCGCCAACGTAGATTCTCTCGCATATCATATTATTACCTAATATGTTATTGGTTTTAAGTTAAGATCTTAATTAAGTAATATTAAGATTTTGGCAGCTTCAGGTTCTTCATTTATTCCTACACCTCTAGCTCACGCTGGGGCTGCGATAGCCCAGTGGTTAAGGTATCGGATCATGGCAGGCATGTCATGAGTTCGAGCCCTGTACCACTAAAGACCTGCCGTGTAGGGCAGCGATGCACGTTAAATCTGTCGAGAGCTGAAACGTCCTCCCGTTGGTGTGGTGTGGTAGTTAGGAGAGGGGGGTGCCGGCTCAGGTGTCGTCCACGTCACTTGACCATGGTTCAAAATTACGTGGCCCGTCGCCAAAAGCCCTCGTGTAGCTGAATAGTGCGACGTTAATATTCACTCATTCAATAGCTCACGCTGATGATCTAGGTGAAGGGCACCCAAGGGGGGCGTCCTTACACATTTCGTGTCTGATTTAACGGCTTCTGAATCCTTGCTGTGTTCGGTTCTCCCGACTATCTGCTTAATGAGCGTGACCTCCGCCTCAACCAATACGAGGTGGAAGTACCACGATAAGGCAAGAGCATATCTAATACATTTCGTGCACACTGATCCAAAACCATTGTTTTTTTTCAAATGTTTTGAAAAAAATTTGCTGCATTGAGAAACTCATGACATTGAAGGCAATCTTTTATGAAAAGATATATTGCTTTATATAAGACATATGGCTGAGAAATGGGTTGATGTGGATTATGGTTTGAGGAATATGCCAGATTTTTTAGGATGATAGACTTCACTTTTCCTCTTGTAATTGGTTCTTTAATTAATCATTCAATAGTACGTGTTAGATGTATACGTTCAGCAGCTTATTCTGAGTAAATTAATTTGTATCTTTAATTATCAGTCGTTGTGTTCAGACAGAATGATAACGATGCACAAGAGATAATATTAGGTACACTTCTTTCTTAGATTGAAGAAACCATTACTCAACTGTTAAATGAAGTGATTTAATGCTTTAGTGTAAAATTAAAATTTTATAATTCAGTTTTCTAAGCTATTATTCATTTGATGGTCAAATATTTCAAAAACGACATATGTCGTTTGATTGTCAAATAAACAATGTTTATATTACTTATTTAAATTTTATCGTTATTTATATTACTTATTCTAATTTAATGTGAATGAAAATCACAACTTCAGAGATTGGGGGTGAGAACGTTTGGTCCTTTAAATAACAAAAGTTTGAAATGTTAACACAATATATTCATAAAGTTTGAAAGATTTGCACAATCCATAATGAATCATTTCATCTGTACTACTTTATTATTGGTACATTCATTATTATTTTTTTTATGCTCTTTATAAACATTATTTGCTTTACTACTTCCTTTGAAAACATTTCAGTCATAAATATTCTTCTAGGAGTAAAAATATAGAAGAGTATAGATACATAATAAATAAACATCCCTGCTTACATGTTTCTTCATTATATTTTATTTAGTGTGCAACTTCCTTTAAAAATAATTTAGGCAACAAAATATATTTTTCTGATATTGGTTGAAATAAATTTTGAAAAAATAAAATAAATGGAAATGCAAAAGAAAATGGAAGATTTTCGAAATAGAAATTCATTCAACATGCAGATTTAATATTGACTATTTTTCTCTAGGTTTTTATCAAAGAATTTCTTCGTGGCCTTAAGTCATCCTTATAAAACAGGAAAATTATTTGCACGCAATAAACACATACAGTAATAAATAACTCATTCTTCAAAATAATGGTAATTCTTTCATTCATAAGAGTGTCCTTCGCACAATGAAAACAATTGCTTCTTTTATCTGAAATTTTTTGAAGTAAATTATATTAAATTTTCTTTCGTTTCCAAGGGAAAAAGAAACAAATGTTTTATGAATATCTGTTTGTAAAATTATAGAATACAAATATATCAATATCACAGTTGTAAATTTTCAAGAACTTTACAAAATTGTAGGTCCATTATTTTATAAGTTTTAAGTTTTCATTAGAAAATACTTTTATAAAATGTTATAAATTCTTATTTTAAATTAATATAAATAGCTATGTTTCTATATAACTTATTTTCTCTCTTTAGCCAGATGCTAACATTAGTTTTTATTTCAATAAACAATTAATGATAACATTTCCTTAAAAGCATTTACTTCTCTTCTATTCTAAAAAAAGAAAAAATTCAAAAAATAGAATTATGAATCAGTTTCTACAATCAAGAAACACATTTTTTATGCGCTTATATTTACCAAATTTTTAAGAATTTTTATGTAAGAAAGGAGATTTACATAAATAAAAATCTTTAACTCGCACAAAAAAAGTAATATATTTTTAGCAATATAAAAAGTTTTCATAAATATTATCCATAACTTTAAATTTTCTTAAGTGGGTTTGATAATTAAAAAATTTCCCCCAAACATTTATTAATTAATTTTTTATTACTCATTTTACTTTTCAAAGACATAATTACCATAAAATATCTCACAAATGTTAGATTATTATTTGTATTATGTTAGCTTTAATTTGATCTATAGCTGCACTGTTGGCCTTGAAAATGTAAAAAGATGAATCACAAGAGAAATTAGATCTAAAATGTAGTTACAATACACATAAGAGTGAAATGACAAAAATAACAGCACCGTTCAACTTTCGAAACATGATGAAATCTATATTTTCTATTGCCACCAATGTTGACAATAATTACTTACGTCATTACATTGTTTACTTGATGTTTATTTGATGTAGCAGTGATTGGTGTATGTTGACTAGGTAATCAGTCAATCATCGTCAAAGTATGTTCGGTGCACGACTGTATAGAAAAGCCTGCTAGCCAAGGCAATAATGCGTCATAGGCAATGAAATTTGAATAATTGAACTTTATTCTACACGAGCGTCCTCATGTTGTCTTGTTGAAACTTAGCCCTAGACAAGCCTATAAATGAATGACGACAATAGGCTTTACAACTTTAGAGATGTAGTAATAGTTATTGAGTGTACTGTCAGAGTAATAATTACGAGGTTTTGAAAGCAAGTTAGACCTGGTTAACACAAGAAGTTTATACTTATATAATATTTATTCTCATTTAATTCTTGAGTGCATAATACTGACACAAAAAAAACATTGGAAAATAATTAAGTTTTGAAATATTATTTAGATTTTCAAAACAGTTTCATCATCTTATTATAATTCATTGTTTGTATTAAGACTTCAGTATTTCATCCCTTTCTGGTCTTTTTAAAACCATTTTTTTTGTGGGGGTGGGGGTAAAGTTGTATTTGTACTTTACTGAAAAAAAAATTGGTGAAAATTTAAAAAAAAACATCAGACTAAGCCCTCTTAACATTCAGATATCAGAAGCTACAAATTTGTATGCTCGGATTATTTTTTACATTAGTTAGGGAAAATAACTCTTCTCATCACTAATGAAAAAAGTATGCAAAAGAATTGTGGATTGGCACAACCAATTGGGGGGGGGGCACTAACGGTATAGTCATTGTTTTAGATTTGCAGAAAAATTTTAGTTTATTTGAAAGAATAATATAGAACGTTTTAATGTATAACTAATACTAAACGAACTCATAGGAACAACCGAAATATGTAAGTATAAATAAACACATAACAGTTACTACAAAGTGTAACTGAAGATTAACGAATACATAATATTCATAATCTGATTTCTCATTTGAAAGCTTTTTGTTATTGAAATTCAATTCACATTTTAATCAATGGTTATTAATATTCATTCACTGTAAATATCAATAAAATAGATTTATAGAATTATATTACTTAGCTGAAAGTTTTTATCTCAATTACTTTCTATTATATAATATAATGCAGGCGTATAACTAACATCATAGACAAAGATTAAATTAATAGTAATTTTAAAATCTAATTTCCAAGGAATTGCCAGTATCGTCATTTATTCTAAGCTATGTACTTAAATGGCATTAGTAGGAAAACTTAGAAGAATCATGAAATCATACTTGTTTGAAGATATTGAATTTCAATGAATAAATTAAAGCTGTTATGTAAATAATACATTGAAAAGCCTTTTAGGAAACGTATAATTTATTGAATGAATGGGAAATTCCTACTTAAGAGAGTATGTGACTTCATTGTGCTCACGATTAAGAAAGGCAAATGATAGATGAGGTACCTCATTGCTATGTTCTTGATTTAATGTAGTTCTGCATTTTAATTTACTATGGCGTTATGTAGGTCATAATTAACATAACTCTTAAATTATACTGACATTTTAAGATCGCGTAGGGATGAATTTTTGTACTCTAATGGCTCATAATTTGTATGGAAAACAGTTTGAATTTGAAGTACATATTTCTGGATTCTTTCATTTGCCAAGGATTGTAAGAATAGTGAAGTAGAAACCAAGAAAGCAAATTGCTTTTTAAGTACTATACAAATATATATAAATTTGCAATATTTTATTTAAAAAAAATAGGCTGCATTTTGGCAGTCAAGCCTTTGCTGATACGGCAAGTCCTCAAGTGAGA
>BMAV01002830.1:0-26893 GCA_019973955.1 Trichonephila inaurata madagascariensis
GGGGGAGAGATCAGTGTAGGGTGGGTGAAAAATTCAAGCTAATTTATTTTTTACCCAATCATTCTTTTCTTGGACTTGTGGCACGGAGCATTGTCTAGGTGAAACAGCAATTTTTTCTTTTACATTTGAGGACGTTTTTCCCTTATTTTTTGTGCACAAAAGGAGGAACCGGTCCGGAACCGCTTCCCACCCTTAACCGTTGATATTTTTTCCAATTGATTATAATTCTATGTATATATTACGCAAAAAATTAACACCAAGTATTTGTTAATAATAATTATTTTTTAATTAATGTCAATTATTTATTGAATAATTAATTTTTTACTGTTTTTTGCTCTCGAAAATCAACAAAATCACAAGAATATGTTGGGAAGGCTATTGGAGCATATGATACGAGAATGATGGGCTTTCCACCCCCCCCTCCCCCCTTGAAAAATTCCTGTGTGTGCCACTGGCCACAATTATTTAAATGAATATATACAAATATTAACTTTATCGTTAAAATAACATATATTCATCATAATATTTTTTTAAAATTTTATTTACCTCAACAAAGCGTTGTTGGATGGCAGGTCACAAATATTTATTCAATATCATGTATTAACTTTTATATTTAAAATGCCGTCTTCTTTACTTAATTGAATTTTATTGCTCTGATTCTGATGACCGAGCTAATTGGTTGTAAGCCGTAACTAATTTAACGAATGATATCAAGATGCGTCCTTTACTTTAAAAGTTCCGCCCTCTGTAAGGGATTTAATGATTTTATTGCTTAAATTTTTTGCGATAAGTATTGATTGGAAGTAAATCTCCTAAACATAATCGTAAATTGGTTTTATTTTTGAAGTACCATCTTCTTTGCTTAAATTTAATTGCTCCGATTCTAATGGAAGCGCTGATTGGACGGAAGTTTCGAAAGTTAAACCAATATAGTCATTTTGTTCGGCCTTTATTTTTAAAGTACCGACTTCTCTTAGACGATCTTGTGAGTTTATTGTTCAGATTCAAATCAAAATTCTCATTGGACGTAAGCCACAATTATTTAAGCCAATATTGCCATAAACTGACTTTTATTTTTTCATGCACCACCTTTTTTACAGCATTACTTAAATTTTATTGGTCTGTTCTGTTGAAAGTGCTGATTGGAGATATAGGGTACAATTACTTTAACCAATCTAATCATAGTTGGACTTTCAAACTTCGAGTACCACCTTCTTTCGAGGAGTGACTAATTTATTTTAAAGATTTTATAATAGGAATGTGGATGTTCGTCATAACCTTTTTCCTCCTGTTGCTTTTTCACGTGAAGTTATTTGCATCATGAATCATTTTTATTGTATTTGAAATACATATATTTATATAGATTAATTAGTAGACTATTATATTTTAAAAAGACAGAATTTTTAAAAATATCTTAAACCTATATTACTAGTAAACAAGCTTCAAAAAGGTAAATAAATAGATCTCATATAATACTGAAAGTATGCATTTTCGTTATTCTATTTACATTTTTCATATTGATTTGGATAAAATAATAGTATACTAAATTGTCCTAAATTTAACAAAGCAAAGTCATGAATAGAAACATAAGGAAATGTAATCATTGAAAAGTATGATAGACTCAGTATTGCAAAGCAATTTCTCGATCTTTGGTAAGATTGTAAATATTAAGAACAGTTTGAGATCAACTATTTTCCCTTTCCTTTGACATTAACGCTGGGTTAGAAGGAAAAAGAAATAACTCGAGAGTAAGATTCCGAATAAATACTAAATTTATTTAGCTTTTAACTAGGGAAGTCATTTTAAAAATAAATTTACTAATACAAAACATTAAGTATTAAAATACTGAAATCTGCCCCTTAGGCTTAGAGAAACCTTGCCCATTGAGTAAACATACGTTTCAATCCCCACACGAGTCGATATATTTCCTGGATGCGAAAATCGTAGTCACATGTCATATG
Source organism: Trichonephila inaurata madagascariensis (assembly GCA_019973955.1). Classification (NCBI taxonomy): domain Eukaryota; kingdom Metazoa; phylum Arthropoda; class Arachnida; order Araneae; family Nephilidae; genus Trichonephila; species Trichonephila inaurata. The sequence goes on from BMAV01002830.1 coordinate 1,962, forward strand.
TTTATGTGGCATGTAAAGTACTCTTTGATTATCAATTTGGCCTTGGTAGTCTCCGTAATATTATCTAACTGCAAAAAATCCGCATATAACGTAAACTTGAATTGAAAAATTAATTCAGCGTCCACAAATTTGGTAACCAGGCCATTACTAGTTGGTGCCTCCATACCCTTTGGGGACTTGCCGTGTTTGAAAAGGCTAATTTTCTACATTGCATCCCTATAGGGGGGAAAATACTTACTATTAAAAATAAATCTATTTAAAATTCAGAAAATCTGATTAAAACGAAGTATTTTCAACAATACAAAAAAAGTAGTACAGCCACCTTTTATGACTGCAAACTTCGTTCAAAAGTAGAATTCCGAAAGTATATTAACGCGTGTTAGTAAATAGAGAGAGAAATAGCTAAAAATATGAAAACTTTAATCAGAAAATGAAGAAGTTACAATGTCGAAAATGTAATATCATATCCAGAAATAATTTTATAAAGATAATCTATACATTTGATCGAAAATACTAGTAAATCTAAGAAATTTTTATAATGCAAAAAGTACAATGTTGTTAAGAATAATTTTAGATCAAATATTTTTTCCTTTCTTTGACTGTACCACTGGGCTACAAGAGTAAAAAAATAGTTTGAGAATAAGATTCTAATAAAGTACTAAAGATACTTAGCATGCAACTAGAAGAATAGTTTTAAAAGTACAGTTACCAATCCCTAAGATACGAAGCATTATAATACCGAAGTTGGCTCTTTGGGTGTAGAGAAAGCGTGTAAACCTTAGGATGCTGGTTCGACTCCGGCAGAAGTCAGTATATTTCCTGGAAGCGAAAATCGTAGGCATCCATGATATATAATTATGTAGCATGTAAAATACTCTCTAGGTACCCATTTGGCTCTGGTAGTCTAAGCAAAATTAAATCACTGCAATATTTATCGTCCAACAAGATCTTGCATTAAAAAAAGAAATCAGCGTCCACGAATTGGGTAAGGAGGTCGCCACTAGATGGTGCCACCATGAAATGGCTCTACCCTTTGAGGACTTGACATGTCTTAAGGCTGTCTTCGGTTAATGTTAAAGAATGGTACCCGAATTTGGAACAATTTTCAAAATAAAAGAAATGAAAAATTAATAGGCTTTTCTTGCTTCACTATCCTTTAGAGTAGCATTTTTTTTTATCAAACTTCCCATTTTTAACAGATGTATGAGTTATAATATTGCAAATTTCTATGGAAATTGAGGCAATTTTTTCTGTCTAAAAATGTGCAACAAAACAAAGTATTTTCACAATAAAAAAATAAATGTAAAACAAAGTATTTTCACAATAAAAAGAATCTCAGCCGCTCTGCATGACTGCACACGTCGTTCAAAAGTAAAATTCTAAAAGTACATTAAAGCACGCATATAAAAAGAGAGGTAAATAGCTAGAAATAGGAAAACTTTAATCAGAGATAAAGAAGTTACTATGCGAAAATTGAAAGACCGCATCGAAATATACTTTTATAAAAATATCCTATACATTTGTGATCACAAATACTAGTAAATCTAAGAAATTTTTATGTAGTAAAAAGTAGCGTTGATGAAATTATTCTAAATTATGCTTAATTTTTTAATTCTTAAATATGTTTACCTATTTTTCTTTAAATTCTTCTACATTAAAGCATGTACATTTTCAGGGCATTATTTCTTACTCATTTGAAGCTCGTTTACGCTCACTCTCTTTCGTTTTCATGAAATGGTTTAGTTTAAGTAACACTTGCTCTCAAACCTTCCCTCACTAACAATGTAAGATTTTAATTCATTTAAAGTAATATAATTGAGTGTGTTAATAAATTTTTTTCGCAGGTCTTTCATATTTTGATTTCTGCGTCTTGCACTGGACTGACATTATTCGTCTTTTTTAATTCCCATAAATATTACAGGTATTTATATCTTGCTCTATAAAAGTAATATGCTGTAAGAGATCCATATATAATAATTGATTCAAAATAAAAGAAGAATTCATTGAAAACAATTCAAAATAAATGCTAAAAAGCATGGTACTTCGTCAGTTTTTAAGGGAGTGGCAACAGAGTCCTCTTTGTTTCCTGCATGGAGAGGGTTTGTAGTACATTGAACATGCAGAAAAGTACATGAGGGCTGAAAATTCTCGGCGTACTGCGTAATTTGGGAGACTAAAGACCATTAAATATCGTACTCGTTACTTGACCATAGTTCAAAATGACGAGGTCCGTCGCCAATAGCCCTTTATAGTACTACTAACTACTGTGACGAACTACGTCATTTTGAACCATGGTGACGAGGATGACACCTCAGCTGGCAATCTTTTTATTAGCTTCCACACCACAACCGGAGGAAGTTTGAGCATCGATACATGTAACGTGCATCATATCCCAATGTACAACGGGTCTTCAGCGGTTCTAGGCTCGAACTCATGAGATGCCAGCTCGAGTCCGTGATCTTGACCTCTAGGCTCCCCAGTCTCTGAATATTGCAATTATTAAACTATGAAAAAAAAGCAAGCTTTAAGACTTTATTTTTAACAGGTTGTGTATTCTAAAAGTTCTGCTATGTTGGAATTGGTTAAAAAATATTTGCACACAAGGTTACAGACAATATATGTATTTGTTGATATCGAATGATCTGATCTCTTTTCAAGAGAAATGCAACATCCCGACGGAAGCGAGTGCTTAGAAATGCACACAGGAGCGTATACAAAAGGAATGAGTAAACTTTTCTATGGTTTTCCAGTTCATTATTTTGAGAAAACACCGAGGTACCCCTAGTGGGGATTTGTTTCGCGCAATCAATTTGTGCGGTTTTGTTCTCGAAAATGATTTTAGATAATATTTATTAATTTGAAAGATTTCATATGCACTTTGGATTGACCTTCTTTACGAATACACTTCGGAGTTGTAAAGAGACGCCGTCCATTTCGACGAGCGAAACACCAATATCTATTGACAGAAACGTTTTTATAAATCGTATTCGCCGTGACAGAGGGCTATTCGATGACCCAAACCTGGCAGGCATGTATGAGTCGAGTCACACAGAAACCTGTAAAGTGAGCATGCGTTAAATCTGTCGAGGCTGAAACGTCCTCAAGTTGGTGTGGTGGGTAGTTAGGAGAGGGGGTGCCAGCTCAGGTGTCGTCCACGTCACTTGACCATGGTTCAAAATTACGTGGTCCGTCGCCAAAAGCCCTCGTGTAGCTGAACAGTGCGACGTTAATATTCAATCAATCAATCAATCGCCGTGACAGATATTCGATGACCCCAAACTTGGCGAAATATGCGGGGGATATGTTATTTTTTCATAAGTATCTTATAAGAAATTTTGAAACATATTCCTCCTGCGACCGTTCTTTTCGACCGTGCCATACATAGAAACAAGTCCACGTAGTCCCCCAGCGTGTCGCGGTGTGGAAGTAGAATTCGGCGGCTGTATTTCGAAGCTACAGCTCGCGCGTAAATTAGAGTAATAACTTTTCGATACGTTGCTTTTGATCATGCACCCGAAATCATTGTTTGGAAAAGCACTGCACAGTTACGTTACTTTAGAAAGCTAATATTGCATTAGATTCAGTGAAGAGGTATGCATAAGTAAATATTGTTAAATGAAAAGAAATGTGTGAGAACATAAAAATATTTTAAGATAAACACACTTAAATATATATATATATAAATCTCCTTTAGAAAACTATATAAATACCTTTTTCCTCACTTAAAGATTACATTTGAACATGAAGAATTGTGTTTATTTTCAACAAAATGTTTGGGGTTAAATTTTTCTTATATATGGTCCAGTACAATTTTAATTTTTTTTTTTTTAAAGTTTTGGAAAGTTTCAAAAATTTCAAGTATTTATTTAAATCTTCACATGAAACGAAAGCTTACCGAATCAGGTTGCCAAGTTAACCCAATAGCCAGGCTCACGAACTCATGGCTGACGTTGTCGAGTCATGATGCCACTAAAGACACACCGTGTTATGGGGTTGATGGACGTTATCTGTCATCGTTCAGTCCTCACATTGGTGTGGTATGGAAGTTGAAGAGTGTGTTATCAGCGCATCAGATGTCCCTCTCATCGCTTGAAGGTGGCTCGAAATTACGAGGTCCGTCACCAATAGCCTCGTGTTGCTTTATAGTGCGAGGTTAACAAACACTCTCAAACGAGTGAGTGAGTGAGTGAATATTAACGTCGCACTGTTCAGCTACACGAGGGCTTTGGAGACGGACCACGCTAATTTTGAGCCATGGTCAAGTGACGTGGACGACACCAGATCTGGCACCCGCTCTGCAACTACCACACCACACCAACGGGAGGACGTTTCAGCTCTCGACAGATTTTGCGTGCATCCGCGCAGCTACATGGCAGGGTCTTTGAGTGGTGGTACTGGGCCACTCTCAAACGGCAACCCATTAAGAAGAATGACATTCTGCTTTGTTGGCAAAGCATCTAAAAGTGCTTATCTAGCCCAGCCATTGGAGAACTCGTACTATATGTAATAAATAGCTAAGAAAATTCACATAAAAAAGTATTACTAAAATGATGATAAATACTACATTGCTTATGTAAATGTGTTGGCATGTGTTAGTGTTTATGTATATCTTTGTCCTTAACCGCTATATTTTCGCATTATTTTTTCCTTTTCAGCTACCTGGCTTCGGTGTTTAAAAAAAAAAATTAAACCGCTTGATATTATTTTGATTAAAGTGTAAAATGAAAAACAAACTTCGCCGCCCTCGTACTTGTATTTTTCTGCACTGTGCTTGAAAACTTCTGTTTTTGGTTCCAACTAAAATATTAGAAGAAAAACTTAAAACCAAGTAATTGGCAAAATAGTGGGTTTTATTTGAATGACATTTTGCATTTTTTGTTTCCATTCTGGCTGTTTGGTAATTTTTACGAGAAGCGAATGGTACTTGTTTAACTGGCCCGACACGCTTTGGGCAGCGAAGCAGCAAATTGTTTGATGTGGATTTGAAGGGCGGAACATAAAGCGGTGGCGGATAACGGCTGCGGGTTGCTGGCGGTGGAAAGCATTTTCAGCATCTCAAAATTTTCAAAACACTCATTACTCCTAATTATCTGAATAGTTTACCTCCGTTTTGTTCGCCCTCTTTATTCATTGATATGCCTCAAATGATGATCAAAGATCAAACTTTAACATACTGCTTTTTAAACAAATGATTTAAATGACAAGCTTTTTAAAGGGGTGGTGAGTGAATATTAACGTCGCACTGTTCAGCTACACGGGGTTTTTGGCGACGGACCACGTAATTTTGAACCATGGTCAAGTGCGTGGACGACACCTAGTGGCCCCCCCCTCTCTAACTACCACCCACACCAACGGGAGGACGTTTCAGCTCTGCAGATTTAACGTGCATCGCTCCCCTCCCGGCGGGTCTTCAGTGGTTTGGGCTCGAATATGACTTTGCCATGGCCCGATACCTTAACCACTGGGCTCCGCGCCCCAAATTTTTTAAAAAAGGTGTTTGCACAAATATTGCTTAGCCCATTTTTTAAAAATATTGCAAAATTAAAAACTCGTGAAAACGTTCCGTTCCTCTATTTGTTAATTGATAGCGAGTTGTTTACGATGAAAAAAAGCAACGTGTGTGGCGGTGTGATATCTATATGAACATCCCCCGACATCACGCGTTGACGATCGTTGCGTGATTGGTTATACTTGCGTTCGGAAAAAGGTTACCTTCCCTCCTTCAAATTTTGAACCAAATGTCCAAGTAATATAACAAAAAAACAATACGGTAGAAATAATCTCTTCATAACAATGGGGTTGGGATTTGTAGGAAATAAAATTTATTAAAATAAGTTTTATTGGATGGCAACCAATGCGAACCCCACGAAGCGCAGTTTATAAGAAATCGGGGAAAATGAAGCGTTGCATTGATAGTAAACATTTTCTTTTCAAAGAGGAATTACAATAGTGTATTGCAAGAAGGAAGTTGAACAGAAGAACGTTGGTATAATAAAAGTAGTTAATAGTTATACAATAAAAGTAGTTAATTAAATAATTATACAATAAAAGTAGTTAATAGTTATACAATATATAAAAGTAGTTATAATTCTGCCCTTCAAATCAGCATTATGTCTCGTGAAGATTCAACGCCAAAAATTCTAAGCTCCCAGTCAACCTCGAACAATCGAATTTACAAAAGATCAGTAACGAATTTACTATAAAATTGATGTAAATATTGCACACATCAATTTTAAAGCTTCAGGCCTACATCCCTAAAACCTGATCATCGGATGTTAAAAAACACCAAATTTAATTTTTTTTAAAAATTCAAAATCAAAATATTTAAAAGGGACAAAAAAAATCGCAAAAGGGATTGAATAATAACCGGTATACAATTAAAAAATACTGCTTTTAATCTCATATTGCCTTATTGGATTAACTAATCTCTTTTAAAATATTCAGATAATTTTTAAATTTTCTGTTACGATATTCGATGAAATTAGTCATTTTAATTGATCTTTTAAATACGTCATTTCAAAAACTCTAAATCGTTTGCACTTTTTTTTTGTATCATTTGCCGTTTCTTTATTATCTTGAATGCTATTTTTAGTATGAACACAGGACACTGTATATTTTAATAAACTATATCTGCCATGCTATCGAATGCGGAAAAATAACATGGAAGAAACAACTAAGAATGTTAAAATTAAATACATGAATATCAGAGCAATTCCACAGCAGAAAAAAAGTTAATTTTTTTTCCTTCCCCGGTGGTTTGCTGAGTGAACTGTTTCAAGGTTCTGCTCTTTTAACGTCTCGTACCGATAATATTTAGTTTGTAACTGAGCAGAAATAGCAAGGAGTTTTCTCATATTATTTGGAATCAATTTGTTTAAACATTATGTGACCAAAGAGAGAAAATATCTTATTTTCCCTTTCCCTTTGTAAGTGAGCTTTATTTTAAGCAAAAAAATTCTGTTATGCATTGACCCACCTTGCACTTATAAAAAATTCATTTATATATATATATATATATATATATATATATATATCAGGGGTGGCGAACCCTTATGGATTCACGTGCCATTTTTTCTTGATGAGGTACAGACGTGACTTCAAAAAATTTTGACTTGTGATTATTGGGAAAGTAATAAAACTAAACACTAACAACACAAAAATCTATTTACTACGAAAAAATATCTTTTGCACTGTACAGTTATAAATGTTTTAGTTAAACATGTAATTCAAATTATATAAGGTAACATCAGTGGGATTTCTGTTGCTGCATATTAGATGACAAATAACTTATATTAGGATTGTAAGATATTATTTTTAGTAGAATGCATGCTGAATTTGAGTCACCTGCTAAATGGTTTCTCTAAACAATTAATTATTTTTGCTGTGGCTCACTTTTTTGACAAGAGGATTTGGGATTTGTTTAAAAATGCTGTTTTACAGACGATGTTCTGCATACTAGTGTTCCAGAACATAAAACACACATGCCTCTGTCGCCTTTACTAATAATGCCATGTTTCTTGGTCCACCAAATTTGAAATTCTCTGTTACACTAACTATCTTGCACTTTTTGTTCTTTTGCTGAACTAGCAATGTTAAAAAACAGTTAAAAATCGTAAATATAACACAGACTTAAAAATACAGTTGTGTCAATGAAATTGACTATGCTATTTGCGAAGATAAACTTTACATCATTAGCAATTGTAGTCTGCGACATTACTAAGGCTAGACAATAACGTACGAGTGTGCTCTAAACCCCCGTGACCGATTACTCGCGTTTCTTCGTAATAATTCATAGTGAACTTTGAAATAGAATGCAAAACATTTGGATCACCGGCGTGCCAAAAATATTCTTTCGCGTGCCATCAATGGCACGCGCGCCACTGGTTCGCCATTCCTGGTATATATATTTAACGATAAAGGTTAGTAATAATTAAAAACTGCAAATGTCATCCATTTCGTTTCTCCCTGCTGATTTTGTAAGAATTGTTTCACAGGCTTTTGTGTTTTATTAGCAATTTGCGAGTCATTTTAAATAAGCATTAAAATATAAAAATTTAATTATATAAATTATGTAAAGAAAGTTAATTAAGTATAAAATTATTTAAAGATATTCTCCTTACTCAAAATTCATTTCATTGTTGTTGTTGTTTTTTGGTACAGAATTAAATTTATATATATATATATATATATATATATGACATGATTTTAGTCAGAAACAGACTTAGTTTCAATATATAAAGGTCTTTATTTGATCAAAGTTATACATCATCTGACGCAAGAGGCAGAGAAAAAAGAACGCCACCGAATAATCTTAAGTGGGTTAAACACTAAAAACACCGATCACGGCGTCCAAGAGTGCTCTTGAAAGTTAATGCTGACATATAGGGCTATTAAATATATTGATCTGGAATTACACATGTTTATTGGCTAGGCCATATGTTCGGAAGAAATAAATGGGTCATTAGTTTGATACTTGAAGAGGTGAGGAGGTAATATAAAAGTGAATTACTAGATAGGGAATTTAATTTTTAATCTAATTTAATTATCCTTACATTTGCCTCCCCAATTTTAAAAGGGAGTAATGGCGTGGTTTTTCTCTCTTTACAAGCAATCAATTTTCAGCATATAGAAAACAATACATAACATCATTTGGAAACTCATATTACACACAGTAGAAATATTTATGTAAAATGAATACTAAAATCAAATTGCTCTAAAATAAACGAAACTATAACAACAAACACAGTAATGACACTTCCAAAATATTAATTGATAAAAATGAATTTCCGTACATATAACTTGTTCAAATCTATTCGACAACCAGAATAAGAGCTCACGTTTCCTTCTATTCCTTCTTAATAATAGATCGTATTATAGCTAGCACATAATGTTTTTTAAAAATAAATTTATATTGGAAAATAATATTATATCAAACAATAAGATAGTAGACATAAAAATACATGGTATCATACAAATATTAAAATACTAATTTTGTATAAAACTCTACTCTGGCGCCCTTGTAGTAATACTTTATAGTGTTACACAAAATGTTTTGCATACATGACATACATTTTTTAAAAAGATAAAAAAAATTTAGACACTAATAAAATGAAATTATTAATAATATGAAAACGGTGTACAACAACTTATATGCACTATTCAACACAATAAACAATATTTTTATTTCATATGCGTTATTAACTATAAGAATATAAAAGTATAAAAATTATTAGAATATAGGAGAATAAAAGAATATAAAAGTTATAAGATTAAAAGAGCTCTTTAAGTAATTGTGAGTCGGAAATGTGGACTCTTTTCTATCATCACCTTTAGTATTTATGTAAAATTTTCACACTATTCATTGTAACTTAACAATATCGCGCGCATACAATATTTTGAATCTCTCCGTAACCTTCTGAGTATTTGTTCATAGAAAAAATTCTTTACTTTCTCTAACACACATTCACTAATGTAAACTGTATAACACTACATATTTTAGAACACATCTCTCTGAGAAATCTCTGCGTGATCAAATCACAGATGTTCAGGGATGCTAATAAGAAAACAATAAGAGGTGTACATATCAAACTAAACACGTTTGTCCTCTTAATGTTTCATGACATATACAAAATTATAATGATTGTATTCTCCTTTATCTACTGTACAATATCCAAAAATGAGCTTCAAGTTATTAAATTAATTTTAAATTTAGATAAGAAGAAAAATTCGAGAAATAGTGAATCCTGATATATGGCCGGTATATCAGAACACACAATTTCAAAATGAAAAAAAATTAAATGACGTGGAATAAGGTTACTGCTGAATAAAATAATTAACAAAACAATATAATTCAGTAGAGAAAAAAGAATACAACGTGACTTTACTTTTGTTTCTTATAAAAATCAGTGTCACTAGTATTAGTACATTAGTCAATTTTCTAAAAACTTATATAATTTATATCTTTCGACTTTAAAATACCAATTTCTATCATAAATGTTAATTCATTCGACATCTTAAGATAAAATTATGAGAAGTATATTAAATTTTCTCAAAATTTTGTATGACGAAACCTATACACTTTGTTTTCTCAGTTAAAATATAAAGAATATCTGATTTATAACACAACTATATATTATAAAAATTAAATATATCATATCATATATTATTCTTCTTCTTAAAGTTCTGTTCATAAAAACTCAGTCACTTCAATGTTCCCAAAATTAGAAATATATAATTGAACTGACCTTTACTTCGTAGCGTCAGAAATTTTTGGTGAACGGTAATCCATATGTTGTCCAATAATTTCCACTAGAAAATTTTTATTTATTTTTCTTTCGATGTTGGTATTTCACTTTTGTAAAGCGATAGTGGTAAAATTCACAGTGTTATTGTACAGACCCTCCGGCGAAGATTTTTTTTTATTTTTTATTTCTCTGGCAGCAGGAGTTGCATCTTTCATCACGGGGATATAGGGGATCCTCGCTTCTCTTTTTAGAGAAATATTGTTCGATGGTGTCCTATAATCGTTATTTAGAGCACTTTTCTCGATGGTTGGTATAGGTGGCGTTTTCAGCAAAGAGATGTACAGCACATAAATTTCTCTATAGCACTTCTTTTAAAAGTTGGCATATTGGAAGTTTGTTTTTAATTTAAAATTATTTTACAATTGAGATTAGTTTTACTTTAAGATTCGAAATTTATTCGCAGATAGAATATCCTGCCGGCTTTATTTCTGACATGATTTTAGAGTCAGAAACAGGCTTAGTTTTAATATAAAGGTCTTTATTTGATCAAAGTTATACATCATCTGACGCAAGAGGCAGAGAGAAAAAGAACGCCACCGAATAATCTTAAGTGGGTTGAACACTTAAAACACCGATCGCGGCGTCCATGAGTGCTCTTGAAAGTTAATGCTGACATATAGGGCTATTAAATATAACGTTCTGGAATTAGACATGTTTATTGGCTAGGCCATATGTTCGGAAAAAATAAATGGGTCATTAGTTTGATACTTGAAGAGGTGAGGAGGTAATAATATAAGTGAATTGTTAGATAGGGAATTTAATTTTTAATTTAATTTAATTATCCTACATATATTTATATATATATATATTACTTTTTAATTGATAATTTTATCAATACATAAGCTCTACAAAAATTTATTTTCCGTCATTTGAAAGATTATCTCTCTCAGTGCTATACATTTCTTTAAAAAATTAAAACCAGAAGTAGATGCCAGTCGTAGTCTCGGCGTTTAGGCCCTCCCGTTGGTGTCGCATGGTAAATAGGAGAGGTGGTTCCAACTCAGGTGTCGTCCTCGTCACTGGACCATGGCTCAAAATCACGAGGTCCGTCACCAAAAGCCCCAGAGTAACTAAACAGTGCGACGTTCATATTCACTCACTTGACGTAGAGGGTAATGTTTCAGTCGAATTACGGGTTTCTGTCTGGATTTAAATCAGTCGTAGCTCCAACTTGTATCTGGACTAATTTTTGGGAAATTTGTCGAACTCAGCGCCTTTACGTTGACGTGCTGTGGACGTTAGGAGAATAGGGTAGCACGTTTTAGGTGTAGTCCTCGTTGCTTGCGTCGTCATGATTCCAAATGAAAATAATCCTCAAGTTGCCTGAAGATGTGTTATCAATAAACAATTTGCCAAGTCAATGCACAAATAATAAATAAATCAAAAGCAAACTTTATCTCATTTAGTTTAAATTTATGAAAATCGGCGTCATAAAAATTTAAATTAGTAATCTTTAAATACAGAAATGGCATCGAACTGGAGAACGAGTTATATAATCGTTAATAACTAGAAGCTGTGGAAATAAAATACTGGAAAAAGAGTGATTTTTTTTAAGTATTCTTTCAGGTTCTTTGAGATTAGGGGTATTAGCGGTAACTTCACTGCAGGGCGAGTTTAGAGTGGCTCGAACCAGCAACACTCCTGCCACGAATCCTCGACATTGACCATTAGGCTTCCACGGTGGTCACTCGGTGTTGTTTATTCCCTTTAAGTGTCTGGCAACAGATTGTTTGTTTTGATTACGTTTAATACAGCGAGTATTTTATAACGTTAAGAACTCACCAATTCTTAATGTTCTTATTATTACTAGAAATTAATTAATCTAAGTATTGCCTTTTGTTCTAATTCTATTTAAAGTCGCATCTGTGTCGACAGCACACGTGTTGTATTTAATCGTAATTTGTGTGACACGTACTATATAAGTCTTCACACCGGATTTTGAAATTCAGCGAGAGTTTAAATAAATATAAAATTTTCTCTTCCGAAGAATTTTTTACACACACGCACGCACGCACACACACACACACACACACACACACACACACACACACACACACACACACACACACACACACACACACACACACACACACACACACACACATATATATATATATATATATATATACAGTCGACTCTCGATAATTCGAAGTTGGAGGGACCAATGAAAATCCTCGAATTACCAAGAGTTCGTACTATCAAGAGGGTAGGGAAAAACTCTCAAAATACACGAAGAGAAGTTTTTTTTCTAACACATTTAAATTTAAAACTATGTAATAAATCAAGAATTGTACATAATTTTTTAAAGTACATTTTATACAGTATAAAAATAAAACAGAAGTTAAAAGTCCTATATTAAAAGAATACACTTATGTCTTGAAAACAACTATTAAAAGAATATACTTACTATATATAATTAATCCTTTTTGTCGAAAATATCTGTTATCTTTTTTTAAGGCATTAAATCTAACTTTGTCAATAGATTTTTCTAGAACAAATGAAGCCTGTAAAATGTCTGCATCAACATGATTTTGAAGGAAAAAGTTGCGTAGTTTGTTTAATGACTCTTTAGCTTCTGACAGAGTTACCGGAGTAAACTCCTCCGATTCGTCTTCATCACTTTCTGTATTATTGTGGTCCAAAGCCACAATTTCAGCGTCAGATAGAGCTCCCCATACAGCAATGTCCATGTCAACCAACACGTAGTCGTCAAACGTCAAATCTTGTTCTGGAAGAGCTTCCCAAAGGGATTTTCAGCATTAAATTCAGTGAGTGTATCGTCCACATCAACCAAATTCAGCGAGGGGAAGCCTGACTTTTTAAAACAGCTGTGAATTGTCAAAGGAGTAACAGCTCTCTAAGCCTTTTCAATCATGATCAAAGTTGTTAAAATAGAAATAATTACATTCTGCTGATTTTCGAGGTTAACCAAAACGCTTTTAACGACTTCACACCGATAAAAAGTTTTAAAATTATGTATGATGCCCTGGTCGAGTGGCTGAAGTTTTGAGGTTGAGTTTGGAGGGAAAAATTGAAGTTTCCCATTTGATAAAGGTGGTGCGTTATTGTGCACAGTACAGTTGTCTAAAAATAAGAGAATATGTCGTTTCTCTCTTTTCATATCCGAGTTCAGTGAGACCAACCATTCATTAAAGAGTTCGGTGGTCATCCATGCCTTCTTGTTTGAGCGGTATTTGGTAAGGAACGAGTTTATGCCCTTGAAACACCGAGGTTTTGCAGATTTTCCTATGACGAGAGGAGTAATCTTTTCTGGGCCGTCCATGTTTACAGCCAGTAAAATTGTTAACCTCTCCTTGCAATGCTTTCCTCCATAGAATTTTTCTTTTTTGAAGGTAAATGTTTTTTTCTGGCAAACACTTGAAAAAGAGTCTGGTTTCAATCATGTTGAAAATGTTACGTGGTTCGTACTCCTTTATTAGATCCGAAAGCGAGTTCTGCCACTTAGAACAAACGTTAATGTCGACATTTGAGCTTTCTCCGCACATTTTTTTGAAGACTATCCCATTCGTTTTCTTAAAATTTATAAGCCATCCCTCGTTAGCCAAAAACTCGATTCCTAATTCTTTGGCGAATGTGCTTTAGCCTTTTCCTTCAATAAAGAGCCACCCATAGGAATATTCTGTCCTCAACACTGTCTCATCCATGAAACTAAACACTGTTAAAGACGTGAAAAATTACCTTTACTAACGCGTTTTCTCACTCTACTCGAAGATGCACTTAAGATTTTCTCTTTATTCTTCAGAATAGTGGAGAGCGAGTTCAAGTGGGATTTCAAATGCTTTGGCTACATCAACCTTCCTCTCACCTTCTTCAACTGATTCTATCACCTTTTGCTTTTCAGAAATTGTTAAGCACTTGTACTTTTTAAAAGAAGACATGCCGTTTCTTTCGCGTAATAAGTCGACACTGAGGTGAGGTGTAAAGTAGTGGCCTAAGGTTTATCGAAATTAACAGGTAGGAAACGTAAATCACCACAACTTTAGTAAAATAATATTTTTTATTTAAAATTTGGAATCTAAAATGAACACACAAGGCGTATTCACAGTTCACACTTAGATACGGGGTATACTTAATAGCAGAGGTTGACAACTATGGCACTTGGAGATATTCTTAGTGGCACATTACCGCTCTTTTTTTTAAAAAAAAATAATAGAATAATGTTAAATCCCTGTCTCTCCCATCTTTGCCTCGTACATTTTTATATAAAGGTTTTATTTCTCGACTTTAATTCTCTGCCATTAAACGATTCTGCTGAATTATCATGGATGTAGTTTGAGTGCTTTATTTTTTAAAAACTTCTGTTTAGATGTGACTCATTATTAGTAATAAATACTCAACGCAAATCAAAATTATTGTGCAATACTTGTAAAAGGAAGCATCACTCATTACTGCACAGTGAATAAAAAAGAAAGCAGTTTTTCCTTTAATCATCTAAAGCTTGGGTATCAACGGAAAAGAAAAAAAGATGACTTAGGAATAAATCAAAATTCTGCTTAGCAAATACCGGAAATATAAAAAACAAAGTAGTTATTCTATCAACATGCACACAATTTGGACTGAAAATAAGTTCAGTAAAAAACCCGCTCGTGGGATAATTAGGTACAGGAAGTGAATCAAACTTCATTATATTGAAGGTTTGAGTTATCGAGAGTTTTATAGGATAACTTCGAATTATCGCGTGTTGTAGTCTGGCCAACCACAAATTTTACTTCGAAATATTGAGAGTACCAAAACGTATGGTTTTAGTTTGAAATATCAAGAGTTTTTATTGGGGCTGAACATATACTTCGAATTAGTGAGAGGTTCGTATTATCGAAAGTTCGAATTATCGAGAGTCGACTGTATATATATATATATATATAGGATGTATATATGATGATATATATGATATATATATAGATGTGACGTAATTGATGTGACATAGCGCATCGGGGTTCTCTTACATAAATAATATATAAATCAATTGTCCTTCGACACTGAATTCAAGAAGGGTCTAGCTCGGGTGGCGTCCTCGCCACTCGACCGCGGTTCGAAATGACGTCGCTAAAAGCCCCTCGAGTAGCTGAATAGTGCTACGTTAATATTCTCGCACTCACTCAACACCGATTTTAAAATTCGAGAGTGTTTCTGTTATATTAGATGAAAAATAAATACACATCGTCGCACTCAGTTTAAAGAAATTCAAATCATATAATATTTGATAAAACCGATTAAATGAAAGAAAGAAATCGAAAGCTTCCCTTCAATGTGTTAAATATCACTTAATTTCAATCGCTTGCTGGGGAAAAAAGTTTAAACCTGTTACAACGCTGAGCAAAACAAAGTTATTTGGAGAGTTGACAAAGGAGAAAAATTCAATTTAAATGAAAATCTGTGTAAAGAATGTAAGGTTTACACACACAAAAATTAAATTTAAAAACTAAACCGAACTAAGATTTTAAAAACTGCGTTAAAACATTTCGCTACACAGAGAATTTTAATAGGAAATTATTAAAAATGGCAATGTTTTCTTTCGTCCATTTCTGTTTAGTTGAAGTTTTAATTCAGAAACAAATTCGGTAATGATTCTATTGCATCCCCACAAATTCTTTAAAATACGCAAGAATCATTTTCTTTCCATCTTGAAATTTAACATGCAGGTTATTTGACTCGACTTACGGTGGGCCAGAAAAGTGTTCATACACTTGCAATTTCTTATAAAATTTAATGTTTTCGACTAATAAAAATTAATATATTGTAATTGTAATTTTTTTATGATATCTGCAACTTATTCTTAATGGAATGACATAATTTTTTAAAAGAGTATAACAATTTTTTTAAAAATTAATTATCAAAAACCTACTAAAAAATTACGCCACAAAAGTCTTCGTACACGTAACACAAATCTCAACTTAGCTTTAAATATTGTACTTCTTTATTAATTTAGTAGTTAGTAGGATACCTTTTAGTGTCCACAACTTTTAAGCGTCTTTTTATAGATTTAATCAGTTTTTTGTAATTTCTGCATCGATTTTCCACCATTCTTCTGTGATTATTGTTTTACTTCACATTATGCGTTGATATGTCGTGTTTTCTTTTTTTTACATCAAAATATCACCAAATATGTTCTACTGGGCTAAATAAAGTGATTGAGGAGGTGTTTTCATAATTTGGGGACAGTTATAGCGACACCAATGGCGTACGATGATAGCAGTGCACTAGGCGTCATTACCTTGTTAAAAAACTAAGTAGTCTCCAATATCCAAATTTCGGGTGGATAATTTAAAATTTCTCTTTAAAATAATTAGAGCTCATGATTCATAATACCATGTAAAAATACCAAATTACCTAATTCTGAGGCAAATTTACACCCCCACGCCAGAACATTCACTTCCATGCTGAAGCATGGAAGTGAAGGAGTTCTTTTTCCACATAAATTCATGGGATTAAACTCCTTATTTTTTCATTTACAAGCTATTATAGGCCCATCGGAACCAAAAATGCTGAATTGTCTGCCATCCCAATCAATTTGCTGTCAATTTTGAATTTTCTGAAACTTAATTCATTGAATCTAGTTGGATCAATAAAACATGGAGGTAGAAGTGTTCTTGCATGGGGGTGTAAATCGGCCACAGAATTAGGTACTTTGGTATTTTTTTGTTGATATTGTGAATCATGAGCTCTATTTAAATATTTGAAAGAGAAATTTTAAATTATCCCCCAAAATTTTGGATATTGGATGTGACTTCATTTTTTAACAGGATAATGACGCCAAGCGCACTGCTCTCATTGTACGAAACTGGTATCTCTATAACTGTCCCAAATTATGAAAACAACTCCTTAATCACTTCATTTAGCCCAGTAGAACATATTTGGTGAGATTTTGATGTAAAAAATAAAAGAAAACACAACATATCAACGCATATTTTGAAGTAAAAACAATAATCACAGAAGAATGGTGGAAAATCGATGCAGAAATTACAAAAAACTGATTAAATCTCTAGCAAGACGCTTAAAAGTTGTTATGGACACTAAAAGATATCCTATTAAGTACTAAATTAAGAAAGAAATACAATATTTAAAGCTAAGTTGAGATTTTTGTTAAGTGTACGAAGACTTTTGTGGCGTAATTTTTTAGTAGCTTTTTGATAATTAATTTTTTAAAAAAATGGTTATACTATTTTTAAAAAAATTAATTATGTCAATCCATTAAGAAAAAATTGCAGATATCATAAAAAAATTACAATTGCACTATATTAATTTTTATTAGTTAAAAACATTAAATTTTATAAGAAATTGCAAGTGTACGAACACTTTTGTGGCCCACTCTGTATATGTAAGTGTATATATATAATGACCTCATAGAATCGAAAAAACAATTAGGACAAAGGGAGAGAGAAACGTAGATTTTAAATAACATGTATGGAAATAGGCAAACTATTAAGTATTATTTATAGGAAAAAAATATTTTAACTGTTTTTACGGGATCGTTTTGGCATATCATAATTACTGGTTCATAAGAATGTAATATTCACATAGTTTGCACTTTATATATATAGCATTGGTGCTTCTGGATAATAGTATCAAACCAGAAGTGGAGTTTACAGCATGAAAACTTAGCGGGTAATAAGTTTGTTACAAATTGCATATTTTCCAAGTCTAGACTAAATAAATTAAAAAATGGCTACTTCAATGGAATTCAAATCTGCGCAAAAATATTCTTTCGGATAAAAATTTCATTTAAAAACCACATGGATTAATATTATTGGAATATTTACAGATGATTGATATCATTTTGGATATTCGCCCGAAAATAGGAAGAAAGAATTCCTAACATGTGTCCGTAAATATTCAGCTGGCAAAACGCTAACTCGATCTTTGCAATAAAAGTTTAAAAATAGGAGTTAAATAGAAATTTCCAAAGAAAAAAATCTTAATAAGACCCAATTCTCTTTTTTTGTTATTTATTTCGAATATTGACAACATAATCAATATGAACAAATTTAATGATAATACAGTACACAGATTAATTGAAATTAATCCTGATACACAGCGAGAGAAATAATTAAAAGAAATAATGAAAATTCGATTTGTTCCTTTTTTACCATCGTTGAACCACGAAATTAGCATTAATAGGCGCAGCGTCATCGAAGTTAAAATAGAGTCAAGAATCGTCTGCTCTTTTTTTTTTAACGAAACATTTAAGTTTTAATTATTGTCTAAAATATTATATTATAGGAAGCTATACAAAATGAATTCAATACACTAAATCCTTTCCAAATTTTCATATATATTATGAAGAAACCAAGAAACGAATTGAAAGCGATGTTTTGTGACTTTTAATATTGTTAATGGTAAATAAAAATAAAACCATTGTGAATATTTTACAATAGAAGAACAGGGGAAAAAATTTCGTGATAGATTCTGTGCAGTCCAATTTATGATATCAACGAAAAAAAGAATTTTACTGTTATTTTTTATGAGTTCAAAGTGCTGAAACAAATGTACAGTTTAAAATTATAGCTCTTGTGAGACAACCATTGCTTTTTAAATGAAGTGCCATTCACATTTACTTTCTTGTTTATGCTGGATATAAGATAATTTCCCAACTTTAACATAAGTTCCATTTGAAAAACTAGCCGCGTTAAATTTGCTGAAATTCCAGTGCCGAAAACGTTTTGAATATATGTTCAAAAATATATATGCTTGCTTCCTTAGAAAAATTGTAGAATTTGATAATTTTCTGTAAGTGCCAGCTCAGGTATCCTCTTTCCAATTATTTCTTCACTTCAAATTTCTAAATTACGACGCCCTTTCCCATGTGACTTAAAAGTGAGATGTAATGAATAATGTTGAATGAACCGAGCAAACAATTAAGTAACTTCTGCAGACATATTTGTAACACTTTCAATAATTATTTCGGTACGAACTATATACAGCAGTTTAACCGATTTTAAAACAACGTAGGACGCTAAACAACTAATTACCGTTTTGAATATAGCGATTGTGATATTTCTTGTATGGACTGACTACACAACTATACCATGTGTGTAAAATAGGGATTTTGTCAAGCGGACTTTATTAGAGAAAATATAGAACACCCATTGTGTGTGTGTGTATAAAAATTTTAATTTATATCTTTACTTTCGCTCACTTTTATAGTAACCAAGTCGTTAAAAAATTAACATATTTCTCTTACAAAATAACTAATTTTGTCAAAAAAGTATATACTGGACAAATGACAAATTTGTCCAAAAGACAAAATCAGTAACTAGCACCAATTTTTTTAGAAAAGAAATCGAATGTTTTTTTTTTCTCATTTTTGAAAATATAGACGTACATGTCATATCAATCCAGTATTTTAAAGTATCGCTTAGGGTGCATCAGTTAAAAATGGGTTATACTTTATGACGCAAGTGATAAATTCAGTGTTAACAGGACCAAAAAAAAAAATTTTGAGTCGAAAAAAGCGATTTCACTATTCAGTGCTATGTCCTAAAAAGATTAGTGGACGCGGTAGCCTAATGGTCAAGGTAATGGAATAATTGCCTGCGTGTCATGAGTTCGAAACCGCTGAAGACCCGCCGTGTAGGGAAGCGATACACATTAAATCTGTCGAGAGTTTGAACCTTTCCCCGTAGGTGTGGCGAGGAAGTTTGGAGAAGGGGTGCCGGCTTCTTTGGTTGACTTTACTTAACGAGGTCGGTTGCCAAAAGCTGATGAGTACCTAAATAGTGCGACGTTAATATTCCCTCACTCACTCTGAACAGATAAAACTGCACAATCGATCTAAGTGTTTCTGAATTTGTCATTTTAATTTACCAAATTTATTTCTGAAATTTTAAAACGTAAGCACACATATTTTTCCAATTGTTGAAAGAAATCTCATACGCGTAAGGATAGTCGTCAAAAGTTATTCTGGTTTGTTTCCAACTGAATTCACTGTGCATTAAATTGAGGTGAAAATACCAAAACCCCGTTTCCATTTATTTCAAACAATGTTTTGCAATGATCTGAAAAAAGCGCCCCCAGCCGCAGAAAATATGTATATAATCCAAGATTATTTTTGAACATATTAAAACTGCAAAATTTTTTGAAAGAACCAACGAATAAACCATTCTATCCAATAAAAAACCGTAGAATTTTTTTAAAAAATTTGCAAAAAAAAATAATTATTTTTTTTTCTTTATCTACAATCGTTATATTTTTCTTGGACTAGAAAATTAACATTAGTTTTGTATACCCTTTTTTTCAAATATCTCAAAAGTGTTCAAATCCGTATGTTTCATAAGAACGATATTATTACGCTTCCTCCTTCTCCCCCACACACACCCCCTTTTTTGCCAAACCCAAAAATTCTTCTAAAATTGAATTCATCATAAAAAAAAAGGGAAAAAATTTTTAATTTTAAGTTTTTCCTTTTAACAAATTTTTTAAAATTCATCTTGAAAAAAAAAGGAGATGTTGGTAACATGTTTAAAAAGGAAGGGAGACAAAGGGAAATTATTTGGGATCGAGATTTGTGAAAGTAGAATTTTGAGGTTTTCATCCCTAAAATGAAGGCCATCAATTGGGAGAAACAGGTTTCAAAATTCATTTTTGCTTTTTCAATTTAATTTTTTAAACCCCCAACGATTTTGAAACGTTGGAAAATCGTCTGCTTTCTATGCTGGAGGTTAGGTTCAACCCAGCGATCAATTTTTTTTTCTTCAATTTCATTTAATTTTTTTTTAAATTAAATAAATTTATTTATAAAGGTTTATTAAATATTAATTGATTTTTTTTTGTAATTACTATTTTATAAAAATAAAAATTACTTTGATTTATAAATAATTATATTAAATTTTTAAATATATTTTATATTAATAAGTAAAATTTATAAAAAAATATATAATAAATATTAAATGATACTACAAAAAAAATTTGTTTCAAATAGTTTTATAATGTGAAATACAATATATATAAAAAAAATATTATATATAAAAAAAATAATTTATAAAATATATTATTATTATTAAATTAATTTTTTTATAATTTATAATAAAAAATATCCTTTTTTATGTTATTAAATTAATTATTTTACAATTTTATAAAATAATTAAAAACCTTTTTAAATAAATTTATTTAATTTCAAAAGTTTATTTAAATAATTTTTAAAAAATTATTTAAATAATTTTTATAAAAATTTAATAACAAAAAATCATAATTTTAATAATAAAGTAATAATAATTTTAATAAATTAATAAATTTCTTTTTAATACAATGTTTAAAAATAATTAATTTAATTATAATAAAAATGAAATTAATTAATAAAAGTTATTTAAAATTAATTTTTTAAATAATAAATATTTTACTAATTTTAATTATTAAAATTTTTATTTAAAAAATTCCAAATATTTTTTTTTAATAACTATTTTTTTTTTTTAATTAAAAAATTTTTAAAAATTTTTAATTAATTTTAATTTTAAATATTTTAATAGAATTTTTTAAAAATTTTTTCTAGTAAAAATTTGTTTTATAAATATTTTAAATTTTTTTTTATAATAAAATAAAAAAATAAAAAATATCATTTAATATTTAATAAACCTTTCATAAATAAAATTTTTTTAATTTAAAAAATAATTAAATGAATTAAGTAAAAAGTTTATTGGTGGGAACGGAACCCCAACCTCCAGCATAGAAAGCAGACGACTTACCAACGCTACGAACTCGTTTGGGAAATTAAAATTTAATTGTATAAAAAATAAGCCTGAATTTCAAACCTGATTTCTGGATTTACTGGCCATTGACGGAATTACTTGAGGGGTAAACCCCAAAAGTACTATATTACACCAAGTCTCGATCCAAATAATTTTCCTTTGTCGTCCCCCCCCCTTTGGTTATGAATCGCGAATACAGAGTAAAAATTACTCAATACGAAATCCTCTATTTTTTTGGGTTTTGGGTCACACACCCGTATACATTCGAAACTGTGTTTTCCCTTCTGTTAAGAGCAATGCTTGCAGTTTCCCACTTGCCCTTCATTTGACCTTCACATATGCATCTAGTACGCATGCGCACCTCTGCATTTCGGTTTTTTCATTTCAACCATTTTTTAATTGGGCTGAATGAGATGCACTGAAAAGTTCAGTTATTCCCCGAAATCGTATTCGAAATAACCCCCCCCCAATTTTTCCATTCGTTGGGGGGAAAAGCTTTTCCCTTTAAAAATGGTTTTGCTTCAGTGAAAAAATATGATTTTCTATGAATACGTGAAAATTACACATTTATTTTTATCTGAGGCAAAATTTTTTGAATAAATTTTGTCAAAATTTTTTTAACTCATTGTATCACTAAAAATAAGATAATTTAAGGGTAAATAAATCAAATAATAAAATATTAAAAAATGTGGAACTTGCAAGCTAAATTTCAAACTTTTTTTTTCTTGTTCTGAAAAATTCTAATTTCAAAACATTTGGAATAGTCAACTAATACAATCTGAATTAAAATTAGAAGCAACTATCCTAATGAAAAAAGAGGCTTAAAATAAATAATTATCTACATCATTTTATTTGAGGAATTCAAATTTTCAACTTTAAAATAAAAAAATAAAAAAGAAAGAAAAAAAAAAAAGGATCAGTCTTTTAAATGTAGATGATTAAATGAAAAAGTTTATCTTTTTTTGACACAAAAAAAACGAAATGACCCAAAATCTTGAAGCTAGAATTTCCCATTAAATTATTCTTATAATTAATTTGTATGCTACCCAAAAAAATTTTTTCTGTCCTTCCCCGTACATATTTAATTTAACATTGAATATTATCATCATAAACTATTTTAATGTGGTCTATTACAGATAAGTAAAATTCTCTTACGCTTATTTTATTGTTAGTGTGTGTGTGTTCCGCCAAAACTTGAAATTGTTTCAATTGTATCTAAAAAAAATGAAATTGAGAGATCACTGAGTTAGTGCGATAGTTCAAAACGTTAACATAATTGTGTTGTTCTAATTACATGTATAAATGTAAATTGTAAAAAAAAAGTCTAATCATTTAAAAATGTTATTCTTTCTTCCTAACTTAGTTTATTAAGCATTAAAATGGAGCAAAAAATACAACTAAAAATGTTGTACTTAATTGAAACAAATGTTAGATCTAAACAAAGTCGTGTTCCATAGCTCCGATCAAACGAGATATGGTCGCGATATCCGAATGATCATGGTCAAGAACTTGGTGTCCGTTGTTTCTAATGAGCTTACCAATGAAGAATTATTACGGTGTGGGAGTACAGGTTAAATCTGTCTATTCTCAAACCCCTTGTATTAGAGTAACAACGTGATAGTATTGGAGAGGCAGTTATGTCAGGATATCAGCTCAAATATCATCATCCTCGCTCACTTCACAGTTCAAAGGTGTATCCTCACCACAGCTGTCGTGTATCTTCATAGTGAGATGCAATGAATAATGTTGAACGAACCTAGCTAACAGTAAAGTTTGCATCATTTGAATAATTACGCCTTGATTTGGCCAAACAAATCTTTTATAGTTTTAACAATTATTTAAACATATACGCGTTACATCACAAAAACGGGACACACTTTACATAAGTCTAACCAAATTCTGATCCGCCGCGCGGCCCGTTTTGCGCGGGTGACGGATTTCCCTTTGAAATAATCCCCAAGGGATTATTAGACAGCCGATCTGGCATGATGATTTAGAGGAATCTTACTCCTTCCCCCATTGGAAAAGCATCCGTCTGAAGACGATGCGCCTGAAAATAAACCAAAACAACAAGAACAAAAAATACATGGATACAATTCAGAGAGAAATAATTGAAAATTGGTTAGCGTGCAGAGCCCCAGATAATATAACTCCTCGGAGACACATAAATATACATACATTACAAAAGACTACATAATAAAATTAGGAATTTCACAAAGAAAAGAAAACCCAAGCGAATGCAAATAATGAATACTCTACATGTATGTTAATTATTATAACTATTTCTTTACTGATACTTCTAAAAATACTTTAAGTAAATATACATAACAATACAATTACCGGTAAATCAGATATATGTTTTGGTACAGTATAAACCATATAAGTAAACAAAATCAAAAATCAGAGCACATTCACATAAAAAGTATTACCAAGAATTATCCTAAAAAAATGTTAAACAATAAAGAAAATACAGTTTGCATACAAGGAATACACATCTGAAAATTCACTCTAAACCTAAGTATTCATAGATTAGAAAACAATTAAGATCTGTGATACAAACAATGCTCTCTTAAGTTTTCCTCACTCTCTATATACAGACAGTAAATAAACAAACTAAAATTATCTAACTATGAATATCAAGCTTCTCAAATAATATTCTCGAATTAGTAAGAGTACCCGTAACAGCATACTAAATACATAAATCAATCAATAATAGATGGTTTCCTAGCAACTATAAAAATTCCACTTTGATACATATATACAACATTAACAAATAATAATAATAACAAGAATACACCATGAATTTTCAATGTTTAACCCAAATTAAGATTGATTCCACTCCCATTCAATGTCCGACCTCAGTGCTCTCTTAAAGGGGAGAGGGGAGGAAGCAAATGTCCAATTCCGTTCCCCTCTCTCCCAGAAAGCA
>BMAV01002833.1:0-17080 GCA_019973955.1 Trichonephila inaurata madagascariensis
CCCGGGGGTTTTTATAAAAATTCCGGGTTTAAGTATTGTCACACCCCGGATAGAAAACATTACAGTAGCGCCAAAACCGATGAAATTCTTACACCGCATAAAGAAAGGACCGCACAAAAACAGGTTCTACTATATATTCATTTAAAATTTAACATATTTCCTATTCCTCCCCCTCCCGAATGGACTGCATATTTGCAACTCAACATTTTCAGACACGGCAAGCCCCCAAATGTGAAATCCATTTCATGTTGGTGGCCCTCGCTACCAAATTTGGACGATTGAATTAATTTTAATTCAAGCTCTCATCGGATGCTAAATATTGCCGTGATTTAACTTTGCCAAGAGTACCAAAACCAAATTGATTCTCAAGCGATGTTTTACATGCCACGTAATTATATGAGATACTTACCTACGAATTTCGCATCCAGAAAATCTATCTACTCCAGCCGGAATCGAACTCACAACATTACACTTACGAAGTGTCCAAGCTACCTCTAAGTTACTGATCCAACAATTTCTTGCATTTTGTGTGATTCATTCTTTTTAAAAAACTTTTTAGTACACTTCTGGCCACCTCAAATGCAACACCCTGAAGGAAGCATGCAAATAACATGAAATTTACAACATGCATTAGCGGGGTAAGATATTCAAATGATTAAATTTCAGCGAAAACACACGTCCCCGCGCGCCAAAAACCACCCCCAAACACTATTTAAGGCTTGGAGTTTTCGACATTTAAGTTCGGAAATTGTGTTTTTCTTGGGGTTTTTTTAAAAAAACGGTCGTTATTCTCTGAAAAAAACGATCAGTTTTTGGATCAAGTATCCGATTTCAAAGAGGAAGGGTAGTGGCCTACCGAGATTGTGGATTATCTTTCGGGGAAATCGGTAGTCGTGTTGGACAAAACCCAAAACAACTGTAATGCGGATATGTGACCGTTGGATGCAGGAGGGGTCCGGACCAACGTGGTCGCCCATCCACCCGGTGCCCACCAGGGAGGACGGGCAAATTGCGCCCCATTGAAGACGGATCGCTCAGTCACATCACGAATTTTAGAAGAAATTGAGTCTGTAACGCATCATTCGGTGTCTGCGCGTACCATCCGACGCCGTTTACAGCGGGAGAAGTTGTCCGTAAGACGCCATTGCTTGGTTTCCCCCCTTGACGCAAAACCCCTTTAGACGTCCCCGCCGCCACTGGTGCGATGAAAAAAAGGGGATGTGGGGCGGGAAGGGAAAATGAAGTTGTCTTCCCCCTGATGGGGCCGCATCTGTCTGCAACACCCGCGATGGTCGGTTCCCGAGTCTGGAAAAACCAGGGGAGGGATGCTGAACAGCTGCATTATGTACCCATGCGGGGGCCCCAACACCGGGTATTATGGAAAGGGGCGGTATTGGATATCCCTCGCCCTCCTCCCAGGGACGCATTGCCGGTACTTTTTTAAAAAGGGCCCGCGCTTTCATCTCCGAGGGTTAAAACCAGTTGTCCTTTTCCCCCTTCAGGGCCGGGGGCCCCAGCCATACCCAAATGGTTAATGCGACCACACGTGGGACGTATTGTCCAAAAAGGGTTTTTCGTCAATCACCATATTGAATTTGCTTTTTTTTGGGCCCGGGTCGCTTTTCGGATCTTTTGCCGATAGAAAACATGTGGTTCAGGGTTTTCTCAACGATTGACCCAGATTACACCCCCAGCTGCCCCCCCACCAGGGTAACGGCACGGGGGAAGCTACTTTGGGCTCTGTACCCCCCAAAAACCCATCTAAAAAAGTTTAATCCCAAAGCCGAGACTGTGACAAAGGGGGGACCCCCCCAATGGGGGCCCACTCTGGCTACTGATTCTGGCAGGGAAACCCCACCTTTAAAGTCTGTAAATTTAATCATTTGATATTTGGTCAAAATGTTATTCCCAAAAAATTTTGTTGTGCTATTTTCCCCCTCTTTCTTGGCGTTACTTTTCGGTAAAGAAAACAGTGAATTACTTATTAATTTAAAATGTGTTATTTATAATTTTCATATAATCGTATTATAATCAAAGAATATTTATGTGAAAATGCTTTGAAAGGATTATACTGAAACGAATTTCATAATTTTTAATGATAACTATATTGCTATATAAACTATTTTACATTCAAAAATTTATTTGACGTTGAATAATTAATGTGTAATTAAATACGTCGAAACTTTTCGTAAAAATTACTACAGATATTTCAAAGAATTTTATGTCAAGAATATTAAAAGGCACATATACTCTTTAAATATTAAACTTATTAAATTAAAATTAAATGACAATATTTTCTTTGAATTAAATACAAGTAGCACTAAACGCAATATTAGTAAATTGTTTCGTATATTTTCTGTCAAGTGTTTTCTAATTTACAATTACCTTGATTATCAAGTTTCATATGAGTAAAATAATTTAATAAAGTTTCTGGTAGTATAAATTGAAGGAAAAAAGAATGTAATACAAAATATTTGAGATAAAGCAATGAGAAAATTAGTAGAATTGTAAACTTATTCAATGCTTTTCAAATTAGTATTTTTATAATTCTCATAAGGATTTCTGAATAACTTGCAACTTGAAAAACGCTAATATTTGCCCAAATATAAAAAGTTTTGCTTAAGAAAAGAGTGTGACTTTAAATAAACAACAATATTTAATAAGCAATTCATGACTAATCATATTAACTATTTAAATATCCAAAATATTCACCCAAAGTTAACTAGAATTAGTAATATAAAATATGCAGTTTAACCAAATGAAATATTTACTAATAGTAGCAATAATTTAAAAAAAATATTGTAAAATTTCAAACTTATTAGTAAGAGCAAATAAATAAATAAATAGGCAGTATTTTTATTTAAAGTTCAATTTCCCCCCATTATTTAAACTAGCTAACACAGCACTAAACTAACCACAATACAAATCAAAATGATTTAAATTTCAAATAGTTAAAAACTTTCCTCCATTCTTACAACAGTTAATTGGTAAAAAAACAGAATAAACTCTTAATTGAATTTCTGTACATAACAACTATATGCTTCAAAGGAATTCATTTCCAATTTCTGTGAAGCAGATATGAAATTTACAGGTAAGTATAAAAGTCTATTAGACAAATATATATGATATATTGTCTAATAATTTCTCACAAACTTTATCATTTACGAAGTACTATCACTGTTTTGATTTAAAGTGTACTACAATTAAATTAAAGTAATGGAGAGGAAATGTACAACAATCTAACGAAGTATTCCTCTCTTTGATACAGCATTCTGGTCTAATTAGGAAGGAGTTTTATCTTTAAATAAATTCCGAGGTATATTCAACCATAAATGTATTACTAATTTCGATGCTGTGCATATTTTCATCTATCTCACCAAGAAATATTTTAAATACGTATTGTTTCTTAACGATTCCGGTCGTTAGTTGCGAATTTCTTTTGTTTTTAGTATTACCATATATTTTTAAAAAGTTAAGTCTTTAATGAAATACTTAAATAGACCAGTAAATGCAATAAACATCGTATGTCTTTTTATTTAAAAAATATATGATGTAACATTTCCTTTATTTGGTGCTAGCTTGATATGAAGGGGTAAGGCGCTAGGCGCGAAAAAGGAGTCCCGCCAATCATGACTTGTAGTTGGAGGGAAATCCAAGATGGCGGCTTAGTGGTATCAAATCGTCAGGAAGATAATTTTAAAGAATTGTTTAAATATACAATGAAAAATATTTCAAAAAAAGAATATAGAAAGGGATTGAGAATAACTAAGATCAATCAATAAATAATGAATAACAATGTAATATAATAAAAAGTAATATGTTCTAATAATATATTATACTGTATATAAAAATCTCTTAGAATTCAATAGTAATTATATATAGTATTCATATAGCATGATTAAATAATAATTATTATAAATAATATTTAGATAATTTAATAGTAATTATATAAAAAAAGAATAATCATCGCGTATTATAATATTATAAAAATTATACATAAGAATACTCATATAACGTAAAATTATAAATAAATAACATAATAACTATAAATGAATAACAAAATAATAATTATAAATAAAGAACATAATTATAAATAAATAGCATGCAATATAATATTTATAAATAAATATAATAAAAAAGCAATTATAAATAACGAATATTATGATTACATATAATAATAAATGTATTTTTCTATTATATATTCATAAAATAATTACATAATATGTATTAAAAATTATAATGAATATCAATATAAAAGTACTGAAAACTTGCAATATTCCAAAAACTGCAAAAACATCAAGGTACAAAAACTTAGCTCGTGCCCCGTGATATCAAACTAGTTCCCTGTATTTAAACATTTGCGTGAGTAAATTCATCTTTTGAATTTCTTTTAGCCCCGGTAGCCGAATGGTCATGATCGGGAACTCGTAACCTGTGTTTTTTCTGTTCCAGTTGTAGGTTTGAGTCTACGTGCAATTAAACCACAGGATTAGTGTAGTAACCACTGCATTACAGGATTGATGCACATTAAATCTGTCGAGACTCAAAGCTTTTCCCTTTGGAGAGTGCAAATTCAGCTGTCGTCCTGGGTATTTAACCATGGCTCAAAATTAAGAGGGTCGTCACCAATAGTCCTCGTATTGTTTAAATAATTGGATCATTGCATTTTAATTATTATATTATCTATGTTTGTATACACATGAAAAATAATGAAAGCAATAATAATAGTTTATTCTATTTTGAATTTTTCTTATTATAAATGGTTGCAATGAGTCTAAATTTAATATAAAGATATAGATTTTTATATGCGACCCACGGGATTATATTGTTTTTCCGAAGTGGCTTACAAGATCATTTGGGTTGTTCATACCTGCTCTAAAATAACAAGAGGGTCAATGGCGACATACCGTGTAATTTTGAACACGTTCAAGTTAAGAAAATGACACTCAAGTTGGCATCCTCCTCTCCAAACCACCGCATCATGCCAACGGGAGAACTTTGAGTCTTGTGACTGATTTGACGTGCATCAAACCCTCTACTTAACCAGGTTTCGAGGGCATGAGGACTCGAACTCAGGATCCTCCAGTTTGTAACCATGACCATTTGGCTATCGTGGCTTTTTAGATGAGAAAGGAAAAGTCAGGCGAGTGTATCATGTATTACTTTGGGATATTTAAACATAAAAATGAGGTTTGATTCCGGTAATATTTACTCTAGAAGGATATTAATCTCAAGAGAAATAAAGGGGAGAAAAAATGGTCTTGTAAATTTGAGATGGCAACACGAAAGCAAGAAAATATAACGATTTGAAGCAGAATGCAAAAGGACTCGGAGTAAATAAAAAAATTCCCTACATTATTTAAGCTTAAGTTAATCACAATTATGTCTTTTAAAAGGGTAATATTACATTTTACACACATTACGTAATGCATCATGCGGAAAGTGAACGTAAAATTTTATCATAAAAATAGATCTAGAAAGATATTTTTCTAAATAACCATTACAAAAATTCTATGTAATTCTCAATAAAAAAAAACGAGTGTACGTATACCTAAAAGTAGTTTAATATAGCTAATGATGTATTAATGCTTTAAAAAATAATATATTACTTAGATCTATTTTGCCTGAACGCAATGAAATTTTAAATTACCCTTTCGTATGCTTCATTTGAAATAGGCGTTGGAGATCACGTGGTAAAAATTGATTTTAGAGACAATCCTGGTTATACAGGAAGTTTTCAACTATATTTTGAAGACACAGATATATTACAGCTTGGAGTAATTCTAAAACTACATTTAATATGCATTTTGACAATGAATTCATTAAACTTTTATTGTGGCAAAAAACTTTTTGAAATAAATTGAATAATTGAATTATAAAATTATAATTGTAAGAAATTGAAACAATGAGGGCATTACTTTTAATTCGTAAAAAATGGATAACATTTAAGTAAAAAAAATTATACCGTATCCGGGTTTGGGAAGATTATAATGGGAAAAATTTCAGGCATAAATGTAATTTTATCAAATTCAATCTTAAAGTCAATAAAAGTTATTTCCTGTTTGTATGTAACGCACACACACACACATAGTATAACTCCCTAAAAATTTAAACGTTCTCTTATAAAATTGAACAAGAAATTTTTTGTACAAAGTTAATGTTACCTAGGGCCTGTACTGTACAGCACTGTATTTTGCTGTATTGTATGATATAACATAACATGCAGAAATAAATCTTTAATAAGGGTACTAACACAACTACCCTTGGGGGCTAAGCATTTACGTAGAGAACTGAATGAAATGTGACAACTTCTTTGAAATAATATCTTATCGTATAAATTGTTTAAGTTAAACTCGAAAAAATGTTTTTATTTATATCAAAATAATTATCATACTTATTAGCCTAAGATTTAAACAATAAAATACACACACTTTGAAAATGATAGTTTTCTTCTGTTTTTAATTTTGTTAATATAGGAAATAAATTTCAAAATTTAAATCCTCTGTTGTATTTTTTTAATCTTTTTAAAAATTTTTAAAAAATCAGAAATTTAATTCTTATTTTTACTCTGATTATTTATACTTACTATTTTACTAATTATTCATTTCCAAGTTTAAAACAAAGCAGATTGTTTTAAAATAACATTACTATATGAATATATAATACATATACATCGACTAAATTGTAAATGATAATTAATTTGAAACGAAATAATGGAAATCGAATACGAAAAAAAAGGGATCAATCAATCGGATCAAAATGAGGCAATCAATTTAGAAATAAAAGATAAATAAAGAAATTTTTCACATGGGCAAGAACTCAATGCATGGAGGAGAGAGAGAGAGAGAGGAGAGAGGGAGGAGAGAGAGAGAATTCTCTAGTCTAGATATAACTACCTAAACGTTAATATTTTGACTGTGCGTTTCCGAATCCGTAAGAAGTAGCTCCCCTGCGCGTAATTAATCTCTCATAATCAAAGAGAATCACTTAAAAAACACGTTACATAACATATAAGAATCCCCCCACGCCTATGAGAATGTGTAGTCTATGTCTATTGTCTATTCAACGGGATACGGTTGCCTTCTCGTCTATAAATAGTCGAATGGTGTACGATTTTTATGGGGAATCGCTGATGCGTTCATCCGACACACCCTATAACACTATTCTAATATCACGATTGATGAAATTTGGGAATTATGATTTCTTCTTCTCTGAATCATAGCGAGTCGTGTTCATGATCTCTTCTATGTTTCAAGGTGACCAGTAAATCGACCTTTTTATTGCAAGTATCCATTGGGGTTACTACATGAAAATAACAGACCATGGCACCATTAAGTTGTAAATGATGATATTAATTATCACTGGGGGCAATGAACGTTGGAAGGAAGATAATTAAATCGAAGATTATATCTCATATTAATAGTTCCGGAAGAGTTCAAAAATCATTTTGATTTAAATAACCGTTTTATATCCCATTTTGTTTATAATACCATATCAACATTAGCCATTATAATTAATAGCAAACATATGAAAAAACAAGTAATTTAAAAAGTCGATTCCTACTTAGGTCAACAAAGAAAAAATTTATTTTAGTTACTTTTTATCAAATAATTACAATTAATGTAAATGTCTATATGAATATGACAGAATGACAAATTTAAATGGAAAATAATTTTTTTTAATTATCATTCAAGTATCATACTGTCATCCAAAACAATCGTGTATACAAAAATTCTTTTTAAATTTGAATGTTTTTAAAAAACCCGAAAAAAAAATCTTTTAAAATTTTTTGACCCAAGTCTCCAAAATAAAAAATGTTACTGTATCCGTAATTCTTTAAATAATTAGTTTCAGTCAATTAATATTAATTAATTATAGTTAAATTATCGTATTGTCACCCAAAACAATAGCGTATAGAAAATTTCATCTCAAAGAAGAGCTTTAAAATGTGACAAAAAAAAAATTTTTTAAAGCAGGGGCCCAAACCCGCCAAAATAGTCCCCTAATTCTCCGCAAATAATGCCAACATGGCTATATCTCTAATTATTTGAATAATTAGTTTTTTTTCAGTTGCTGGCTAGGTGGAGTAGTTGGTTTGTGGCTAGCTTCTTGCAACTAAGGTTGCAGGTTCAACCCCCCCAAAATGGGTTATTTTCAGGGTGTTTTGAAAATCGACAGCGGACTTTCTTATGATTATACAGCAAAAAATATCCCTAGAGTGTTTGTTTGGCTTGGATGCTGTCGAAAATATTAAATTCTAGCACAAGTTTGCATCATCAGAGTTTAGATGCCTCCCTCTAGGAAGGAAACTGGGCGAAAAAATTACCTGCGGGGATTGATATTCGCCTATATAGGAATGTATATGAGTCTGTGTGTGTGTGTGCAATGGAAAAAACACCAATCTGCAGCCCATTAGAAATAAAAAAAAGTTTTAATCAATTAATTTTATTAATTATAATTAAATTACCATATTGTCATCCAAAATAATCATGTATATAAAAGTTCAGCTGAATTGAGCGCTTTAAATTGTATTTTAATAACGACTGAAAATTTGAACAAGATATTGGGAGATCGTGAAATAATAGTAGGAATTGTTTGACGAAAGTTTGAGCGACGATTTTATTTATTTATTTATTTTTTGTTTTCTCCTGTGTGTGATCCGCTTACATAAAATATATGCAAAATTTTTTGATCAATTTATAATCAATAGTGAAATCAATTGATTAAAAAAAAGCTGTAATGCATTACATTTGTTTCATGTCACGATTAGCTGACAAGTAACAATCACTTGTTTCCCATTGCATTCAAAACTAGCATGAAATTTGCACTTGTTCTATTCGTAACAATTAGATAAAATTTCAAATTTGACAATTGGGTAAAGATGTTCATGTATTAAGATTCATCACATAGTTTTCCAAATTTATAAAAAAATTATTATATTACACGTGTTTTTTTTTTAAATCAAGTACATATTATTTATCTATATATATTATTACTGTTACCAAATAAGTAACTTTTAAAAGAAAATATCTGTAAAAAGTAAAAGTAAGCATCTGGGAAGAGCATGAGCTAATTGGCTGGAAACTTGTGATTGCAGTTATCATTGACTATGAATTTCCGGGAAATTGCCCCTTTTGTTTCCCAAATTTTTCTGCGTCATTGTTTGGCATTTTTTTTTATAAAACTTTTTAAAAAAAAAAATATTTTTTTCACCCAAAATTAACATATGCAAGTACACTGGTAAGGGACAACCCTTTAAACAACAGGTGGGTTTTTTTGCCATAACTTCCGAAAAAACATCTGAGAGACATGAAATTCTGAAATGAGGAAATTTTATGTACGTAAAGGATGACGAAAACATCGGCGCTGAAAAAAAAATAAAACGCCAAAAGGGATGGAATCAAAAAAAAAACAAAACTTTTTTTGAACGCATAGTATCGTGACTCATGATTTGTCTTTTCCCAAAAAGGAAGAAACAACAGTGTTCCTTAATAGGGATACCCCCCCCCCTTTCCACAATGGTTTTCTTTTCACCGTCTCCCCCAAAACTCAGAACCAGCTGGTTTCAACATTTTCTTTTAGGGAGGGTGCCCATTCCTCAATCAAACATCTGCTTGGTTGTTGGTTTTTTCTCCGGAAAGATGTAAGCGTGTGGCAATACGGTTCCCCCCCCAAAACATCCACACATGTTCGGTGGGATTTAAATCACCCGGGGGCACACTGGTCAATCCATTCGGTAAAATTTTACTTTCCCGGGAAACTCCTCAACAGCAAAAAGGGGTGATGTGGCCGTGCATTGTCATCCATAAAAGGAAAAAATCTGGGCCCCAAAGGCACCTCGGAAAAATGCACATGGGGGAAAAAGTACCTCCTCACAATAGCGATCCCCCTTTTCAGACCCTCTGTCGAAAATTTAAGCTCAGTTCCCCCGTTCGGGATAATACCAACCCCGACAAGAACTCCCGGGAAACCCCCGTAACGATGTCTTTCCTTGATGTTACTGGGATACAACCGGGTCCCCCTCTCTTAAAACAAAAAGCGTTGAGAATCACTTCTGGTACTTAACCGGCTCTCATCCAAAGAGGACGGAAAAACCATTGATCAGTTTCAGTTTTTAACCCTGGCCCCCCTGAAACGGTGGCTTCGGGGGCCATCTTTCAGCAGGAGGCAGGCGTTCAGGACGGTGGGTGAACAGGCCCCTTTGGTGAAGGCGTCTGGCTACAGTAAGCCGCTACCCGTGGCCTGTTGCTGTACCCCGGTTTCTGAACAATGGCGCTTGCCGGCTTCTGTCGATCTTTTTTGCCTGCAGGATGAAAATCGGTTTATCCCCTGCGGGTTTTCTCCTCGGGCGGCCGCACCCAGCCTTTCTAACAGCTGTACCTGGGGTTTTGGGAACGTTTTCGCGCGCGAAAACATTTGTTGTTTCCCGAACTCTGCAACTACACTGGTGCTACCCCCCTCCTCAGTTTTCCGATCATTTTTTTCCCGTGTGGTCTCCGGGATTTCTTCAGCCATATTTCAGAACTGACTCACTGGCACTTGCAAGAATATGGTGTTGCGTCTCCGCCCTTCACATTCTACTGTTGAGAGGCGCGCGAATCACGCGTTTTGCGTACGCTCACATCGCTTCTGGCGTTTTGTTGATGATTTTTGCATACGCATGACGTTTTTACTGACTTCTGTTCCCCTCTACTGATCTCAGACCTCCTTTTTCAATTTCAGGCTACTGCAAAATTTTTTACATTGTTGCTTAAGTTTGCACAATGTAAAAAGATATTTTTTAAAAAGTCCCCAAAAACCTTCAAAAAGCAAAAATAGTTTTTTTTTAAAAGGGAACCCTTTACCCCAATTTTCATTAATTGGTGAATTTTAAGCTGCGTAGACAGTTTATAAGTAAAAACTTAAAGAAGAAATTGCTGTCAATATTGAATTCAGTAATAAACACGGGATAAAAGCTATTATGTGATCACCATGAATCGAGTCCTTTGGAGTTTTCAGAAGTAATGGTAACTCTTAAAATAATGATGTATGCTACAATTTTCTAGTAATAATAATTGAAACTTTTTTAAGTTTCAGTTTGAAATGTTATTTTTATTAATATAAATTGTAGATTGAAATATTTGATTGTAATAAGTTATCAATTTTAATTCAATGAATTTTTTTCAATTCAAGTGAAATTTGAAGTGACGATATATATTGTCTGAATCATGAAGCGAATCTTATTAGAAGAAAAGCTTTAAGTCATTAACTGATTAAAAGTAATTTAACAATAATTCTGAATTTTTTTTATTTCAATATAAATGTATTATTTTTATTCTTTCACCTGATAATGCATTCACTTTTAATTATTATTGCAGTTTCGAGCTACTTTTTTAAAAGATAATTAACGTCTTTCAATGCAAGCATTATTTTTGCTATCACTAAATTTGAATAAGCTAAATTGATTGCAATTGTTAAATAAGATCAATATTTAATTTTGTCTTGCTTTTATGTAATACTTTTCTTCTCATTGTGCAATTTAATGTTCACATTTTCTGTTTAATTAAGCTAAATGATTGTAATTACTTCTGCTCTAGCAGCGCGTTTGAAGCTTTTTATTAAATGATAATAGTTATATTGTAAATGAAATACAAGTAAAGAGAAAATAAAACAGTTTTAAAAATGAACTATTTTTAAAAACTCATCTTCATTGCCAAGGCATCTTGATATTTCTTAAAACAT
This sequence comes from Trichonephila inaurata madagascariensis, assembly GCA_019973955.1. Taxonomy (NCBI): domain Eukaryota; kingdom Metazoa; phylum Arthropoda; class Arachnida; order Araneae; family Nephilidae; genus Trichonephila; species Trichonephila inaurata. The sequence goes on from BMAV01002833.1 coordinate 11,722, forward strand.
TTACATGACTGAAATGTAAGAATAATTAGCTTAAATGAAAAATTATCTGAAATAATCAATAAATGAGCAGGAAAAGTATTTATATCTTCCACCATTTCTGATAATAAACAAACAGGATTTTATATACTTTTGAGGTTATCTGTTTATCTTTATTTATATAATTCTTCTATGCGTGTGTATGTGACTGAACTCTTCCTAAACGGCTGGATCGATTTTGATGACAATTTTTGTGTGGGTTCAAGTGGTTTCGAGAATGGTTTAGATTCACAATTTGGTCCGATATAGCAATTAGTTACAAAGATATTAATTAAAAACCTTAAAATGCGTAATTGTTTTACCCCTGTGTGTTGTTTATTTCGCTAATGTGCGACAAGAAAAAAAAAAAGAAGAGGTGAAAATTTTGTTTTTCGCAAGCCCAATTATATGTTGCGTGTCCGAGGATTGGCAAACCATCGCATTTGTTTGTTTATACCCCTCAAGGATTAACCAAAAATTTTGTGCATTCAATGGCATTACGATAAATTTATTTACTGTGCATTAAAAAAATGTACATGTTATGAAAATAGCTTGAGTTTTATCTTTTTTTTATCTTTTAATTAAAACAAGTTCAAGTTTCTATTCAGAGAATAGCTTCTACTATATTCAACTTAGTCCATAGTAAACTTACTAAAATGCAATCGTTAGGTCGAATTGTGGTAACTATGCATATGATGATGTCAAGTATTGTAGTAACTTTTCTTTATAAAAATTGTCATTTAAACGGTCCAGATTGATACAACTTATTCAAAAAAATTTTGAAATTTTTGGATTTAAGACGTGTGTACAGGACAATGTCTGTCGGGCCGCTAGTATAGCTATATACACACTCATGGACAAAAAAATTAGCGCACCAAGAAGGAGTCGTCAAAGTGAAACGAAATTTTACATACATAATGACTAATTTAATATAAGTAAATGATTAGAAAATCAAAGAAAAAGGCAAAAGAACGGGGGATTTAATATTCTCTTTAAACTCCTCTAGCGCGAATGCACGATGCGATATGATCGGGCATTGAGGCATACAAGTTCTATATGATGTCTTGAGACATTTCGTTCCATATATGCTATAATCTTGCCTCTAGTTTGTTCAAACTCGTAAAATTCCGGACTCGCCGTCCCAAGTGATCCCAGATATGCTCGATTGGAGACAAATCTGGGGATTGGGCAGGCCAAGGAAGGAGAGTAACTGTGCAGAGACAGTCTAGTGACACCCTTGCAGTGTGAGGTCGAGAATTGTCTTGTCCTGGGAGCCGTTTATGGTGGCAACACATGTGGTCAGGATGTCATGGATATACCCTGGGCTGTCATGGTGCCACGGATCAATACTGGGGTGACCGTGTATTGTGGGGAATAGCACCCATACCATCCCACCAGCTGTGGGGCGGTGTGTCACTGTAAACAAAAGGGTGGATTGAGGCGTTCACCACGGGGGCTTCACACCGAACAAGATTGTCATCACTGTTTTGATTGAATCTGGATCGCGCTAAAGACGACCTTGTTCCATTTCGCTGCAGTCCCGCCCTTTAGGGCCCCTTCAAACGGAGGGTCGGGGGGAGCACACGTAATGGGTGCCACGCCCAAATGTCCTTCAGTCGGTGCCTTCTTTTGGTTCGGGGAAAACACAAGGCTCCCCAGTGGGTGCTACCCTTGCTTGGATGGCGGCCGATGAAGCAGTTGGCTGTACGCGGGATTTCTTACGATTTGGGGGTCTTCCGACGACTGGTCTGTCGGGGTGTTCTGAGCGGTCTTTTTTAAAAGCATCTCTCGGATCCCCTGGTCCCAACACCTCCTCATAACACAACCAGAGTGACCTAATAGATGAGGTAATCGCCTAGATTACCACCCAGCTTCCATCATGCCGATGATTCCCCCTCTCAAAATGCGACAGCTGCTCTTTGTCTTCGAAACGGCGTAAGGATTCTACCACAGCTCTTGCTTTGTAAACGATTCAGCACACTCAAACAAGCTTTGGTTACCTTTTTTACACTTTACGGAGAATGACGTTAAACGCCTTCTACCGGCTATACGTAACGCGCAATCACGCTGCATTTGTAATCATTTACATATCTCCCTGACTTGTACCTTCATGCCATGTTTCGTTACGACCCTCCAATCATTTCTTAGCGAGCTAGTTTTTTTGTCCATGAGTGTATAAAGGAGAAAAGTGACTCACTCACTGACTCAGTGATTCATCACGATATATCCAGAACTATTAAACCTACAGACTTGAAATTTGGTAGGCAGGTTATACTTTCAAGGAGTAAAGATCTTCTAAGGACGGATTTTGAGAAAATCGAATCCCAAGGGGCGTTAAAGAGGCTTAAGGGGCCTTACATATAATTATTTCCATTTTAAATCTATTAGACGTACAGTCTTGAAATTTGGTAAGCAGATTCCTTTCATAGAGTAGAAATCTGTGACATAATGGATTTTACGAAAATCGATCCCAAGGTGTTTCGTGGGCTTAAAGGGTGTTATACATTATTATTTTCCTTTTTAAAATATTAGACTTACAGTCTTGAAATTTGGTATAAGCAGATTCCTTTCATTTAGTAGAGATACACCATAAAATGGGTTTTGCGAAAATCAAAAAATTGGTGTTGAGGGGTTTAAAGGGGGTATATTTAATTATTCGATTTTTTAAACTCTTAGAGGGTGCAGTCTTGGAATTCAGAAAAGCAGTTCCCTTTTAAAAAAGTAGGGGATACACACAAAATGGTTTTAAAAAATGGACACCCCAAAGGGGGTTGCGGGGATTAATGGGCGTTATAGATAATTATTTCCTTTTTTAAAATTTTTAAAGACCTACCTGTGCTTCAAAATTGGTGGACATGTTCCTTTCAAAAATATAACCCCCTCTAACAAAGTTTTTTTTAAAAAATATTTTTTAAGGGCTGTTGTAAAGGGGGCCAAAAGGGTGATTACAGAAAATTTCTTTTTTGAATTGTTGGACCTATATATTTGAAATTTTTTTAAATGTTTTTTTTTGTTGAACGGGAAAACCCCTTAAAGGAATGGTTTTTAAGGAAATCGATTCCTGGGGGGAAAGGGGGTTAGGGGTCGTATTGAAAAAAAAATTCCCCTGTTTTCGAACTACTAGGACTATAATAAAAAAATTTTGGGTTTTTGCATGTTTCTTTTTTTGAACTGAAACCCCTGGGAACGGTTTTTTTGGGAAATCGACTCTCAACGAGGTTACGGGTGTATTGAAAAATAAAATTCCGTTTCACTCTATTAGATTTGGGGCTTGAAATTAGGCACACATGTTTATTTTAAGGGTAGAATCCACTGAAAATTGGTTTTCTGGGAAAACTACTTGGTTAATAGGGGGGAGAGCGCAAAAAATCATTCTACTTTAATTTTAGAGATTATTAAAGTATTAATTTAGAAGTTCTGTTTCTTTTTTTTATATCCAAAAAAATTAGGTTTCAGATATAAGTTTATGTTTCAATGTAATTGAATTCTTAATGCAAGGATTTGGATATCAATAATTTATACATACATAAACAGTACATATTTATACAACGTTATAAAATAGCCATCAAAGCGGGTGTGTAACGGCTGGTATAATATATAAGAGAAGTGTGACTTTCTCATCATGAGATCTCGCGAACAATTAGAGACTTGAAATTTGAAACATATGTTCCTTTTGTTGAGCAGTAATTCACTAAGAACGGGTTATAATGAAATTGTCTCAAAGGGGTTACGGGAGCGTTTTAGAAAATTTCGAGTTTGAATTATTTGCTCAATAGGATAGAAATTTTACAAGCATGTTTTGTTGTTACTGAGTAGTGATCGGCTAAAAACGAGTTTTGTAGAAATTGAGTCCCAAGAGGGGTTGCTAAGTTACGGAGTGTTACACAGATACAATATATATATATATATTGTATCTGTGTAAAAGCATTCATAAAGCATTGCTAACCCTAATTCGCTGGCCTAATTCAGCGACAGCTTTAGAAATCATAATAGGTCTCAGTTTGGGCAAAGGCTTTTTTTTTTTCCATTTTTTTGTGTCCGGGGAATTCCAATTTCTTCCTGTTTTAGCACTTGGGTTTTGTACTTCTTCACTTTTATTTTATATTACTATATATATATATATATATATATATATATATATATATATATATATATATATATAATATTAACTATTAAACTAATAGACTAGAAATCTGGAAAACCCTTTTTTCCTGTTGGGTAGGGCCCCAAACTTTTTTGGGAAACCCCCCAAGATGGGTTGCAAAGTTACACGGGACGTTATACATGCAAAAAGAAAAAAGAAAAAATATCCTATTTTTGAACTATTAAAATAATAAGGTAGTTAGAGAGAAGGAGCCAGTTTGTTATTAATACTTTTATGCGTCGATAGAAAGCAATTTTGAGCCACTTGTGTGAAGAGTCTGATCCGACATAGAGTGTGGCTTGTGAATTTATCTGAATAAATCTTCTTTAACCGGCGTTTTTTTTTTAATCTTTTAAACATTTAAAGTGGTGAGTACAACTTTTAAATTATTTCGTTCCTCATATTTAAAGTCCATAAACGTACTTGTTATTTTTAATAAGATATTGGCAATATAAGGGAGTTACGATGAATGAAGAACTGACCAGAACACTGCGGTAATAAGGCAATAAGTATATGTGGCATCTGCCCTCTCTACTTGAGGGAAGATGCCACTTGGTACAAAAATAAATGAATCTTATTTATTTTCATACTAAGAAGAGAATGAACTTGCATGTATAACCAATTAAACATTGAAATTAAGGTGTATTTTTTCATAGTCTTGTCATTTCAATTTCCAATGTACTAATCGAAAAATCCTTAATTGGGGTATCTTGAATTCCTTATACTAGAAATTTGGGAAACATGCTTTGTTGTGTGGATATCCAAAAACGGGGTTTTGTAGAAATCGATTCCCAAAAAGGAAAAGGGGATTATGGGGGTGTAAAAGGATAAATGTACTTGAATTTTTAAAAATTAAGTCTTATCCTTCTTAAATCAAAAGGCGAGGGCTATAATAATGCTTCTCAATACAATTGAAAGCTTATTATGAAAGGACTTGAATATTAATAACTTTATATATATATATATATAATCATAAAACATTATTAAATACCCAATGAAGGATGTAGGTAATGGTTAGTATTAGTATATAACAAAGTTAAATTACTAAATAATAAAGTTTTAAGAGAGCTATTATTTAAACTATTGCATTAGTATTTCTACTGTACGAAATATAGTATATTGATTTTTCTGTAGCGAAAGGAAATGTAATAAAACAAAAATAACGAAAATTCTCTTGAAAACAGAAAATTTAACCATAAA
>BMAV01002834.1:0-12429 GCA_019973955.1 Trichonephila inaurata madagascariensis
ATTTTTTGGGCGTTATTGTAGGTATAAATTTATATAATATAAAAATAAAAAAGTGAAAAATATTATGATTTTAGTTTTAATCAGGGGAATAATAAAAAAAAAAAAAAAGTTAACAAAAAAAAGCATTTCACTAGAAACAAAAAATGCAAGTGATTGACGTTAAGATCCCGGGTGGCCAATCTGAAATTGGTGCTGCATTGAATTTGGCAGCTTAAACAATGCCCTTTTCTTGGAATAAGGAAAAAAAATGTCATCAGAAAGCCCCAAAACCAACAGGCCCCCGAAACGGGGAATTTCCCCAAGGTTAAAATAATCAAGGGAAAAGGAAAAAAAAAACAACATATGGTTTTGACTACAAATTAAACTTAAAATCCCATTAATCCACTTTTACCTTCTTGAAAAAATGGCAGAAAATTGGAAATACAAAAAGGGGGCAAAATGATCTGAAATGTAAACTTTGACTTAGAATTTTATTTATTTTTATATGTATATTGGTTTATTATGCTATATTTGGGAAAATTTTTTGTTTTTTGTTATAAAAAACAACCCTTTAAAATTTTAAAGGTAAAATACTTGACCAATTTTTCCACTCCCTCTTTTAACCCCCCTTTTTTTCCCGATGAGATAACCTCGTTTTCGGGTGTTTCATATTACACTCTTTCTTTGATGGAACGTATACCCCGTTTAAAAAGGGGTTTTAACTCAAAATATGCTACCTGGCAAAACATAACAGGGATGCGCGGGTTCCCGCTCTTGCAAGTTGTATGTGGGGCCCCCCGGGAAAACCGGTTTAAAGGGGGTGGTTTCCAGAAGCTTCATGAGAGAGGGCTGTTTTCAAGGCATTTATTCTTTTTGTCCCTCTCCAAAATTTTTTCAAACAGAAAAAATACATTTTTAAAAAGGTACAGATATCATAGAGATTTGGGTAAAGGAGGGGCCTTTTGCTACCATCCTTTCAATGTCTCAAAACGACCATTTTTGGGAGCAGAGGGTTTGGGGGTCTGGACGGGGATTTGTGACCGGGGGAAAGGATGGGGGGGAGGTCCCGGGGAAATTTTGTGTTTAACCTTATCTTTTGGGTGCGGGTTGTGTGTGTGTGTGTGTGTGTGTGTGTGTGTGTGTGTGTGTGTGTGGTGTGTGTGTGGTGGGGGGTGGGTGTTTTGGCGGATGGCCGGGGCCCAAACTACGGTCTTTTTTTGGGAAAGAAAAGTATTGCATGGATGGATAGATTAAGTCAGATCTACCAAAAAGGGCCTAAACGCCTGGGAGGGCAGTTGCAACTCGTAACCCCCTTCTGAGAATCATTCTAGGCCTGAAAACAGAGTTACTGAACTAGTGGGATTAATTGCCACAGGAGCTCATAAATACCCTTATATACAATATAAAATCATGTGATATCTGTATAATCTACAAAGGAACTATACCCCCTATTAACATTTTTTTTTTTTCTACTCTGCTACTGCTATTCTGTACCTTCCAACTTTGAGTGTTATGTACAATCATGTGTGTGTATTATAATTGTTGAATGGTTATTTTTTTGCATTTTATCAACCCTATGTGCATACCAAATTTCATTAAAATCTATCCCTGTTCTTGAGACAATTGACCAAATCTGAAAATTCTCTTAATTTTGAACACCAGTGTGTGTCTATGGTATTTTTCTTAATGTGTAAAATTTAAAAAAGAAATCAGAAAAAAAATTTTGGACAGAAACAAGAGTAAAATATTAAAATATACTGTCCTCCATAGAATACTTTTGTATCTGAATTTTTTGAGTTCAGGTTTAATTTTTTTTTTAAATTGTGAAAAGACAGCCTTAAGACCTAAGAGATCTTCATCAGGAACATTTAGTGAGAAATATGCTTAAATGATATGCTTGAAGGCTCTTCTGTTGTTGGAAATCTAGACCCCCTGTCCCTTCACTAAGAACAATAATCCCAAGAACATTATTTTTGTCAGTAAAAAGATTTCTCATCTAAGAAAAGATGCGATAATTCTGTCAATGTTTAGAGTATTTGTTTTGCATTGTGTGGAAATTAGAATAGTGTCATCCATTCACTTGACTGCAATTCAGATTTATAAAGTCCATTGGTAAAAGATTATTTTACTTTTGAGTGTAACATTAATAAAAAAAATTTCCAAAGGTAAAAATATATTGCATACATCACTAGTCATGTGTGGTGTGTGTGTGTGTAAGTTTTTTTTTTCTTTGCCTTGGCTTAGTATTGACTGATTTTAATTTGAAAGGGTTGTGTACTTCTTACTATAACAAAATCTCAGTATTGGAACAATTAACATTTTTTTATTTCAGTAAGTGGCTTTTTTTAATTCTAGTCCTTGAAAAATTGTGAGATTGGTTTTAATTTAAATCCTATTCACCTCATGCATGTTTAACTTAGATAGTATTAGACTATTTTATCTTGTATATTTATAAATTTAGAAATAATTTAAATTCAAAAAGCTATTTGATATTGCATCTCAGTTTCTAATAAAAAAAAATTTAGCTCAATTTTATGTGGAAAATGTATATTGATTCACTAAAAATAGTTAACTGAAAATTTTAAAAAAGGAATATCTTGAACACTATTAAATTTAATAGAATTTTTAATAAAACTATAAATTTTATTAAAAGGAATTACATTTTGTAAAAATATAATTCTTATTTTCACATTGTAAATCTTCAATCATGAATTTAGCAGTTTAATTTTTATGCAGTTGATCAAGTTGTTGAAAATTATAAATATTACCAGAAAACTTTATCAAACATGTAATTATTGACCTATCCCTAACATTTGGTAAAAAATTCTTTATTACTAATATGCATCTAAATTGATAAACAGAATACATTTAGTTGATAGGACATACTTTAATTGACTGTAGCTTTTTTTTTTCAATAAAAATATGTTGCCTATCTAGATGATTAATATTATATTCTATTTTTTGATTATTTGATACTTTTTTTCAGGTACACTATGTGTTTTGATGAGCTTCCCATTCTTGTTTATGGAATGTATTTCTTGTTCAAATTCCTCTCAAGATGCCAAGTTCCTGTATTATGGAGCATTCATTGTGATATTCCAGTTTGGCTGGGCTGCAGTTCAAGTTTCTCATTTATCTCTCATTCCCGATCTTACACCTTTGTCCTGCGAAAGAGTTGAACTCAACTCATACAGGTATTTTTTGTCATCAGTATCTAGATGAAATTTTTCTTATTGAATATTTATCACATACCTGCTAACTTTTATGCTTTTTCATAAAGTTTACACTTTTCAGGGTTTCATTACACTTTTATGCCTAGATTGATTATTTTTATGCATTTCTACAAAATTTCAAATAACTATTCATTGCTTTCTCCTCTTTAACTCTTATTTACCAGTTTGTATTCACAAAGATCAGAAAATAGGTGGACAAAATGCGTGGAACTAATTGACATTATGTTTTTTAATTTTCATGCAGCTTGTCCTTCCTGTAAATCATATTTCAATGGCTATTGGCTCCCCTGATTCATGCATGCAGTTTCTATATTTTCTCCTCTATAGCAGCTTTCTGGATTTTTAACTTATTTTGTACTTTCCACACTTTTGTATTTCCTTCATATTGCCGAATGATTTTTCATTGTTACCACAATGTCTAAAAAAAGGCAAAATTGTATACTTTTAGATGTATAATACATGCCATTAAAAAAATCAGTTTGTTAATATGTGTTTTATTACTACATTATCTGGTAAAATCCTAGGAGAGCCCACTCCATTGACGACAAACCGAAATAAGCGCCAAGCCAGAACGAGATGGCCATTCGAAGCCAGGCGAAAACGACAATGGCGGCAAGTGAATATAGCGGGATAAGGTGGATGCATAATGAAAATATATGTATTACATTTATATGTATACATTTGAGATAAACAATATAAAAACAGCACTTACTTTTTTACTAGTAATCTTTTCCAAGTGGAGGGTACAGCGAAATAACACATTTAAAAAAGTCCTAAGGTCTCATCATGCTAGTAATGATCGCTGAGCGCTGCCATATATATTCTCCATTCAAATCCATCCAAAACTGCACTTTCATTTGTATAATCCCATTTGCTCATTACATTTAGGACATTCATAACTCGAAGTAATCAATCCTTTCCTTCATACACATTCAATCAATTTTTCTTACCTTTCACATTCAACAAAGTAAAAATTTAAGGTATATTCCACTCAACGCAGCCATACTCCAGCCCGATGTCCAATAACAAAATGAAATCTAGAATGCCCGCACGACAAAATACGTAAAATTCCAAAATAGTTAGGTTTACCTTATCTAGTGTATCAAAGTAGGGTTATTAAGATGGTGCAATTATTGCCAACCAAAATAATTCACGTCAAGGGTGTGGGCTCTCCTAGGACTGAACCCATTATCTTAATGTTGTGTAGAAATCTGTACTATTTTGTGTAAATGTTTTGATTTATGCTTGCAACTTAATCTAATATCCATTCATTAGGTAAATAAATATTTGTTTAATAGGCTCATATGATATCTCTTTATATATGTAATAGTGCCAATGTATATCTTTAATAATTCAAGAAAATCATCTTAATATAAAAATATTTAAAGGAAAAATTCTAATTTGTTCATCTTTAATACCAAAAAAGAAATCGTAGTAGTAGAGTGGTGATGGTCGTAAACTTGTGACTTATGCTGTTTCTGTTAAATTGTTAACTTGAATCCTGAAGGGCTGATGTAAATTAAAACTGTTGAGCCTCCAAATGCTCATGTTGGCATAGTGTGAAAGCTTGGAAACTGGGATGCCATCTTGGGTGTTATCTTTGACAAAATTATGAGGTTTGTCACCAATAGTGCTCATGTTGCTTTGTAATGGGATGTTAATAAGCAATCAAATTGATGAAAAATGTTTCTCATTTAATTGTTGTATTTCATTACAATTTACTCTCGTATATTTTATATCAAGATATATCTCCCAAGGAGGGATTGTGAAAGTAGATAAATGTATGTTGTTGTTACTAATGCTACCTGATCGGCAAAGGCCAGATCAAGGCCCACAGAATTCATCATGGCAAAGGGCTAAGTATTGCCCGTTGTTAGCCGTAGCTTTGAGTACCGTACAGGTGACAGAACGATTTAACGGTTTCACCCCAATTTTGAGGGACAACAATCCGAGGGTGGTCAGGGGCCTCCCTCCTTTCTTCCCCTTCCACCAACCTCCCGAGAGGACTTGTGACTCGACGGCAATTTAAAGTACCCCCATGTCACATAGGCACTATACATTTACAAACGACCTTGTCTTCTGAGATTCGAATCCAGGCCCAAGGGCACAGCAGTAAACGTCGCTAACCACTATACCGGATGAGATACTATGTATATTGTATTTTTAATATTTAAAGTATCCTTAAAACAATTTTTTAGAAAGAAAAAAACTTTACTTATTGATAGAATAAATTTGTTATCTTCAGTAAAGAGAATTTATGCTGAAATTCATGAAATTTTAATGAGACAATAATTCATGTTGTACTATATTAACAGTTCAAGTATCATGTAATCCAAATGTGTACTACCCAAATTATTTTACAATACTTGTATTTTTTAATATTGTTGATAATACTTCTTTTTTTAAAAAAAATTCATGTAAAGTAGTTCAATTTCATATAAAAAGTGAAAAATGCAATTTTGGAAACATATTTTCTGAAAAAAATGTTTCTTGGTTAAAGTTACAATATGGTGCATTCCTTTAAAAAATATCTAGCAACACCAAAAGTTTCTTTGAAATCAAAAAAAATTATTTTTATATTTGTTTTAGTAAGAGGCTTGTTTATTCAAATCCCCCTGTGCATTACTTACTAAAGATTGATGTACAGAAATATAATAGTCAAAAACGTCCCTTTTTTTTTCAATATATATATATATAATATTCAAGGATTTGATCTATATGAATTTTATTTCAAAACAGCAGGTTGTATTGAAGATATAGTTATTTTAAGGCTTGATATATTTTTATGTATTACATGTTCTAGTATTCTATGTTCAAATATTTTAACTACTCAAAATTTGTTTTTAATCCATTCAGTTTTATATCTATTTATATTTACAGTATCTTCTATGTAAATCATTTTTAGGTATGCAATGACAGTTCTTTCAAATATTTGTACATATGTTGCTCTACTAATCATTTTCGGGGTTTCTGATAAAGGTGAAAAGCATACTGGTCCCAAAGACTTGCCTATTTTTAAGGTAAGTTTTAAATAAATTTCTGAAATTAATTTCACTTTCCCCTCTTATGTTATACAACTTAATTACTTAATATGTTAGATAAGATTTTCAGATTAACAGAGAAAATTTTTGAAACTTGTTTTCAATTTTAATGTTTTTAAACTTGATTTTTCAAATGCCTACTTCGCTGGGCATTTCATGATGTTAAATGAAGATATATTGTGTATATATTTATATTAATTATTGATATCTTATTATTAAGAAATAGATTGTATTGAAAAGTATTCTTTTAATTCTTGATTTAAAAAGGACAGAACTTCCAAATAACTTCTAAAAAAGTAGAATTAACTTGTACTCTCTCACAGATCCCTCCCAAGTGGATTTCCACAAAACTCATTTTTAGTGGATCTCTAGTCAATAAAATAAACATGCTTGCCAAATTTCAAGTCTCGGTGTAATAGATCAAAAACCGAATTTTTTTTATCAATAAGCTCCAGTAACCACCTTTGATAATTGATTTCTATATGACCTGTTCAACAAACTCATTCAATTCAACAGAGACATGCATATCAAATTTCATTACTGTAGGTCTAGTAGCTTGAAAATGGACATTTTTTATTATCAATACACCGCAAAAAATTCCCTATTCCCCCTTAGGAGTCGATTTCCATAAAATCCTTACTCAGTAAATTTCTATTCAACAAAAGGAACATGCATACTAAATTTCTTTAGGGTAAGTAGTAGTTCTTTAACAAATTTGTATGTTAATAAGTCCTGGCACAACTCCCCCCAATAGGGATCAATTTCCATAAAATCCATTCTTAGCAGATCTATGTTCAACAACGAAAAATATGCCAACGATATTTCAAGTCTGTACATCTAAAAGTTCAGAAACGGTAATATTTGTCTAACACCCTTTAAGCCCTTGCAACAACCTTTCGGGTCAATTCTCAAAACACTTTTTGTAGCAGATTACTACTCCATAAAAGGAACAGAACTACCAAATTCGAGAATTCGATATTCCAGTTTCTTAACAGGTAAAAACTGGAATATTTATGTGGAAAGCCCCTTAAGCCCTTGCAACACCCCTTAGAGTTCAATTTTTGTGAAACCCCTTGTGTAGTGAATGTAAACGGAACCTACCAAATTTAAAGTTGATCCAGTAGTTCAAAAAGGGAATATTTATCTATAACACCGCTTAAGCTACCGCGGCACTGCTTAGGATTCATTTTTTGTCTAACCCCCTTTCGTAGTGGACCTGTAATCCTTGAAAGGAACATTCCCACCAAATTTCAAGTTTGTACATCTAATAGTTCAAAAACGATAATATATATCTCTAACGCCCCTTAAGGGTCAATTTTACTAAGTCAGAAACTTTCACGCATATGTGTCCAATCATTGCCCAAAGTTTCATTACAATCAAATGAAAAGTTTAGGATTGCACAAAAGATATACATTCATTTTTATTTATATAGATGTATTTGATTTAGAAGTTAGAACATGAATTTCTTAAGATTCATAAACAGTTTCGAAAACTAAACACACGTATCTGCTTTTTATTAAATAATATGTAATTAGTGGTGTTTGTTTAGTAATAAATATATTATTCAAGTTTTTTTTTATGAAAAATCAAAATAATTAGTATCATTTTTTTATGTGTGTTTAACGTAAAAAAAAATTTAAAATTATATAAATGTTGTTATAAATCAATGTTACTATATGCCAATTTATAAAATTAAATGTATTATGCAATATAATCTTAATTGCTGAATTTGTTCAATTTATCATTCTAATATGAAGGATATCAAATAGTTTAAATTTGTCTGTTTCAGAAGTAGACTAACTTTGAATGTCTATTTCAAGTTTTTGTTACTGATTTTTATTTCCCAACTACTTAGCCTTTAAATATATGTATATAATATTGTGCTCTTTTTTATTTTAGAATGTAGCTCTCTCTGTTGTTGGAGTTGGTGCTTTTTTCTCTTTAATGTTCCATTTATTTACTAAAGAGAAAGAACATCCACATTATTCAGATCAGCAACAATGTGTAATAAATGAAGCTAGTGAAATGATTGAAAAACCCCATTTAAGGTGGAAAGATTGGTTTACTCAACCTCAATTTTATATGGTATATATTTACTTATCTCTTATTCCATTATAACTTTTATTTTTATCATCTTTCTTTATTTGCTTTGAACCTTTAGTGCCTTGTGTTAAAATGAGCTTAACTTCCCAAACTTAAATTATTTCATTTAAAAATTATTTAATATTATTTTTGTTGAAAATTTAAATTGCATTTAAAACTATTTGTTAATATATTTGTAAAACTTAAATGCCAATCCATGTTAATAAGATAAATTATGGACTTTTTTTTTCTTTATGACTATGAAATAATTGAATAACAAGGGTCAAATTGGGAGGATTTGATTTATAACAGTTGTAATAAATATGAATTATAAAACTAATTACTACCTAATTTTAAGTAATGATTGAAATTGATATTCACATTAAAACATTTAATGTTCATATGGAGTTCAGGTTCTAGTTAGTGTAATGAAAAATATAAATCTAATATATATTTGATTCTATTTGGTGGAATTTGACTAAACTCTTTATTTTCTGTCTATTTTTAATATTTCTCAGAGTACATCCTAATTTTGATTATTTAAAAAAGTCAAAATTTGAATGTATGGTTACACACACACAAATACTGTGTTGGAATCGTTATTGAAAGAAAAATAGACATGTAAAAATATTCACGAAAGGGCAGTGAAATATTTACATCCTAACTTAAAATTTAGATTTCGTAAATACATTAAGTAAGCTGTGTCTTGTGCATTTTTTTTATAGCTTCATGTCTTTATGCTTTTTTTTAATTTCTAACTCATATACACTAAAATTATTAAAGACTATCTGCATGGCCCAGCATTGCACAGACTTTCTCTTTCCCTCATGACACCAGCATATCTGTGTGTGTTTTGTATGCCCACAATGTGAACAATTTCTAAAATTATGTCAAAAAATTTCCCTTTTTCGAAATTTGTTCCATTCCACTTATTTTTTATTTAAGTTAGGTTTCTTTCCTTTCTTTATAGCCTGGCATAACACAGGTTTTTTTAGTGTAAAATTATTGTTCTATCTTCCCCTCCCCCCTCACTGATAAAATATAGCTTCAAATTTCGATGTATGACTTATAAAAAAACAATACTGCATTAGAGTTAAAAAATTATGAATGTGAAGCAACAAAAAGAAAACGATTCTGATGCTAATAGTAAAACAAAAAACTTTCATCATTTTTTAATAATAGTTATTTTCTAAGAATCTAAAATAATAAAATAGATTTCAGATTTTCACGAATCAATCGTTACATATAGTTAGCTTAAAAATGTCTTTAAAATGTATTTTGATCCAAAGTAATAGACGATGTACTTTTTAATATACAAAGAATTAATTTAGGTATGAAATAATAGAAATAATCCTTTTAAAAAAACATAGAAATTTGATTTTAATAAATATATATAAGTAATAAATAAAAGAAAAATTTACAGATAGCTATTGAAATGATTGCTTTTTTTTTAATGTTTGATTAAATATATATAAGCTATAAAATAAACAGTATAGGGGAAAGCCTATATATACACATGTATTGAAAAAAACATTCAAAAAGAAAAAAAAACAATCTGATTAATACATTTTGATATTTTATTTTAATTTTAACGCTTTTCTTTCCATTGTGTTTAGTAAATTATTTAAACTCGTATCTGACCAAAAAAAAGTATGTTATACAAAACTAACATATTCATTATTTTAACAATAATTTTATTAATTATTAAAATTTATATATCTTATTTATAACATATTGTATGTCATTTTATAAAACTTTTGTAACTAATTTTTATATAAAATATCATTTAATGTTTATAATAAAATTTACAAAAAGTATTATTTAATAATAATTATATTTATAAAGTATAATATAAATATTTATATAATTACAATAATTTTATTTTTTTAAATGCAAAGTAATTTTCAAAAATATGATTTAATAATCAATAAACCTTTTTTAAACAAATTTATTTATATGCAAAGTTTTGTTGTTTTATAAAAGAAAAATGCATCATGCAGAATTGTGGCAAATTAAAAATGTGTAAGAATAAAAAGGTAAAGGCTGGAGATTTTTTTTCCATTCACTGTATAAAATCATTCAAAAAGAAAATATACTATGTGATTAAAAATATATTTTGGAATTTGTAAGGTTTTTTATTCCACTGTTCTTCAATAAATCATTCTTTAAGAATGAAGAAAACTCAGTTATCGTGCACTCCTTAAAACTTTTATCTTTAATGTGTAATGAATTGAATACTGCTATATGTAAATATCAAATAACGTAAGCGAAATTTCCCTTTCAAAAACTTCGAAGAGTCGCCTCCTCTTTCGCACATGTGCAAAACTTTCACCAGTGTAGTTGAAGCAAATAACCTTGGCACAAAACAGAGCTTTTCATGAAATATTTAAAAGAATTTTTTAAGAGCATGATTTTTAAGTTAATGCTTTCAAACTTAACACATCGATTGCAAACAATGGTAATTTTTAAACAAAAATAATGCTAAAGTATTTCTCGCAAAAAGGGGAAAAAATGAAAAACACAATTTTTTTTTAAAAAAACCGTAATTTTTAAGCAATTTCTTCAATTTTTGTACAGATTACGGACAATATTGTTCTACACACGGGAAAAAAAGTTTTGGTGAGATTATTTTTATAAATAAAGTTATTAAGTATTTAAATAAAATTTTGAGTATTTTTTGAAAAATCGTAAGAAAAAGTTTTTGGCAATTTATTTTTTAAATCAGTAACTCTAAAAGATCAAAGTATGAGTTTTTTAAAAATCATTTTCATATAAACGCATCGATATTGATTCATTTTAGAAAAATTTTAAATTATGTAAAGTATCCTTGTTTTATTAAAAAAAAAAACATACTGTATTGTGACGTCTTGGATTGGGGTGAACCCCACCCTGTCAATTCTTCTGAAGTCACTATATCTATTCATCCCCAAACAGCTGTTGGGTGACAAGTGCAGGTGGCCGTGGGGTCATTGTTTGTTGTCTGGCCTCGGACAAGCGCAGACATCTGGTCTGGAATTTACAATGGCTGAAGAATGCCGGTGACAATAGGCATTCCTGTATGAAAGTCTTGAATAGGTGAAGCCTGTATGCACGTCGGTGCATAGAGTGGGGCTGTGAGGCCCAGGTGTGAGATGAATAGATGAGAGTTATGGCGCCCTTGGATTCCAGACGGACGGGGAATGTGTTTGTGTTTGCCGCGCAAATGGGAGACGAAGGTGGCCCGGGGACGAGGGCAGACCTTTTCTTTAACCTGCCAATGAGGAAGACGAGGGCAGACCTTTTTCTTTTTTGACCTGCCAATGAGGAAAACGAGGGGCGTGTGGTGGACCCGCCCCTGGTGTTTAAAAGGGGTTAATTTTGGACGGAGAGAAGGAGACTTGGAAAAGACTGGAACGTTGGACGAAGGGGAAGGAAAACGGACGGGGAGAAACTTGGATAGAGCCCTGGAGTGAGACGGACGGAGCGCGGAATGGAAACCGAGAACCATGGAGAAAACTAGAGAGGAGCCCGGAAAAGCAAAGGATTGTCGAGTGCCTTGCGGAATAAGGATTGACCTCGAGTGAAAAAAACTGTCCGCCCGGTTTGGCCTATTTAATGAACTTTTTAATATTTAATGAAGCTATTAAATACTATTTAAATATTAAAATATGGCTGTGACAAATTTTCTTGTGTACTAACAACTGACGACGAAATAAATTCTCTTTCCAATTTCAAAATTGCTGGCGAAGTTATTAAATGCGCGAATAAAATTTTGAGTATTTTTTAAAAAATCATAAAAATTCAGTGACGATGCAGTTTCGAACCCGGGTACTGCCGTTTAAAAAAGAAGCGCGTTAAGCTATGCCGTCGCGATTTCTTCGGGAAAAAGCAGTGAAAAGACAAGGGAAAAAAAGAGGTATTCAATTTCGCTTTGCGTTATTTGTTAATGTTTAAATTTTTTTTCAGGCCTCATTTTTAAGTTAATGCCTTCAAACTTCATATATCAATTGCAAACAACGGTAATTTTTAAACAAAAAATGTAACAAAAATAATTCTTAAATATTTATCGCAAAAAGGGAAAAAAACAAAAAACACAATTTTTTTTTTTTTTTTT
>BMAV01002834.1:12529-30742 GCA_019973955.1 Trichonephila inaurata madagascariensis
TTTTCAAAACCGTAATTTTTAAGATATTTTATCAATCATTGTACAGATTACGGATAATATCGTTCTACACACAGAAAAAAAGTTTCGTGAGATTATTTTTATAAATAAAGTTATTTTAAGTATTTAAATGAAATTTTGAGTATTTTTTAAAAAATCGTAAAAGTTTTTGACATTTAATTTTTTTTAAAGGACTAATTCTAAAAGAGAAATGCATGAACTTTTTTATTGTAAAATATCTTTTCATTAACTTGAAAGAAAATGCAATCAGAATGATTTAGAAATCATACTCACACATAAAAACGTATCGATTTTGACTCGTTTTAAAAAAGTCGTAAAAATATAAAATATAATTATTTTGTAAAATAAATTATACCGTATCGTGGGGAAAAAAATGATCTTTCTGATTCTGTAATTATTTTTTGTCTGAACTTCATTTAAAAAATTAGATCACGTTTTAAAAACGTCTGAAAAGAAAAGTTTGGAGATTTTGAACTTGGCCCCTGGCGGGGAAAAATGGCACTAATTATGCGTTTTAAGGTTTTTAATTAATATCTTTTTAACTAATTGGAATATAAATGGTAAAAAGATTCCTCAGATCATTCCCGACCTTTTGGTACCTTTGGCGAGTTTCTGCTTCATGCGGTTCGTGAGAAGATAAGATGTACATACGTTTGTTTACCTACGAATTTTAATAGTGTAGATTACGATGCAATTTCTTGCCACTATTAGATAACAGAATATTTTTGTGTTCATACAGTAGCACAATATGGGGACATAAGTCATATTTTAGAGAATGCATGATTGAGTATATTTTCTTTTAATAGTGAATTTGAACCTTCTATTGTAACCTGGATTTTGCAATTCTTTGTTCAAATGCTCTTAGAAACCCAAGTTTCATTTTGGTTCTGAATTTTTTTCTTTACTAATTATCGAATGTTAGTTATTTTATTAATAATTTTTCTTAGTTTTTCACGCTAAAATTTTAATTCTTTTTAAATAAATTTTTTGATTTATTGTGAAAGAGCAAATTAAATATTAATTGGTTTGTTTGGAGAAAAAGTAAAGTAACATCTTAGTTATTTTGTTACATTTTCACTGAAATTAAATATTTAGAAGACCTGAAACAGCCATCAAGGCTTGAAACTCAATTATCAGTATTTTTTTATAGTCCTTTTTTTGCTGATACTAAATACACATGGCTTAATTTTAGAAATTTCTTTCACTAAATGTTATCATTTAACTGCTGTTCTAATAAATTTTGTCCTTACTTGATAAGCATCTAATATATATCACTTTTTGAATTTCATTTAGTTAATGAAATGAATTGTAAACAACACAATGTAAAAGTAGGAATAAATTAATTATATAAAATGTTTTTTTATAACTTTCTTTTTTGTGATATTGTTAAGAAAATGCCTTTTGTTAAATGTAATGAAAAGCTTCTATGGAAACATTTAAAATTAATTCAACATATTCTACAATTTTCTTGAACACTGGCTTTAACAAGTCACATGATTATCAGACTTTTGATTAGGTAATGAAATTACTGTTAATGCTATAGGCACTAAAAAAAAAAATTATGTAGCTTCTGTTGGAATAATCAAATATACTGCTCAATATTTAACTTAACAGAGCATTTCATAAACAGTGAATATGAAGTAGACAGAATACGGATTTTGCAAAATTTATTGATGAGCTGGCTTTTACAATGTATTTTATTCCATAAATAAAATATAATAGATTTCATGTAAAAAAGAATTTTAGTAGTTTAAAGACTTAACTCGGACTTTTTTTTTCTCTGCCCTTATGTGTCGTACAGAAAGCATTTGAGACTTTGCTTAAAACATAGAAATCTTTCTAGAAAAATATTTTATAATTTTGTTTTATATATTTGTTAAAATAATAAACTTGTATATTTGACTAGGTATATTTTATAAGTATATATAATATATATACTTCTCACACAGCAGCAAAATGTTGTAGAATTATTTTTCTAGACTATTTTTTTTTTTTTTTTTTGTAATTTTTTTTTTTTTATTAATGGTGGATCATGACAAATGACATTTGATTACTTTGAGATGGTTTTTTTTTAACATGTTGAATATTTGTATTTTTTAATGCTGCAGCAAGTGTCTATCTTAACTAATTTCCTTTGAAAAAAATAGTTTCTCATAACTAAAAAATTACTCTATTTAAAAAAATAAGTAAACATTGTTTTAGCTTGTGTGTGTGTTTAATTTGAAATTATATTTTATATTTTGAATCTTGAATAAAATTTTAATATTTTTTAATTATATACTCTAGGTTGCATTGTTGTATATGTCCACTAGACTATATGTTAATTTATCTCAAGTTTATATGCCAATGTACATAGAAGATACACTTGAATTGCACAAAGTATGTATATATTTAGTTTCTTATCTTATGTTTGTAATTTTTTTTATTATTTAACTATATTCTTTGTGTATCTAGAATTATGAATTTAATAAACTCTATTATTCCCATTGACAAATTTGAATTTTCATATATTTCTATTTTCAGAATAAAATAGCCATCATACCTTTAGTTATTTTTATTAGTGGATTTTTATCTTCTTTCCTAGTGAAGTTTTTGAGACGATATTTAGGAATCAAGGTAAATTAACATTTTGTTATGCAAATTGATTTTTATCTTAAAATTGAAGTAAGATATGTTAATTAATGTGTAAAAGTTTTAATTTTCTTTTCAAGCATTATTTGATTTTCTTGTGCATTTGAAAATGCTGTATACTTTTGCTATTTTTAGTATTAGTTATGCATTTTTACTTTGAAACTCAGTGGTTAACATAAAATGTATATTAAAAAATTTTTAGAAACAAAACAAAAAAAACTTAGGATACAATTTTTTTGATGAATTTGAACTAAAATTAATACAACTAACTTTTGCATCTATGACATAATTTATGCTGATAATTTGCACCTATGATATAATTATGTAGATTGTTAAACATACAATAAAATTTAATACAATCTGAATATTCTTATTTCAATAAAAAGACCAAAGTTTGAAAAATATCTGCTGGCTTATGTTCTGGAGTAAACAAAAAGGGAAGGAATCCTCTCTAGACCAACAGATTTTTCATTTCTATCATAAAAATTACCCCTCGGTGCTTACGTTTATGTTTTTTGAACTGTAAGCCCCTCTTTAAGCGATGTCTGTGTACGCTATTAAATAAACTTGCCTCTAAGAATTTTTTTAAAAAAATTTTTACTATTTTCAAAACAAAAAAATTTATGTTCCTTAATGTTCAATTTAAATCATGGTGGCAGAAGTATCGAGAATTAAAATTAACAATACAATGAGGGCTAGAGCATAAAAAGTATCTCGAAAGATATTACTTATAAAGAGTACCAATCTGTTATCCTTGTTAAAATTTTAACTATGAATTAAATTTTAAAAAGCATTTTATGATGAATGCAATTATATTGAGAATAAATGGATTTTTCCCTAAGAAGGGGAAGAACAAAGGTCCTTTCTTATAAAGATCTAAAAAAGATCATCAGTTCTCTACTCTTTTAAAAAGAATCCTTTTTATTAAGTGGCCATTAAATAATGCTTTTATTTTAGGATATTTTGTCATAATCAATCAAGATTCTTATAAACTTCAATTAAATCTTTTTTGGTTGGATCAACTTGAAGTGCTCTGATTATTTTTGAGGCTAGATTTTATCTTTCCATGCATTTCTTTCTTTTAATCTTTAATTAAAAGAATATAAATTGTAAATATAGTAATATGCTTTGCTTCATTTTTAATGTAATATATTAGAAAAGCAATCCATTTAAAAAAGAATTTTATTTATTACATAACCTTTTTATCTTTTAAATTTAGTGTTTCTTTTAGCATTGTTCAAAAATGTCTTCATTTCATTATTAAAGAAATTGTATCTTAATAATAAAATTAATTAATAAACTGAACTTTTGACACTGTACTGAAATACTTTTTACAAATTGCAATTTTGTTATATTATGTATTTTATTTATAATTTTCTTTCAGCAGTCTCATTGATGATGTACAAAATTTTGTTAGAACAAATAACTTAGAAAATATCATTTCACTAGTAAAAATTGAAAATCTATATTTTAAAATGCTCTAAAAATGTTAATACAATATATTAGCATTAAAAGAATTTTAATGTAAAGATAAAATTATTTAAAAAAATTACTGAGATTTGTTTTGTATTAACTATGTTTGAACTATGGTCCTTTTTCCACGGCAAAAAAGATGGACTTTCCTTCAAGGGATGTGTAACTCACTCCTTGAAAACCTCAATCTATTTTAAGTTTAATCCTGATTGTGAATATATTTTCATACTGAAATCTCTTCAATCGGGTGTGTAAAGAATCATAGGTCCAAGCATTTACCACACAAGTGGCTCTGGAAACTATTTGTTGCATCCTACATCCAGTATTGAAAATATATACTAATGGCATTAAGAGTATTTCTGGAAGTGACATACATATTGTTATAACTCTATTAGGAAGGCTCTGCAAATATCTTATGCAATGTTTATTGGACAGTAACTTTATTATACAGTTATAAAAGCACAGAGACATACATTCTCACTCTAGTTCAGAACTATGAGACAGCGATTTTTAAATCAAATTCTACCATCTGACATTTAGTGATGCAATCATGAACCAATCTGTGACTGGCATGCATTACATCACTTCAAATCCTTTCATCATAGTTATGTCACATGCATGATCAGAGACCTATTCAAGAATGAATCAATGGTGTCGCAATACATATTGAGATGCCTGATAGTACAATTAATGTTACGACTAAAAATACAAAGAGGCTGCTGTTCTGTTTTTAAGTCTGAACTTATTGCAATCTATGAGAATGTACAATATATTGACATGTCTACTGAATTAGACTTTAGAGACTTTTTTATTTTAACAGACATTAAGTGTCTCTACACAGCACCTTTTTCATTGGATGAATATAGGGGACAAGACTTGCCTGAATATTTTAGATCTCACGTTACGGCTTTCTTCAAGACATCTATTGCATTTTCAATGGGTTCTCTTCCCATATAGGACTGATTGGGAATGAAATAGCTGTACCTTGGCCAAGACTGCCTATGCAGACAATTTACTTGAAAATATTTCACTTAAAAAGATTGAATTAAATACACTTTGAAAAGATCCTCCTATCCACCTATAGTACAAAACCACATTGGTCTTGCTAACTCGTTAGAAGCAGCAGTAACTTGCTTATGGTTATGGTCACATATTCATGGCTTGCGTGTTGCAGATTTGAGTCGCAATGCCACTGAAGGCCTACCATATAAAGGGGACCAGTGCACATTAAATCTGTTAAGGCTTAATGTCTTCCTATTGTTTTGGTGTGGTAGTTAGGAGAGGGGGTGCCAGCTCAAGTGTCATCCTTGTCACTTGACCATTCAAAATTTCAAGGTCTGATAGCCCTCATGTTGCTTTATAGTGCAATAATAAAACTATCATACGCTAACCAACATTACATTCTTAGAAAACGGACAGCTCTCGTGCTTTTTTAATGGCTACCCCAAAGCTGTTACTTTCTAACAGTAAAGAGCTGCAAGCTTTTTACTGAGTGTCATTGGTGCAAATCAGATCAGGCTTCCCCCACTGATATACTTGTTTAGATTATACTATTTATGGGATTTTGAAAGACCCCTTTTTTTTATTTTTGAACTTGGAAATTTTTGATTTAATGAAGATAGTGTAATGTATAGCCATCTGGGATAAGAAACAGCTCGCATACATAAATATGTGCGCATATATATATGTGTGTGTACACCTATACCATTGAGCTCATTTTTTATTTTACAACATGAAATAGTAATAATTATATCCATTTTTAATAAGATTTCACATGGTTAACTAATTATAGATTTTGTATTCTTATTAAATTTGTAGCATGAATTGAAATAGATTTTACATAAACTAGATTAACAGTGAATTATTTTTTTCCCCAAAAAGATGTGCATTTCCTCTAAATAAATAAAACTAGGAAAACTATATAATGACCAAATAGTGCACTTTTATGTGAATTACTTTAAAGAGTGTAATATTGTTAAATATGATTTTTTTTTAGGCTACTTACTTTTTGGGCTGTATGCTAGCAATTGCATCATGTATTTGGATATATTTGGGGGAGGGAGAATCTTATAGTACATATCATTTGTATGCTGTTGCAGTCCTAATTGGTGTAGCAGGATCCACTCTGTTAATAATTTCCTTGGCATTTACATCAGATTTAATTGCAAACAGTACAGTAAGTAATAATTTTTTTTTCTTTATTATAATTCAGTTTGCATTACGTTCTGCATTGGGCTGCGGTAGCCCAGTGGTTAAGGTATCGGACCATGGCAGGCATGTCATGAGTTCGAGCCCAGTACCACTAAAGACCCGCCGTGTAGGGCAGCGATGCACGTTAAATCTGTCGAGAGCTGAAACGTCCTCCCGTTGGTGTGGTGTGGTAGTTAGGAGAGGGGGGTGCCAGCTCAGGTGTCGTCCACGTCACTTGACCATGGTTCAAAATTACGTGGTCCGTCGCCAAAAGCCCTCGTGTAGCTGAACAGTGCGACGTTAATATTCACTCACTCACTCTTACGTTCTGCATTTTTGTATATATTTAACAATTATACTGTTATGTATTTAAGTAAAAATGTATTTAGTCATAATTGTGTTAAGAACTATTTGTATGTTTTTACTATCATAATTATTTTCATAGTAAATATACATGCAATTTTATTTCATGTTAACTTCATTGTTTGCTTTTGTGTAAATTATGTTGAAAATTTAATGAGATCTTGACAAAAATTGATTAATTAGATACTTGTGATTAAAATTCTACCTTAAAAGAATGCAAAATATATTAAGGCTAATTTTGTAACATTCCCACTGAAACTGGGAAAAAATTGACCTATACTGCCTTAAGTTCATTTTTAAATATATTCTCATTCTTTCATAAGTTGAAATTCCAACTCCTTCCTTTTATATTTTCATTAGTGTTTATCTTAATTTTAACATCTATAATTATGATTCACTTTCTTTAAATTAAAAAATGAATCTCTTGTTCATTTTTATAATATCTTATGGTCGGTGGCTAATCGTAAGTAACTGTAAAATTTATTAAAGAATGTAACGTTAATAAAATTTTAAAGAATTTTAAAGTTTATAGACATTATCCATTTGATCTTGTAATATTATTTCAAGTCTGATCTGCTTAGCATGTGGTTTAATTTGCTTAATTTAAGTATATGCAATATCACATTATTAATTAGTAAATTTTTAGGTAATGCTTATATACCTAAAAATAAATTTTACTTAGTTTTCAGTAAAATTTATTTTTAAAGGTTGTGGATTCAATTTATTCTTTATTACAAGTTTGCTGAAGTTATCTGTTTTTTTTTAATATATTCAAAATCAACTTTTAAAATCATGTTCATAGTAAAATGTATTTTCTACAGTACTGGCAATATATTTTTAATAATTCAGTTATACTTTTCATATTTTGAAGTTTAAGTATATGATTTTTAACCTTGTTTCTTTAGATTTATGTGAAATGTTTTCATTAAAAAAAATTGTAGCAATTATTTTATAAAATTTAATTCCATTAACCTAATCCATTAATACTTTACTAATACTAAACTTAAATTTTCTTCGTCTCTCTTGAACTGGATCTTAATAAATGTAATTTTTGAAGCAAATTTTCTGTTTAATTTCCAGAAAAATATTTTAATTCATGTAATCAAATATACAAATATGGTTACAGAATATTAAATAAATGAAATAAAAAAAGGTACTGTTATTGTAAATTTGTATACGAAATCTGATTGAAAATTTTTCAATTCAAAATATTTTTTTCAATAACCAAAACACAGTGTCAAGGCAAATGTTTTATTTGGATTATATATTTTACAAGCATGTTCTTCAAAAAATAGATATCTAGTATAAATCATTGCCTTTTTATATAAACACATATAAAAAAAAAGCATGCTTATTTAAAATGTTTTGAGTCAGTTCATTATGTTTTCATTATATTTATAAAAGAATTAATGTGGGTGTGGTTATAATATAATCATAGTCACAAACTTATGGCAAGTATTGTTTCTGTCAAGTTATTGGTTTGAGTGCTGATACCACTAAAGTCTTGCCATGTATATGATCTGATGTATGTTAAGTCTGTTGAGAAAGTCTCTCATGTTTGTATGATGTAGGAGTTAGGAGAGTGAAGTGCTAACAAGTATGTCATCCTTGTCACTTGACTGGGGTTCAAAATAAGGTCTATCACTAATACCTTTATGTAGCTTCTGAGTATGAATTATTTTTTATCATACATGTTTTCTACTTGGAGTTTTCATATTTCATTCTAAGATGGTATTCAAAATTTGCAGACAAGTGGAGCTTTTGTCTTTGGGTCGATGAGTTTTGTGGATAAACTTGCAAATGGAGTTGCTGTTGTCATTATCCAGGATCTTAATCCCTCTATGTAAGTTTTTGTTTAAATGTTTCATTAAAGAAATTGTTTGCAAAACTTTTCTAGTAGTAAGATATATAATGCCAGAATTTAAAGTCATTCCATCTTGTAAAATGACATTCACTTCTGTCATTAGATATTGTAAATATCAGCTTTTCCACCCACTAACCCTTTATGTTTGGAAGCTATGCAGTCCTGTTAATTTTATAAGAGATAGTTGATCTTTTTTTAATCATATTTAGTACAGGCTATGCATTTTTGATTGTGAATTTTAGGTAAGTTACCTTTATCGTATAATGGATTTAGACATTCTATCCATTATTTTCGATAGATTTTTGCTCAGTATTATTAACATAAAGGGAGAAGGTTGGCTCTTCCAAAAAACATGTTCAACCCCACTTTTATATAAATTATTTTATATATAAGCTGTCCTAAGTCAGCAATCTTTATAATACTGCATCATCCATTTTTTTTTTTTTTTTTTTTTTTTTTTTAATTTCTCATATATCCTTCAATGTATGGTCTTCTCACAATCTCAGTATTTGACGTTTTGATTGATAAATGTTCATCTCTCATTTGTAGAAAATTCAGACTATATATATGATGTATGATTTTCAATTTTTGCTGTACTGTATTAGAATTAGATGTTATAATTTAAAATTTAAAACATTGCAGAGAATGTTGTACAGCATTGAAGAATAGTACATTAAAATAGTACAATTCATTTTGCAAGTTGGATTGTGGGTTGTTTTAAAAACTTTATTTTTCAAAAGTATAAAGTTAGCAATGAGGATGACTTTGTGTAAGAATAAAGTGAAAAATCCAGTGTGACAGTGACACCCTAAGTGAAAATAACTGAATATGATTTTAGAAACATTGATGATAAATCTGAGATTCTGTGATGAATAAGCTGATATATTTACAAATTTTTTAATGTCACTGTTCCATTCTCATTGTATACAGAAATTTCCTTATGTATTGTTTGTGTAGAATCCGAAATAACCTTCTAATCTGAATTCTCATATGATCTAAAGTGTTCTGTCATGTATGGCTTTTAAGATATTACAAAAATGTTTTTTTACAATATACATTTTTCATACTTTTTCCAGTTTTTTTTTACAGCAAAGTGCTGAAATATATAGCTATGCGAGTTTATACCTTTATTTTATAATATTTAACAGTTGAGAAACTATATATGAATGATTACAACTTGAGGTAGAAAAATATTATGCTTGGGAAAACAATAGCAGAGCTGTATTAGTACATAATAAACAGTATGATTTTTATCAATTTTTCTGTTTACTTCATTTTTTATTCTTCAGTTTTAGTTAATTTGGTTAACCCCTTTGGGCCAACTGTCACGTATACACGCCATCATGAAACACAGTTTTCAAACAGTGTGTATGTGTGCCAGAGCATTTCTCCTTTCAGGACCAACTGTCATGTTCACTTGTCACTGGCTCAGGTTGTTTGAATGCTCGGGTTTTTTGGCAATAGATGGCATTACATGTTCATAAGATTTGAGATGCTTGTAGATCTGACCTTCTACTTGAAATGAGAGAAATATTACTCACATGCACTTAAATTTTGATTTATAAACATTAGGGTAATAGAATGTTTCCAAATTAAATGCTTTATAACTGCTCTTGAAATGAACACATGGTTTTTGTTTATAGTACCAAGCCTGCTTGGGAACTTAACATTTCAGGTTTTGCACCAGACTGACCATCTGACCAGAAAATCTGCTCATGCACCTCAGGGTCCAAGGTTGCGTATACTGAGTTGGGCACAGCAGTTCTTGGCCCTCATGGGCTGTCGTTCCACTGAGTTAAAAGTACAGTTAAAGCCCAGTGGCTGAGTGGTTAGTGCATCGTGCTTCCACACCACAGGTCCCAGGTTCAAACCCTGGGCTGGGCAAGATTGACTCAGCCTTTCATCCCTTCACTGGGTCAATAAATGAGTACCAAGCTTGCTTGAGAACTTAACACTGGGGGTTTTGCATCAGACTGACCACCTGACTGAAACATCTGCTCATGCACCTCAAGGCCCGAGGTTGCAAATACTGAGTTGGGCACAGTAGGCCTTGGCCCTCATGGGCTGTTGTGCCACTGAGTAAAGTTAAAGATAAGTTTTTATTTTTGCTGAGCATTTGCTTTGAGTTTGCAGTCTTTTTAATGGATAATTAGATCTGGTAGGCAATTTTTTTTTACTTTTACAAGGTTGAAGCATCAAAAATGTTTAACTGAACTTGGAATATCAGAATGATACAAAATTGATTCTGAATTAGAATCGGAGAATAGTGATAGTGACAAATAATATATTCTGATTGTTCTGTTCATTGTGAACTTAATAATAATATTTCAGGCATCTGTATGCCGATTACATCAACAGAAAATGCCTCTATATGGCCATCAACAATAGAAATTTAGTTTTTGTTTGTTCACATTCCCACAAAAAAACTGTAAAATAGCAAGTGATTCATTATGAGTGCAAGAATTATAATGTAGGACTCTGTGTAGATTCCCGTTTTAAGATTTTTCGTACTAAAAAGAATTTTAAGAAACATTTAGTTTTTAAATGAATAATGTTAATTTATCATTAAATGATAAATAAATACTAACAATGTACTTAAATAGAAAGTGACTGAAATTCATAAAGTATGTAAATAAAATACATAAAGCATATGCCAAATATTAAACAGTGAATTTATATTTCAGTATTATGAATTTAGGCTTAACTATAATAAAATCTCTGGCCTGTGAGTGACACTCATAAAAGAAACCTCTGACCCTAGCAGTGTGCACATGTTTGCATTCTTTCTCCCAAAAGTGTTAATGAACCTTAGAAGAATATTTCTTGCTCAAATTGAGTGCAAGCAAAGAGTAAACAAACATAATGACATTTGCAAAACATTGTGGTTGTGTAAACCACACAGATAAGTTCTGTGTTTTCAGCACACTTACTCCAAAATCACAAAGAAAGCCAATCATTAAATTTGATTTAAAAGGCATATAAGCTAAACTTTGTGCTCTTAGTGATATGGATAAATTATGGGCTTCTTACATTTCCTGCATAACTTGTACAACTACACTTACTGAATGTGTAAAAGGAAATCACAAAAGTATGCCATCTGTGCAATTCAGTATCTTGGTGTGAGTAACAAGATCATGTTAATGATTGTTATTTTTGTAGGGCACTGAAGTAAAATATCATGATATTCCCTTAGCATTTAAACATATACCTCATGGGGGATAGCTTTACCCATTCCTGCATGTAACTTCAATGCAGTTGAATAGAGATCAGAGGGAAGTGAGAGCAAAATTAAACATGCTGAAGAGTATATTGAATATCTTGCCATGCCAACGCACCTGACAGAAGATAAGGCATTGAATGATTGGGTCTGTAATCTGAAATTTTCTATTTAAGCAGAACTATTGGGTTCTTGGCTGCAACAGTAGAATCTGTAATATCAAGATTACAAAGATTTTCACATGTTTAGAATAAGAAATGGGTCTTTATCAAAATTTCTTAAAATGAAAAATTCAATGTTTCTGCATAGATGTGAATGCTTTAATGGGTTCACTAAGTATTAAGCACAATCCTAAGGATTAAAAGAATTTTATAATAATTTGCCAAAACTAGTCAGAATACAGTACTACTGCATATTTACAACTCCCCTTTGGCCTGTGTAGTGAACATGCAGGAAACGTAATAAGAGATTTGACTCTTTAAGCCACAAAGCTGAAGTTCATAAATGATACATTTTCTGTTATTTAAAAGTTGTTGCCCTGCTGACTTATACAGGATATTATTTTCCAAACATTTTGCGGGCATTGAGAAGGGTGAACTTTTTCTTCAAGACATCCTTGCCATGGAACATCATTATAAATTGTGCTGGGGCCCTACAATGATGGATGATTACTGTAAGCTTCTGTTTTAGGCAGAAGTGTTGAGATACCTTACTAAAGAAAAGCTTCAACTTCTTTTTTTGCCAAATCCAATACATATCAAGTTTTGTATGTATTAACATTGTAGGTTTTGTGCTATAATTTTTGTAGTTTGTGCAGAAACTGTTTAAAATTTTGTTAATGAGTATTTTTATTGCATTTTTAACCCCTGTATATCCAGAAAATATGAGCTGACATAAAAATGTGACAGTTCGGAAAAATTTTCGTATAATTTTAGTGTAGTAGCTAGAAAAATTGTCACTTTTTTCAAAAGAATTGTATTTATTATTATTTTGAATCTTTCTATTTTACATCTTTTTTACAGGTCAGATTGTACTTCTTGTAAATGGTACTATAAATATGTACTGGTATTTTCTTGTGGTGTAGCTGTTTTGCTTGGTTTATTTGCCTTAACATGTTTACTCCCTCAGTCAGTTGGAACTAGAAGAAATGAAGGTAATTAAATAGCTTAAAAGATTTAATTAAATTAGCACACACAATTTATTTACGCTCTGTAATATTAAATTTCATATTGACATATTTAAATGATGCATTTATTTTACTTATGCTTTATTTGTATGTTTCACAACACAAATGCATAATTTGTTTCACTACTCCCATTATAGTTTCTATAAAAGAATTATTCCAATATGTAGATTAAGTATATATCGGGAATTTCTTGAATCTTTTTTAGAATGCATAAAAATTAAGTATAACAGTTTACTGATGACATATAAATGTATACAAATTTAAACACTGATTTCAAAACATTTAAATATTTTTTTACTTATTTAAACATGGACAGAAAAAGAAAGCTTGTACTTGTTCTGTAAAAGAAGGGTGGGGATACCCTCTTTATTATCATTCTGAAATTATATACATATAAATATGTATTTGATTGATTTTCTTGCCATATTTAAATTTTGTCATTTGGAAATCTTTTACATCAGCTAAAGCTGTATCAAGTTATAGATTTGGGAGAATATAATTCTCTGTAAAAATTACTCAGAACCTTGACAAATTGCATATTTCTGATTATCAATGGATATAATTTTTCCATAATATGATATATTAGTATTTATTTATTTATTTATATGTATTGATATATTATTACTTGTATATTTTACTATTATTACTTAAAGACTTTTGATAAGATTGCTGATCTTTTTATTAAATTTATTTTATACTTTACTGCCATATGTAAGTACCATGAATGGTGTTGGTAAAATATCTTGTGTCTAGAATGTAATTATAGCTTTTCAGTATTGGGCACGTTTTTTGTTTTGTAAACAACTTTTACTCATTTTCATTGAATTTTTGACTTAAGTGTCCAAACATTTTTTTCAGTGACAAATCTTATACTAACTATATTATCTATTTTGCTAATACTAAGCCGAGGAAGGTTTTAAATATTTTTCCTATTTTATTCATTTGAGCCTTACTTTAAGTCATTTTTCATATAAATTGAAAATTTGAGCATCATTTTCAGGAGTATGTGAATCAAACTAAAAGTAAATGTTTAAAAAAAATTTTCTACTATTTAAATTACAGTAAAAAGTGTGAAAAAAAATCTCTTTGAATCTCTTTAAGTTTGAGAGATGAAATTAACCCCTTACTTGCCAGAGAGAATTTACATGATTTGTTCCCCATTGCCATTCACATGTACAAGGTCTGTTCAAAAAGTATCTGACCTTTGGCCAGGAAAAATATCTTTGTTATTTGGCAGGATTATGATCCTAATCGAATTCAAGGCAGACCCCTTGTATACTTTCACACACTTAGCCCAGTATTCCTTCCACTGTTAAAAACACTTCTAGCAGACTTTTTTTGGAATGGTGTTCAACTCCACTACCGTATTCTGCCTCTATTTTGAAAATGGGATCCTTTCAATAGTATTTTCATTTTCGGAAACTGCCAGAAGTTACAAGAAGCCAGGTTCAGCATTGATAGTGTCCAATAGGTCCTGTGTAATTGCAAGTTGGAGTTTATCTGTTCCACCGATGGAAGCTTGGGAACAAATTTTGCAACTGCTCTGAACATGATCACACAAAATTGCATGTGGAGAACCTATACTCATCTCAACTTGTTCAGCAGCCTATTGTATGGTTAAACTATGATCTTTCATTATCAGATTTTCCCTTTTTCAACAACTGCATTTCAAATTGTTTGTGGCCTCCCAGATTCCTGGCCACTCTACCAACGTACAGCCACTTTTGAATCAGTTAATCCCCTCCTCTCCTCCTAATTTGTGTGATCCCTATAACATTGTTTCTGGACTTTCTGGAACTTAAGAACTGTTTCTTTAAGAAAGTTACACACCAAGATTTTGACAAATTGGATGCAGTACTACCCTCTGCTCCAATCATTCAGTCATCTTTAAAGAAATAAAAATCCATCGAACACATACAACAGCACCTCATTTGACAGCCCACAGGAAATGACTGGCACACTGGAATGAAGAGAAAAAATCCAAGCAAGTGCAGTAAACTGTCGCCTTCACTGTGCAAAGTGGCAACACTTTAGAATCTACTGTGCATAAGAAAGTTCAAGGTCGGATACTTTTTGAACGGACCTTGTAGTAATGAAGTACATTGGAGAAAAAGCATAAACAAGCAAATCCCTTGCAAATTTTGTAAAAGTCATTTTGTTGCATTCCAAAGCCTTAAGAATAGTTTTACAAATAGAAACACAATGCAAAGGATCATATTTCAGAAAGGTGCTTATAAATGCCTGGGGCAGTTAATTCACAGGCTGAGCATGGCATGTATATATGCTTGTGGCAGTTAAGGAGTTCAAATCTGGAATTTAAAATATTGAATCTTCTTACTTTTTAGAGTCAAAGTTAGAGTAATGTTTCAAAGTCAAATTTACATTTTTAGTATTTGTATTTGAAGTATTTCATTATGAGAAAATTGGAAAATTCATAAAAATGCCATATGTTTTGTTGTAAACTTTTAAAAACTATGTGTGCTGAGCCATAATTTATATAGCTAATATCAGCCTCGCCAAAAAGGCCATTTCACAACTTCATTCAAAGCCACCCATCTGGTATAGTGGTTGGTGACACTGACTGCTGTGTCATAGGGCGTTCGTTCAAATCCCAGAGAAGGCATGGATGTTTGTCAGTGTATAGTGCCTTTGCAGCATGGGGGTGCTCTAATAGCTGTTGAGGCTCAAGTCCTCTTATGAGGTAGGTGGAAGTAGAGAAGTGGGAGGTCCCTGACCAACTCCAGGGTGTTCTCCCTCAAAATTGAGGTGGAACCAAGCCAAATTGTATTGTCACCTGTGTGATGCTCAAAGCTACAGCAAACAGGTGTACATCCAGCCCTTTGCTGCGATGAATTTTGTGGGTCTCGATCTGACATTGTCAGACAGGTCGCATTAGCAACAATAACTACTATTCAAAAATTACTGTCCAAAATGTAACAATTTCAAGGTCTATATGCGATTTAGTGGTACAATTTCCGAAATGAGTTATTAGTTTGGATATATTCCCTGTCTATGACCACAATTCAAATTACAAGTTTCATTGCAAATAATCTATTATATAATTATAGTACACTATTAATCTTATAAAAATATTTACATTTTCATTTTTCTTTAAATTTGAAGGAAATTTTTTATTTTTTAACATCAAATTTTTATTTTAATTGTTCTTAGTTCTATATTGTATTTTCCATTCCTGATTTTCTTACTTTTTCATTTTAGAGCAACTACATAGAAATTCAATTATAAGGCATAACAGAAAACATGCTAATTCTATCCAAAATGGAGAAAGCAAGCCTCTATTAAGTGAAGAATCAGATTCATGCTCAACATGAAAAATTATAAGTCCAATTTTACTTTTAAGAACAGTATTGGAAGTTTATCGAGAGCTTTGGATTATTAGACATCCTGTTTTTTCCTCACTTCTTGTGTAGGAAATTCAAGTATTTAAAAGAAAAATATTTCCCCTTTTCAGAAAGTACATCATTATTTGTAACTATAGAAATTGTTTTAAGACTGATATATTGAATGTGATTTTGTTACATGATTTCAAATTTTATTATTGTTAAAATATGAATAGTATTTATTTATATACCAGGGATATTATGAAACTGTTTTACATTCCATGATACATAATCATGTAAACTTGTCTTCTATTATGTTGTATGTTCTGAAATCAAAGCTTCTTGTGTTTTTCTATCTTTAATTGTGTGCAAATGAATATAAAATTTATTTTTAATTATCTTCAATTTTATGACATTTGATTATAGAATATTTTAATAAAAAAATTAACCCCATTTAAATATACTAATCATGTTATAATATGCTAATCATGCCAAGCACTCTATAAATATGAACAATTCTAAATTTTAATATAAGAATATAATTTTTAGTATGTTTTTGCAGTGTTATTGTTTCAAATGAAAAGTACACAAAGAAAAGAAATGGTTTGAATTGATGTGCTTAATTTTAAATATATTTATGGAAATATTGTTCCTTGAACTTTTCTTAATTTAATGTTAGTGTTTCATCATTTCATTTGTGTATTTATTTGTGTATTTTATTTATGCATTCACAGAATACAATCGGAATGTTTGTATAATGTTCACCATTTTGTCATAAAATCCTCAGTATTGTGTTGAATGTGTTTCCATTTCTTTTTGATAATGTGAGAATTCAGTGATATATTGTTACATTTCTTATATATATATTAATAAAAATAGTCATTACATTTCCATTTAAGGCATTTAACACAAATTAAGATTTTCTTGTTATGTAATTTTGTAAAATAATGTTAGAAGTTTGTTCTCTAATAAACTGTGCAATCTTAAATTAAACTATTTCTTCTTGAAAAGCTATTAGACTTTTCCATAAATAAAAATATTAGTACAGAATATCTTTTT
The DNA here is from genome assembly GCA_019973955.1 of Trichonephila inaurata madagascariensis. NCBI lineage: Eukaryota > Metazoa > Arthropoda > Arachnida > Araneae > Nephilidae > Trichonephila > Trichonephila inaurata. The sequence continues at coordinate 29,872 of BMAV01002834.1, forward strand.
TTTTTATTATTTTTAATAAAAATTATCCTTTGAATTTTTTTCGTTTTGTGTTACTTTGTCATGCCATTCTTTGTTTCAGTAAGACTAAATTTTACTGAAGCTTCTAATGTCTCAATAAAAAAAATCTTCATTCTTCTAATTTAATAATAAATTATAGCTTTATTTCTTATAACATAAGGGGAAAAAACTAATTTTTTTTTATCTTGGCAATTTCTGAACTTAGCCTGGGGTCCACTCTGACTATATCTTGAGAGCCAAAACCTAGCCAGCTCATACCAACTTATTGTATTTTTGAATTGTGTATATTTTTAAGGCTATCTGGTAGGAAAGTCGCTCCATTTCTGGTCAATTTTGAAATTCAAATTTTGGGTCTAATTGAAATTGTAAAGTTAAATTGGGTTAAATGTAAATTTTGAATCTAGTTTTTTGGATTTTGATGCAATTGCAAAAGACATCCAAGATTTTCAAAATCCTTTGCACCATATGATTGATTTTTTTTTTTAAAATTGTGCCCACCAACGTCTTCTCGGACATAAGAGGAGGAGAGGACAGGAGAGAGAACTTCACAGTTGTCTTATGAGTGAACATGAAGTAGAGCGGAACAATCGGATTGGCATGGATTTACAGAGCAGTGAATCAGCCAGGCCAATCTTAAACAGATAAGCTTGCAGGTAATCATGTTCAGTGATGACTCTGAAATATGCCACACCCTCCACCCTAGGTAGGGTAGAAAGCTGAGCACGTCTTTGGCCATAGAGTAGACGAGACCAAGATTTGTGATTAATTTGTAATCTAATAATATTTTCAAAGATAGTAAAGATGTGTCATTGCTGGAAAGTCCTCCCCTCACACGGTTTGATCAGTTATATAA
>BMAV01002834.1:34999-69269 GCA_019973955.1 Trichonephila inaurata madagascariensis
GTGTGTGTGTGTGTGTGTGTGTGTGTGTGTGTGTGTGTGTGTGTGTGAAAACTTGACTTATCCCTATGGACTTGCTCCTTTCAATTTTTCCAAATAAATCAAACTATGGTCTCGATTCCTGATTCCACATAAGTACTATTGAGAGATGTAATGGGAGCTGTTATCTTAAACAGAACTATCCTCACTGACTTCCCATAGTATGAGTGAGTGACCGCTATAAAGCAACATAAAGGTTAATGGCGACGAACCTCACAATTTTGATCGTCAGTCAAGTGACGAGGACGAAAACTCAGCTGGCACCTCCCTCCCCCCTCCCTTTTCAAACTACACCACTACGCCAACAAGAGGACATTGGGCTAGACAGATTGAACGTGAATCAATCAGCCTCCTTTCCAGTCTTCAAAGACACCCAGACTCGAATCCACTTTCATATGGAATGATACGGAAATTAAGTCATTGGGAAATCTCTCTCTCTCTCAGTTTAGGTGTTATTTTCCTCATCTGACTGTGTGATCACAAGTTAAATCAAATTTCTAGATTCACTTGAGTCCAAATTTTGAGGTAGCCTGTACGTTACTCTGGTGCAATGCTAATTAAAACTAACTGAACCTTTGGAAATCACTCTGGCTTTGTATATAAATATTTATATTGTTATACAAGAAATTGGTCTGTTGTAATTTCATTGTATTTATATTTATTCATTTTTATTATGTAGATTTATTTCTTTATATTATTTATTTTTTGATTTCTTACTATGATAGAATTTATATTTTCGGTGTTTTTTTTTTTTTTTTTGCTTGTTATTAATTATATTTTGAGTCATCAAGTATTAATTTTCTGTAGATACAAAGCACAGTCCAAACTCACAAATTATTTAGAACGCTTATGAAATTAAATAATAAAATATTTTTAATATAAACATGACGGTTTTTCCCTTCAAATAAACACTTCGGAAAATTAAATTTTAAAAAAAAGTATCTAAAAACATGTTGACTTCTTCAATAAAATTTTAAAATTATTCAAAATTATAATCGTATTGTTTTCAGTCTTTAATTCTAATATGATGTCAATTCAACAAAAATTAAATTATTAAAAAATTTTATTTATAAGACACTATTTTGTCATTTTCGTACAGGAAATTTTTATAAGTTTTTTCTTAAAAAAAATTTTTTTTAATGAAAAAAAAAATTAGTATTATAATGTTTTGTGATTAATGTAATATTTCTGTGTTATATATTGTGCTTTCGAAAGAAAAAAAAACAGAAAAATCAGCACGTGTATTTTAAAAAGAAATTAAAAATCTGTTGTACTTTCAAGAGAGAAAGTGTGCATTTTATACTTTTAAGAAAGCCTTTCTCAAATATCGCATTTTACAAAAGGAACAGAAAAAAAAAGGGGAGGGGAATCCTCCTTCATAATTCTTTTAAATAAATCATTCTGAGATAATAATTTGTATAAAAAGTTTCGTGACTTTTTTTAAGGTTTTTTTTCTAAATAATTTTTCTTTTCTTAGATTTATACAAATGTTGCGCGTTTAATATTTTTTTAACTATTAATTTTCATTTAAAAATGCTGCTCGCGCTTAGTAAAAAATTGTTACATTTTTCTCTATATATATTCTCTCAAACCTTATCTACTTTGGTAATAATCTAGAGCGAATTCTTTCATTCAAATTAGCGAATGCCCTCAAATATTGAGCAATGAAACGAGGAAAGAAGAAAGTGGTAAAGAAATAAGCAATAAAAAAAAGAGATTTTTTAATTTGCTTAGTTGCTGCTTGAGAGATAGTAGCGAACGATGACATCGCTAAGAGGCATCTTAACTTTACTAGGGCCCCATTGCTAGTGGTTCAGTTCACCTGCAAGTGCTGAAATTTTGGAGCGTAAACCACCTGACAAGCGGGCAAGTTCCATTCACCGCACAGGGGTTCGAGCGTCTGGGATTCCAGTCTATTTGGATTAGATTTTGACGGGAGGTTCGTGGAGAAGAGATGCGCTGATGAGGTTTAGGTTTTGGATACCAAACCCTGGCAGATTAGGGTAAAGAGAGACGATAAAACAGAGGAAAAAAAATGGTCGATACAGAGCCAAAATTGTTCTTACTTCAAGAAGATGTATATGAAGTGGAAAAATTGGTTGCTGTTAAAATTGTGAAGGTATTTATGAATATGCATGAATTGATTTAGTCTTCCATTCGGTATCGCGGAACGTCTGATCACAAATTTCGGTGATAGAGTCGTCTGTGTTTGTTTATGATAACAATGAGATTAGAAAGCGGTATGCATAATGCAACTGGTAGAAAAGTTATTGCATTTTTAGATAAGTTATTGATTAAGTGTGCGTGCTTTATTCAGTTTGTGAGACAATTAAAATGCAGCCGTGTGTGTGTTAATGCAAATGCTGCAGCAGCTTTCAGTCATGGAGCGATAAAACTAGCAGTAAAATAACCCTTTGCGCATAAAAATCCATTTATAAATTAAATAATTGATCTAAAATTCTTTTTCAACCATATTAATGTTTGTTTGATTCAAAAATTACATGTGCTTAGCTTTATGAAAATGCACTGGAGGATTAAATGGGTGAAAATTTGCAGTTCATGTTTTAATTGTGCAAATTGATATTGATATTGATTGTGTGTGATTGTATATTTTCTTTCTTGAAACCACTAAATTTTATGTTTATTCCAAAACTTAGTTTTGAAAATGCAAAACTGGAAATATTAATTGAAATATAGTTAAAATTTTATAAAAAAATTACCCTCAGATTTTTTTTCTATTAAATTTTTAAAATAAAAATATTTTTCTGTAGATTAATAACAATGATGCAAAGAAATTATACATAAAAACATCAATGAAGCAAGTAATTTTTGAAAATTCATTTGAGTGTTTTTTCTATTTTTGGCTATTATATTTTTAATTGTAATATTTTTATTTAAATAATTTTTTTACAGGATTGAACCATGTTGGAATATGTACGTACATGTTTCTTTTTAAAAAAATTCCATTAAGATTTTAGAAAATAAAAATTTTTTGACTTGTCAATAAATATTTTTTTACCTTAAAACTTTTTCCCCCCAGATTTTTCTGATAGTATTCAAGAAGAATATCAAAAAACTTGCTCATCTTTTTTTTCTGCATTTCTTAGAGAATTTTGTTTATTGAAAAAATTAATGCATGTGGGTTATGTTAAATTAAGGCAGTCTTCTTATGCGAAAGGAGTCCATACTATAAAATAAATGTTCAAGTACAAATCTGAGTTGTTTTCCCTTAATAACATAATAAATATCTTAAGCTAATATCTATACATTTTGACTCTTTCTTTTAATAAAATTTATATACATTTTTACACCTAATCTTGTAGAAAAATCAAAGTTTCATACACTTGCAAAGACAAACTTGATATGTATTATTTTTTAAATATGTAGGTTTTTTAGATATATTTGTCAGTTTTAATAAAAAAGATCTCCAATTTTCATTTTTCAGTGTTTTACTATCAACTTTATATGTACCCTGAAAAAAACACAAAAATATTTGTTTTTTTAAAAAAATTTTTAAGCATTTTACATAAAATGTATTTTATTAGCTAACATTTGAAAATGCAATAAAAGTATAATACATCATAAGTTTGTGAATTTAGATTTCTGCCTTATGTTGAAAAGGGCATTCTATTATTCCTACCCAAATAAATACATGATTATTTGTCAGTAAACCATCGTTGAAATTATTAAATTTGTTAAACCACAAATTTTCTGATATACTTTAGATTAATTCTTTATTTTATGAAATTATATTTATAATTCAGTTTTAATAATAAATTTAATCACTGAAGAAATCAAGTGGATATGTAGTATTTTAGTACTCTGTAAGGCACTTTAGTTTTTTTCATCTATTATTTTGATATAAATAATATTTAGTCTTCAAAAAAAAAAATACTTATATAATTTTTATTAAAACTTGAGTTTGATAGAAGAATTAGCTGATATAATTTTCTAAAATTTATTTTATTATTTCAAATTTTTTTTATAAATTAGGGATTTTTTGCATTTTATTTGTAATTTTATTGCATAAAAAAATTTATATTTAATTCTTAAGCTACTTAATAGTTTTGGGTTAAAGCCTACTATACTTGTTTCCATTATTACTGTGATGCATCTGGGCTTACTGTATTTTATTTAATAGATTAATATTAACGTTATGGGCAAAAGAAATGGTTGTAATAAAAATTATCTGAATTGCCATTATATTGCTGAGAAAATCTTCCAATTCAAACCAAGCTCTACTTAAAGATATTGTTTTTACGAAAAAGAATCAATAATTTTTATTCAGAACATTCAAAGCCAAACATTTTCAACTTAGTTCACTGCAATTTTGCCCTTTCATTTGAGCTGTTCCTTTTTTAATTTTAACCTGATAGCAATAAGTGAGCTCATAAAATTACTGTTTATTTATAATGATGATACCTGTATCACTTAACTGTGGAAAATCTGTGCTGTGATAGTTTTATAAGCAATTTGTAAATATTTATAATTAAAATTTGTAGGAAAATTCTTTTATATTTCATGATAACATGATTTGTTGAGTGGTGTAACAATTAATGGGATTGCATATTTGAAATTTTATTCTACTTAAAACAGCTATGCAGAATTATTAAAGTGCTACTGATCTTTTAACTGAAGATTACTCAAGATATGAGTGTAGCATAAAAATTTTAATTAGAAATGTTATATCTTCAATATAAACATGGAACTGATCAAAATCAAGGTTTATTACTGAGACTGGGTTTTCAATGAATTGAAAATGTATTACCTGAAACATGTAATATAATGCTAACTTGTCATAAATGGATCAAGAGGATCCTAAATTTTCAAAAATACAAATTTTATCAGAGTTTCCATTTAGAGAAAAGGTTTTATTTTCCATTTAAAATTATATTTAGCTTAAAATATCTTGAAAAAGTTGGGTATTTAAAAAAAAGGAATAAATTGTGAATTTTTAACCAACTTGATTAATAAATTTAAGTGTCACAATTTAGGAGCCCTATTATTACAAATGGTGATGAAATAATTTACATAATTCACTTAATAATACATTCATTTTTATTCGTACTTTTCTACAAAATTAACTATTGTTAGGAAACATGATCAAAGCTTTTTAAAAAAATAATTGTGAAATTCAATACTTCTGACATAAATATTCATAATCTATTTTTATTAGTGATATCCTTATCTTAGTCAAATTAATTTAAATTAGAAACTTTTTTTTACTTTAATATTTTTCAGAAGAGCAGTATAGATATAAAAAAAAATTACAGCAGGAAAAAAAAGCAGTTTTATGAAAATTCAAAAAGTTTTACAGTTAAAAAGTAGACTATCTACATTTATCCAATGTTGTGTCATTACCTTTCTTTGCACCTGGCTTGTTGTTTTAATTATAGTGAATATAATATGGTTTTCATAGCTAATTATATTATGTATAACTTAAAACCTAATTTTAAATAATTTTTTTATGAAAGTATTTTTTTAAGTATTCTAAAATCAAATTACTGCATTATGTTGGAGTAAATTGTTAAAAAAATATAAATTAATCACCTACCTTTTGGAAACTGTAATAATTACAATGTTATTATTATTGTATTTGTTATTATTATTAAAGATGTTATTCCACTGTGAAAAGGAAATAAGGTTACACAGCTGTTCCAAAGTAAAGTAAAACATTTTATTTAAATACTCTCTTACTACTTTGAAAGGAATTTGCCTCCTTCTTCCCTCCTTCCAAAGCAGTAAGGAAGAAAGGATCTCTTTATCTTTTTATTATTCGGCTCTCTGTTTCTGCTTTTCAATTTTCTCATAATGTTAAAAAAAATTTATCTTATTTTCTCTGAAATACTGAAACTGCAATGTCTAATGGAAGTTAAACTGTGGGGAAAAAAAAGGGGGGGGAGAGAAACCAGACTTAAATAATGGAGATTATTTTTATCCTATCCTGATTGACTTTAGAATATGCTTAAATTTTTGGATATTTTAATAAACAATATAGAAGTAAATAATACTTGAAAATTACAAAATCACTGAAAAAGAGGGATGAGTAATAACTTTAATTTGGTTATTTTAATAATTTTTTGGTGTTTTTTATTTATTTATTTATTTTTAGATAATTGAAGATCTTTTTAAGGTGTTTTGAACCATTTGAAAGAGTGCATGTGTTGAATCTTGAAAATGAGGATCTACTTCAGTTCTCCAATTTCAAGTCCATGTTTAAGGATATTTTGATATGAGAAAAAGAACTGATAATTAATATTTTTATTTTCAATTTATCTATTTATTTGCTTATAATGTTATTTTTAAATACCATTAAATGTGTCCCCACCCCTTAATTCTTTGAAGGAATTTTGACAATTTTTTATTTTGTCATCGCCATCTGGACCCTATTCATTATTAATGTGCTCCACTGCTAATTAAAATAAGTTATGGATAGTAAATTGTTTCAGTTTGAAAAAAAAATTAATCATTAAATATTTATTTATTTTTTTTTAAAGAAAAATTAAATAATATTTATTTTATTAAATTTTTTTAAAAAAAAGAAATTTTTTTTATAGTAAAATTCTGTTTTATGGAAAATAAAAAGAAACATGCTTTGTTTGAAATCTACCAAAAACTTTTAATTGTTAAAATGCGTGTAAGTATGCAATATTAAAATTATTGCCTTAATGTTTTTATAATTAATCAAAAATTTACTTTGTATCATGAAGTATATATCTATTTTTTAGTGCAAATTGAATCCAATATTAATCAAAAATTGGCAATTAGAAGTTATGAATCAGTTAAATGAGAACAATTTCTTTGCTAAAAAAAAGTTATAAGTTGTTGTTTTTTAACTGAAAAAAATCCAAATGTAATTGTATATAACTTGTATAATTTCTTAATTAAATAAAATAATGATTAAATATTTGTAATAATATGTTATTTTTATAGTAATGGCTTTTGTCTATATTTAGGGCCAAAAGTTGTATAGAGTAAGATGGCGAGGTTATGGAAAGGACAGTGATACATTGGAGCCAGAAGAAAACCTTCTGTCATGCAAAGATATGATTTTGGATTTGGAAAAGAAGATAAGAGAGCGGCATCAAAAAAGAAAAAATAAAAAGCTTTTTAAACCTCAGATTTGCACAAAAGAATTGAGAAGTTCTGTGAGTAACTTATTTTTTAATCAAATTGTATTGCATTTTTAATTCCTTTTTTACAGTACCAATTTTACTTTAAATTTTCAGAAAAATAATATTTGTTCAAGACCTTTTCCTTCATCATTAATGGAAAGTGATTTTATGAGGGTATGTAAAAATAAAATTCATTTGTGCTGATGATATCATTGTTATTGATTAAGTGTGAAATAATAGTATACTTGTGTTAAATATTTTATAAAGAGTGCATAATTTCAAGATTAATATTAATGAATTTAAGATGGCTTACTTTTTCCAAATAGTTTTATTAATTTATTTTTACACAACTTAATGTAGGAAATTACAGAAGCATTATTTTGAAAAAGTGTTCATGTTTAAGTTATTCAATAAAAAAAATAATAAATTGTAAAAAAAAAATGCTTAACTTCACTTAAAAATTTAAAATGTGCCATGTTAGCACTATGTGAAAGATCATATCTTTTTAAGAATTAGTATCTTTCTTTAATTACTCTATATAAAAAATAAATTACATACAATTGTGCACTAGTAAGGTTTCTATTATAGCTTTTTAATGTACTTTGATTAGAGGCTTATCTTTAATATAAATTTTATGTACAATTTTTTACCTTGTATCTCATTAAAAACTGAATTCTATGATTTTGTTTCATGTGTAAATAATATAAATATATATTCATTATATGAAGTTATCTTGTATGTACTATTGCATTTGTTCTGTATAGTAAAATTTATCATGAAGTTCACAACCAAATATTTCCAATTGGACCATTTTATGTATTTTTTATGCAAATTATATTTTAGTCTATATTTTCACTAATTATACCAATAACTAGTAAATTGCATAACTGGAAAGTGTACATAATTGAAAAAACATGAGATTCATATTGTTTATTGTATAATCAAACTTCAAAATAAATTTTATGTAATAATTTAGCATTTTGAATAGTTTCACATTACAACTTTGATGCTGTGTATGTGGAAATTGTATTTGACATAATTTTGTATTGCAGAACTAATATGCATAACTCTAATTCAGAATATTAGAATAGTGAAAAATAAAACACAAGAGGATTTAAGATTTGCATTTATTTTGGAAGAGATCTTGGAACTTTTAAAGTGTACCTTATTCTGCATATTTTGTAGAACATTACATAAGAAAATTAGTTTGGTATTACAAAGTTTTCAAAATGAATATTTTCTAAAAATTGCAAAAAGATTGTGATCACCATGTCAGTTTGAACAAATTAGACTAATATGCAAGAAATAGTGTTATTCATTTAAACAAAAGTCATTGTGATTACTTCTTTAGTGGCATTTCTCATATTAATGTCATATTCATGATATGGTGCACCAATTTTTCCAATAATCTTTGCTGATAGTTTATTTAACAGATTCCATGCTTTCCTTGAATACATTTTTGACCTTTGGAGATAGATTCTGAAGGCACTATGTGTTCTTTGCGGGTTTTAAATTAGATAAATGGGTCAGTCAAAGAAATAGCTTGAATTTTTGTTCTTGAGCCAGGCTGTAGTGACCTTTGACATTTGACAAGATTTGGAGTTTTGTCAGATCCTCTTGTTCTCATCACTTTCTACACTCCCTTGAAGTCATTCTCAAACAGATCTTTCAATGATGGAATCCTAAAATGCATAAGTACCTTCATCAATTTTTTTTTTTTTTCAATTTACCTTTCATGTCAAAATACTTAGCTTTTCTCTGCCCTTCATACTAATATGCCACCAAATCATGATGGAGATATTAAACGTACTAATTGTTTCAAAGAGTGTTATAAAAGTTTTTCTTTTTGCAGTTCTAAACTTGAACACCTTGATGACTGAGTCTAAATAACTAAGAGTATGTTTTTGAAGTCATGTTTCATTTTTTTTATACTAGTTTTTCTTAATATATTATATTGTAGCATTGTATTTGCTTTTAGTTATATTTGAATTGTTTTGTTTGTTAAATATGTATACAGGTCTGATAAGTATTAGAAAAAAATTTGCAAATAATTGTAATACATGAAAAAATGCCTGTTAAATGCAGGCATTTTTTCTTAAACTCAACATCATCTGTTTAAACTTTTCTGACCAACAGTTAAAAATTCTCCATGGGGGAAATTTTTTTTTAGTTTTGTGTTATGAAAAGGACATTTCATTTAGAAGAATTAGATAGAATTTTTGGAGAACCAAAACAATAAATATATAAATAAATATATTTAGAACTCTTTTTGTTGCAGTTTTTAATTACTGCTCTTCTTCTTATTAGGTTACCAGTGACTGTAATAAAATATGGAAAGATGCCAGTACTTGGCAAGCTACTGAAGTACATCCTAGTGGCACCAATTCTAAGGACACTTTTTGGAGAGATTTTGATGAAGGTAAAATCTCAGTCTCTGGAACAGTGTATGACAAGGATATGTATAGTAAAGTCAAAGAAAGAGCTGAAAGAGCAGCAAGGACTATAAATTTATCTGAAGGCCATAAGAACCTCGAAATTGCTCAGAAAGAAAATCCGATGCCTCCTCTTTGTCCTAAAGTTGTCCTTAAAAGAAAGCCTGTGAACAGAACTTCTAGTGAGAGCTTAATGTATAAGTCAAGCTTCAAAGTGAAACCAATGGGGTTACAAATAAGAAAAAGGAAAAAATATGATGTTTTGAGAGATTACAGAAAACGGAAAAGTAGAATCCATCGAAAACGTAACCTTGATGAAAATGGGCAAAGAAAAATGATTTACCGTAATTCTGATAAGAGCGATCATGAATATGGACAGAATAGCTCAAATATATTGCAGGAGCTTTTAATTAATGAGGAACTAAAGAGTTCAGTTCTCCCCGACTATGTGTTGAATTCATCAAAATCTGATAGTTGTGGATCAAAAGTAAAGGATATGAGAATAAAGCTCCAAAGAGATTCTACTTGTGAAGAAATGATGAAAGGAGAAGGAAGAAAAAATTCATTGATGTGTAAAATTTCCATGCAGGATGCAATGGTAATTCTGCCTTTTGTAAAACAGTGTAGATTTTTATGAGTGTAGTGTAGCTATATCAGTTTATTCTACCTAAAAAAAGAGTAATTGAATATTGATTATTGCATATTATTTGCCATTTATTTTATATATTTCACACTTTTCCTAAAATTCAAAAATAATTGTATTGGGGTTTATGAATAAGTGTTTTTCTTCTTAGAAATAGTATTTAAACATATAAATATTGCAATCAATTTTAAAACTATAATAGTAACAATTATAATAAATAGGTATTAAATTCATCTTAGTAATTCAGGAAGGTTAGGTATAATTTTTAATCTGTTTATGAATAATTTCAAATATTTTCATTGTAAACTTTAAAAAAAAACTTCTGAAAATATTTCAATTTTCTCAAAGAAGAATTGTTAAAAAAAATTTTATAATTGGAAACAGTTTTATGAAGGAGTTCTTTTTTTTCTCACTGGTACAGAACAAGTAGCAAAAAGTTCTAAAATTGATTTTTGCATTTGTATATTTAATTATTAAAAGATTTAAAAAATTACTATGTTAATGTATTCTTCATTCATTATTTTTATAGTAAGCAAAAATTAAGATGTAAGAAAATATGATTATGATTTAATTTTCCTCTTTTAGGTATTCTAAAATATATTTATGTATTAATTTGTGAAATAATAATTCTAGCATTTTTAATGATTTTTTTTTTTTTGGTGATGAAATAAATTTGACCTGATTGGTGGCATTTTTAATATTCTTAAAATATTTTTTTTTTCATTTCAAATTAATATTTAAATTCTAGAAGAGTTTCTGTTTTAAAATCTTTTACTATAATTTTAATTTTTAAAAAATTTATTTTAATTCATAAAAAAGTGAATTTTTTTATTAGTGGCAGTCATCAATGATTTACAAAGTGACTAATTTTTTTTTTTTTGATTCACAAAGGGATTAATTTATTCTTAAAATAAATTATTTAAAATATTTTTTTAATATGTTTAGTAATTATAATATAACCCTAACTTACCAAATAATCCCTTTTTTTTTCAATTTTAAAAATTATAAACATTTGAGAATAAAATCTAATTAATTTCCTAAATAATCACCTTTATTATTAAAATGTTAAATGTTTTTTCCTCTTGTATAAATTTTGTTTCTAAAAAAGCTTCAAATGTTCTGTTATTGTATATGATTTTCTCATTTACAAATTTTTATAATTAATATTTATTTTAATTTTTTTTCAAGATCATAAATAGCATTTGAATTTATTCTCTTCCAAAATTATAATGTTGCTCAATAATTCCTTTTAGAAATCATATAATCAAGGGATGAAAAAAGATGAAAGAAATTCATCTCATAGAAATTCAACTAATATGGATGCCACTATTCGTAAAGTGTTTTCCTCTATGATAGATGCAGTGGTAAATGATCATCTAGAAAAAGTTGAAAGATTATGTAAAAATAATTGTGTAATTAATTGCTGTCAAGAAGATGGTACCACTGCACTTATGGTTGCATCACAGTTGGTAAGAAAAGTGTTCTCTTCTATTTTTTTGAAATTTCACTTCTGTGATTTCTAAAATTGATTTTTTAAGTCAGCAGTTGCATTTTTTATAATAAATTAGAAATATTTTTTATTCATCAAAGGCAAATGTCCTAGACTAATATCTTTCAAAATATCTAGATCTTTTTATCCATTTTTTTAAATCTTTCAGTCTACAAAAATGGAGAGTTGGTCCCCCGCCCCTTCCCTCCTAGTTACTGAACTTGTGTTGAATCAGATAATGGCAAAGACTGCAGAAAATAATCATTCATTTTATCTTGGAAACTTTAAAAATTTAACATTAGGGGAATAAATTATTTTAAATGACTAAATTATGTTTTAATTAAAAAACACTTTACAGTTTGAACATTTTTTTTTTCCATCTAAGCAAATAACAAAGTTAAAAATTTCGTGTATTAGCTTTGAATATCAGTTAGTTTCAGTACCCTAAAATGCCTTTATTTCAAAATAGCAGAAAAAATAATTACACATGGTACCACACCATAATAGTTGATCTAGTTTTTAAAAAAAAGTCATTGTTATATCCAAGTAAAGTTGCTTTTCACATTGGTAAGAATAAAGGCAAACAATTAAAAAAAAATTATCCCCACTAGCACTTAGCTTTTAAAAATAAAAAAAATTTCAGTTTTTTTTTTTTTTTTAATAATATTATAACTTAACATCGTTATAATTATATTGCTTTAAATGTGAAATTTGAGTTATGAAGAACAAGAAAAAAAGTTAGTCCCTGTATTGTTTGCACAAAATGCATATAAATTTCATAAAATTAGCAATATTTCATAATTTTATTCAACATTACCTTTTTAGTTTAATAAACAAATCCTAGTAAATAGAAAACATATTTTAAAGTTCCAATTTTTAATTAAAATGTATTGAATGTAAATTTCTGAGAAAATTTGGATATAATAGGAATAGTACTGAACCTGGAATATTTCATGTGTTTGACACCTTGCTTATCTTTCACATGATTAATCTTTAACATGTAGCACATTCAAGTTTCTACAAAAAATTAGACATTTCTCGCCATTTCACCAAGTTTATTTTTCTTCGGTCAATTGCCAACAAATGATAATGTGACAATTTCTTGGTAAAAAATTTTTATTATTTTCCCATGCTTTTGTAATGGTGAGTATTAATGCCAGATGTAAAAATGGCTCAGTGTAATCAAATAATTGTCAGAAAGGATTTTGAATTCCAAATATTCAGTAATCAAAATGCATTTTTACCAACTAAGCTTCCATCCCACAAAGATGTCTTAATGTGTTGTTTCCAAGAACGACTAAAGATGTTACTACCCTCCAAATATGTGAATTTTGTAATGCAGCTGAAACAGTGGTTTAACAAATTAAATATCAAAGAATGGAAAATCTTTTATTCTTGCAGTTTCCTAATGCATAATGTTATGGCTAATTATAAATTAAGAAAGTCCTGCCATCAGGATATAAAAAAAGCTTCATTCATGAAAAAAGATTGGCATCTTTAAAAGAGAATATGTCTTTCCTGATGAGGCTGCATGTAAATGTCTTATTATCATGAACAGCTAAAAAATCCAAGCTTATCTTAAATTCATGATTTCAATTAACTGTTATTATAAAAAAGTCAATCAAGTTCTGTTAATTTGGTTACTTCTTTTAGTTTTATCCCTGCAAAGAAAGCATGGGTTGGGAAAGAAAGTAAAAACAAACTCATAAATTATGAGAATTGTGAATTCCAGTAGCAGAGAGTGGCTATATATATACTATGTTGTGACATTAAAGTAACTAATCAGATGTATTCCTTGATATGGATTATTTTTTAAAAAATAATATGAGTTCATAAGTAATTCTTTTAATCTAAAGAGGAATAATTTATGCAAAATTTAAGTAAAAAATGTTTTTATTTCGATGGAAGGGAGTGTGTTTATATACATAAAATTCTGATACGAAATTTTTAATTTTAAATAAGTATTTTTGTAATTGCATTTTTGTACATTTATGTTGTATTTGCATTAAGGAATAATATCCATAAATCTTTCATTATTTCAGGGTCATTATTTTGCAACTAAAGCTCTACTAAAAGCAAATGCTCATAAAGATAAGCAGAATAAGAGAGGAGAAACAGCTTTAATGATGGTAAATTTATTTTGAGAAATAATTTATTGTTATGGAGGTATTAGACAGTAATGCATATTTTGTTTTCTCACTGCAGTATATATAATTTTGTAGTTTAAATTCTTTATATGTTTAACATTATAATGTTCCTGATAAAGATGTTGCTTTTTTTATGCTATATAAAGTTACTCGTAATTTTAAGCAAGTAAGATTCATTTGAATCTCTTAACGTTGGCATTTGTTATGTCTCAATATTATAATTGCTTTTTTTTAATGTCATGAAAATAGCATTCTTATAAATTCTTTACTTATTTTCTGGACATTTAGGTATTTTTAAAATGGGATAAATAATCTGTTAAATATTTTGTGTTTTTAATAGCAATATTATCTTTTTTCTTTAAAGAAATTTTTCTTTATTTAAATAATAATAAAAATATCAATACTTTTAATTTAAAATCATTACATGTAATCAGAGGCGGCATAAGGCGTGGGCCACTGCCCACGGCCTCGCGGTGCATAGGGCCTCA
Source organism: Trichonephila inaurata madagascariensis (assembly GCA_019973955.1). Taxonomy (NCBI): domain Eukaryota; kingdom Metazoa; phylum Arthropoda; class Arachnida; order Araneae; family Nephilidae; genus Trichonephila; species Trichonephila inaurata. The sequence continues at coordinate 49,350 of BMAV01002834.1, forward strand.
CGCCTCAAAGCCGAAATAAATTAAATATAAAGTAAAGAAAATCCAAAAATGCATGCCCCAGGGTTTTATTGTAAGTGATAAATTAGAAGATTCTCAACTCTATCTGTTTTTTGCCTTAAGATATTGAAAAATTAATACATCAACTTTTTTTAAAAGATATTCTATTTATTGATGTATGAAAGCATACGAATAAGTAATTCATGAAAATATTGTTTTCTATTTTCTTTTATTAAAAATTTCTCAGCTTTGTTGCTTCCGCTCATTCGTTCATATTTAATCTGGCAACATTAGTATGAGTTAAGCTGCCATCGCGGGGAGTCCCCGGTCAGAGACGGGGCATAGCTTGGGACTTCCCATCATTAGAAGGTCAATTAAAGTGTAACATGCAGACGCAGTCTTGCTTCCTGTTTCTATAGCATATCATAAATTTTAAAAGTATTTGATGTGAGAATAAATAATAGTGGTACTGGGTATTTTTCATAATTTATCAATCATTTAAGGCTTAGGTGCTAAGAGATATAGAGATAAAGGGAGAAAATGGGCATCTGGTGCAGCAAAAAGAAAAAGCGAAGTAGAAAGAGTTGTATCCAACCAGGTTTAAAATTCAGGTATGATGAAATTTCCCGGTCAGACTGAATCTGGCAGTACAGATTCAAAGTAATCGGTTCCTTCGATTTCTCAACAATATTTATCCGTATCTGAGCCTCCATTGAATTTAGAAGTTACTCAAGATGAAACTGACTAATGATACCAAACGACAAAAATCGAAAATAGAAATAGGATCAAAAGCTTTCCAATCAGTATCTGATGTTGAGACAATCAAGAGTCAATGACAATGAGAGTCACCATCAAGAACAGATTAAGATTAGTTCTTCACCTGTGAACAAAGATGCCAGTGACGTAGTTAAACAAGCATTGTCCAGTTTTGACCCAGGATTGTGTACGTTTCCCATGACAGATGCTCAACGGTCATGATATAGTTCAATGACGTCCTGCACAGCAGTTAAATAACAGTGATAAATATTATCCTAAAGATGATGATCATAGACACTATTCCAATTTTCATTTCTCAAAAAAACTAAATGATGGTGAAACTCAACATCGTCGCTGGTTGGTTTATCCAGGTTCTAAAGTAAAGTTTTCCATGCAGACTTTTTGGAAATTCAGAAACTCAAATGGTACAGGTAGGGTGCTGTGATTGGAAACCCTTAAGTAGTATTTTACAGAGACATGAGAATACTAAAGAACACATGGCCTATATGTTTCAATGGATAACATTAGAGAGGGGAATAAAACATGGAAAAACATTAGACCGAGAAAACGAAAGGTGAATTCTTAAATCTGAAAAACATTAATACAATTTGTTTGAGAGATTAATTGATATCATAAATTTCTTAGACTATGATAATCTGGCGTTTAGAAGTCACAGAAAATCTCTCAAAACAGACTAAGACACTAAGAATTCTGGAAACTTCATAGACTTATTTAAATTGATATCTAAATATGATCCTACATTATGGAAACACATAAATCACATTGATAATAAACAACTTGCACACCATTATCTAAGCTTCGATATTCAAAATGAATTAATCTCAATCATGTCAAACACAGTTATCAGTGAAGTGATTGGTAGAATAAAAGAGGCAAAATATATTCTTTTTTTCTCGACCTGCACTAGACACTAGTAGAATTTAACAAATGTGGTTCATCATAAGATATTGTAGTACATCAACTGGAAGTATAGAAGAAAACTTGATCGGATTTCTTGCTGTCACTGAAACAACTGGAGAATATTTGACCAATGCAATAGTGGGAGAGCTAGAAAAAAATGGCTTAGATATTCAGAACTGTCGTGGGCAAGGATACGACAATGGTGCAAATATGGTAGGCATAAAATTAGTAGAGTTAAAACTCAAATATTAAATATAAATCCCAGGACATTTTCACACCTTGCGGCTGTTGTAGCTGGAATCTGTTATTGGTAGACGCAGCTAATTCATGAGTGGCAATAAAAACATTTTTTTGGTTTTATTCAGAATTTTTTTTTTTTGTTGTTGTTATTTTTAAGTTTTAGCAAGCGCTGGAAAATTATCAAAGATAAATTAAAGCTTACTATTAAGCCTTTATCATTCACAAGGTGGGAAAACAGAATCGAGGTGGTGAAGGCCGCATTATTTCAATTTGATGTTGTTGAATGCATAGAAAAATTAAAAAACCAAACGGAACAATCTGACACACTCAGTGATTGCGATTCTGTTTTAAATTAAATGTTCAGTTTGGAATTTATCGTATCATTACATGTATGGTATGAGTTATTAACGCGTGTCAATACCTTAAGCAAATTATGGCAATCTGTGCATTCTCATTTATGCATTACTCTTGAGAATTTGCGTACATTTTGTAGCTGGATCAAAGAGTATTGACAAAATGGATTCGGAAAATGCTTGTCTGCCACTCGTAAGGTTATTAAGAAAAGCAATTATGATTTGCCAAAAGATTTTAAAAATAAAAGGGTAGCCAAAAAGAAAGAAAAAAAATTTGATTATGAAGACGGTGATCAACACATATAGAGTCTGTCAAAAGCCGGTATGAAACAGACTTTTTTAATACCATGATTGATTTTGTAATAAGCAATATGGATTCAAGATTTATGTCTTTAAATCAACATTTTGAAAATTTTGGTTTTCTCTATGACTTAAACAAGTTAAAAAATATTCTAAAAGAGCAAATACTGAAAAACTATCGAGATTTACCCACAGTCCTGCAAGTAGGTGAGAGCAGTGACTTCCAACCTTACGAATTATTTGAAGAATTACAAAATATGATCCCAAATTTACCCAACATCATTACAGACATGAAACATCTGTTCCAATATGTAAAAGAGAACGGTTTGAAGGAAATTTTCCCAGATGTTTGCATTGTCTTTCGAATTTTGTTCATAACACCCGTAAATACCACTTCTGCTGAGAGGAGTTTTTCAAAATCAAAACTGATAAAAAAATTATGTAAGAAATATAATGGGTACCAGGAAAGACTTTCAGCTTTGGCAGTTTTATCTATTGAAGCAGATATAGCATCTAAGATAAATTACGAACCAATCATTAAGGATTTCAGCAAAACTAAAAGTAGAAAATTTCTGCTTCTTCAATTTCTTCTTTTTTCTTTTTTTTTTTTTATTGTTTAATGTGTCAACGAAATATGAGTGAAAAGTTTAGTTTTTTTCTTTATGAATAAAAATTGTCTTTTAAATTTTATAAATCCTCTTCTTACACCACCAGAGGGCCTCGCAAAATATATCTTGCCCACATTAAGTTCAGGTCTCGTGCCGCCACTGCATGTAATTTAATTTAAAACAGAGTATTTTAACACAGTGGATAGAATATCAACTTTTAGAATTAAATGTAAATCTACCTATTTTGTTGTGAGAGTTGTTTATTTAACTCCTTCAAATGAAATAAACGTTTTATTTTGCTATATTGGAATATTCAACTGGAAATCAAAATTGCAAATTTCTTTTCATTCCCATTTATCAATTAATCAGGTGGTATATTTTTCCTTTTCCTTTCTATTGAATTAATTATTAATTTGTCAAGCTGAAAAGACATTTCATTAATTATATTTATCTTTGATTGGTTTAAATATTTGAAAGTGGAAATCTCTTACTAATGGTCTTTCAAATCTTTTTCATAAGGAATATTAAACTTTCCTTTTGGGTCCATTCCTTGGGTTAATGTCCATTGCTTTTTTTTTTGTCTTTTTGTAATCAACTTCAGTGTGGAAGGTAAGTTGGTAATTATGGAAAATTTTGCTGTGTGTGTTACAGGTAAATTATTACTTTTAAAAAACTTACTAATTGTACACTTTTTTAAACTCTCTGAGTGCAATGAGACCAAATTCTGAATAGAAATTAATTTTTAACTCAAGGTACTGATCACATCTATGCAATTAACTAATTAAATAATCTGAATGGAATTTTTAATTTTGCAATTTTTGGCCCAAAATACCTGATGTTATTTACAATGTGAAGTAATTTTTTTGCCATCTGGAAACTATTTTATCTAGATACAATTTTATAAAAATTATCTTCTCAAGAAATGAAATTTTATAAATATATATGAAATGTTAAAGCTTTAACAGCGTTAGTTATAGAAATTTAGTTAAAATATATGCTCATTTGTTCTTAAACTTATCAGCTTTTTGTACCACAAAAATAACCATAGCACTTTTTGAAAAATACTTTCATGAAAAAATATTATTTATAATGTTTGAATAAACTAATTCAAATGATTAAAAAGTTCTTTAAATCTTTTAAGTTAAAATTCAAAAAATCTTATAATTTTAAAGCCTTATTTGTAAAATAAATTTTTCTATAAGTTTTTAAACTATGTGTGGATGTGATACTGGTTATTTAGAAAATAAACCTTGAATATATCTTATTGCATTTCATAAGCAGTAAGGCTTTACATTTGTTAATAATATTATTTGACCATAAGAATCCTTAATCCCATTTCATATTCATTTACTGTATTGAATTTTTTTATTGTAGTTTCATGATTCTTATGTTTTTTTAATGTAATAGTTTTTAGATCCTGAAAAAATATTCAACCATTACTTATTACTTAAAATATTTTTAAAAAATAGAGAGAGAATTTTTTTGCAAATGTTTTGTCTAATATTTTGTGCAGAAATAAATATTTTCTTATAAAATTCCAAGTTTCTCGGTTCAATAGCTATAAAAAAATTCCTATTAAGCAGACATTTAAAAAATAATTTGTTCTTTTTGAAAAAAATGAAGGTAGAGACTAATAAATTAATAATTAATGTACCCTTATCTTGCATGAGTATTTTTATAATTAGTGAACCACTGAAGAACCGTTTTAGTCTCTAATAGTGAATCCATCTTACATAAAATAAATTTGATATCTTATTAAGGCCATTCTTTGTCTGTTAATTATTCTGTTTGTTAAAAGTTTATGAATCTAGTTTCCTCTTAGAATGTTTAAACAAAATCCTGTACTAATAATAAAATCTTTCGTAATGGATGTGTTTATATATGTCAAATAAATTAAGACTAAAATCATTGACATTTAAAGAAATGATTGTGCATATTAATATAATATTTTGAATAGTTATATTTTTTTCAAATAATATTAAGCTCATACCTTTAAAATTAATTTCTTGTGTTATCTTTTTTAAATCCATTATTTATATTAAAAACAAAATAGTTTTATAAAAATGTAGCACATTGAAATACAAAATGTGTAATTTCTAATAAATAGTACCTGAATGCATGGCATTATTGTAATTTGAAAAATTTAAGATTGTGGCTCCTTAGTTTGAGACTAACATATATTATATATATAGAACAGTTTTAATAAATTGATTTTTCTTTTTCTTTAAAACTTCTGCTATTATTTTACTTTTCATTTGGATATATATTTACATTTTAGGTATAATATTTCTTTCTTTGAAAATCACTGAATAATTTTACACATATTTTCATTTCTTTCATTCTATTTTCACAAGTTATTTCTTTTTATATATAATTTTCCGTGCATTTTTTATTTTTATAAATAGAAATATTAAGATATGGATAATTATGTATTAAACTTCTTATTACAAATTTTAAAAATAACCCTTTTTGAGATTACTTCCAAATATTATCGTATTTCTCACTGTGATAAGTTAGTGTATGTATTTAACTTCGTAACATACTGAATTATTGAAAGAATCACTACAAAAAAAATATATTCTAAATCAAGGTTTTCTTTTCTTTGTTACAGGCTTGTAAAAATGGACATGCTCAAATTGCCAAACTCTTACTTGAACATGGAGCCAATTTTGCACTTACAAATGCTGAAGGAATCAATGTACTTCGCATTGTGAATCAATATGCAAGTCAGCCAAAAATCCATGATATCCTTATTGAACATATAGTGAAGTAAATTGTACAATTTTTAGTTTCTGAATCTATGTTAACTTGATTTTTTTTTTTAAAAAAACTTCTATTTTCTTTTTGGATATATTTATATATTTTCAAGTGTTTTTCATTATTTATTTTATAGTGACATTAATCTTTTTACTTTATTTCTTTTCTTGTAAAATTATGACAGGAAATATTCAAAAATTCTAATAATTTTTTTAGGGAAACTGCCATTCTTTTTAAAGAATTTATCTCATAAATTTGATACAGTAATGTGTAGAGTGATAATTCTAGACTAATACATAAGTGTTATTATTCTTTACCTTTATTACTTCTTAGCTTCTTTTCCTTATAGCTTCATTTTTTTTAATAATTTATTAATTATGTCCATTATTTCTAAAATTCTTCTATCTTTAAAAGATGTTATTAAGTAACTGAGAAAATTTAACAGTTTTAAGAATTGGAAAAGCATCTTTTTTTTTTTTTTTTTTTTAAGTCAGTTACTTTTATTCTAAAATGCAGTCATCAAGAATACTGGTGGTGGTTATGGTGTGTCCATGGGAAATCAAAGAAAACTGTGCAGCACACAGGCTGCGATCTCTACGATATTTGAATAGAATTGCTCACACACACACACACACATGCTCAAAGAGAAGGAATTCTCCGAGGAGAGCCAGAGAATGTAGAATTGTGGGACAATCAAAATTTGATGAGGAGTTAGTGAAGTTTCAGGGCAGTTGTTGCATGGATGATAGGTTTTTGTTCCATCTTTGTGAATTTTCATGCCTCGAAAGTACCTGGTTCTTAATTGTGGATGTTTTTTTTGTGAGGTCTCTTTCAGTGTATCAGGAATACTAAGGGGCATATTTGGATTCTTATTATACAATTTTTAGGTGTAAAATAGGATTTTTTAATTTAATTCCAAAAAAAAAAGAATTTTTTTAAAAGATTTCACAGTTATTTTTCATATTTGATAAATTAATTTAAGGGAGATATAATGTTTCTTATACTTTTTGTCTCTTGAAAGCTAGGTGATTTTGGCTACTGTCAGAAGTATTGTTTCTTTTTATATATATATAGCTGTGTAATAGTTTCTAATATATTTATTTATCAATTATTTTTTCACACACACACTTTATTTTACTTCCCCATCCCCTTTTCCTCTATTTAATCTGAAATTTAATTTCTGTGAATAATTTTACTAATGAAACCTATTTATAATTTCTAACCAGAGTGATGTAACTAGTAGCTCTAATTTTTATAAATTGAATTATTTAGTTTCCTATTAATTTTTTTTATTTTAAAAATGTAATTTAATTATTCAAAGTATTTTAGATCTGTGTAATTATAATTTATTCCACTTAGGTTTAATACATTAATGTTGTTCATTGCTGTATTTAAGCTTATGGCTATTATTAATTAATTTTATGCATTAGGATAAATAAATCTTCTTTTTTGCATTATTGTGTATTTTACTTAATCCCCAGGATATTAATAAACAAAATTGTGTGTATTGTAAACAGTTTACATATTCTAAGGAAAAAATAAGTTTTTAATTTCTATTTTTTGTCCAGAATTATAAAAGGAATTTCATAAGTTTAAATTATCTTATTCACCTATTACATTATTCAGTAGGAATACTATAAAATTCATTACTGATGGTTATATTTGTGTATACATTTAAAAGTTTTTCATCATATCTACTAGTTGTATTTGAAGCATTAGATACTACTATTTTAATGCTAATTACATCAATATGTAGATTATTTGGTTGTAGTTGTTTTTTTATATTTTTATTTATTTTTTTAATTGCTGTTTACTTGTAGTTTAAAATACATTTTTCTTTATTCAATAAGTAATCATTTTAAGTTTTACATTTACGGGAGAAAACAAGACTGGGAACTTCTTTTATACTATTTTTATCCAACTAAAATATTCATGTACCGTCTTGTTTTAAAATATAATTTTAAATTGTCTTTTTTTAATTACACATTTTAATAAATATTACATTTCTCTGCTTAGAAGAATATGATGGTCCATCTTTATAGATTAGAAATTTTTTCACTTAAGATTGTCCTATGAATTTATTTTATATTTCAAAAATCTATAAAAATTAAAAATATATAATCTTATGTATTTAAATCAATAGTGAATGGTAAATAAAAGGAATTTGCTTGCTTAGTTGAAATTTTTGTTGCTACCTCCATCAAATGTTGCTCCTTTTGCAGAAATCTTGTACAATCGCTCTGATATAAAATGCCTCAAAAATATTTTTTTTTCCCTTTTATAATTGGAAAACATCTTTAAAGTTTGAGGGCTGTTTTAATTGATATTCTTTGTAAAAAAAATTAATGTGTTTGGAAATTGTTTCTATAAAAATCTAAAAAGTATACTTACTTCTTGCCTGCTGTAAAGCTAAAAGAATTTCAACTTAAAACTCTAAGCTTTAACTGAGTTATTAATAAAACTAAGCATGCAACCTAATATTGAAAAAAATGCAAATTAAGAAATGACACATCATGGGAAAATGGTGATTTTAAAAAAGATATATATGTAACAAGCTTTAAGAACTACATGAAATATTTTTTTAAAAAAATTAACTGTTGCAGTAATTTAATTGAATATGTTAGGCGAAAATACTGAGAATGCATTTTTAAGAGTGATGGAAAATTTAATTACACTTACAAGTATGAGGAAGATTTATTCTTCAAGAAGATATGTTATTGGTCTTCTATGGTATTTTTATGAATTTTTGTCTAAAAAATAGGAACAATTCCTTTATGGATATCTAAAGCTAAAAACTGAGAATACTCAAGATTCAAGGAAGGATGAAATAATTTTTGGTTTTTCACTTAAAATTTAGATTACAAAACTAAAAATTTACTATAGCAAAAACTTTCAAATTATGTTCAAATGTGGGAAGGGAGAGCCTGCAAGAAGAAAAAAGAGCAGGGAGGAAACATACTCTGTGAACAGAAGGAACAGGAGAACCAACAACAAGTCAAAAATTAATTAATTAAAAAAAGCTAGTTGTCCAAGTCAAGGACTAGAGGAACAGAAAAGGGAAGGAAAGAAAAGAAACAATTTAATATATCACTTATAGATTTGAAAATATTTAAGCAAGAAATTAGTGCTTGCTGTGGACAGTAATAGATGTAACCTAAGGGGAAAATGCATCCCAGTTGAGTTTAACTAAGTGATGATCAACAATGTTTAGACAATGGATTATGTAATGATTGGTGTCCCTGGGAGAATCACAAATACTATTTGGAGAAGAAAGTAGTTTTAATCTGTATGAAAAGTCAAGGAAGTATCCATGGTTAGTTATTATTTAAAACAAATATTTAAAGAAGAGTAAAATTGAAATTTGGATTTTTTTCTTTTTTTTTTTAGTTTTACCTGTATCCTGAATTGCAATTCTTACAAGAGGATTCTAAGACTCTAGGGTATATTTTTAAAAAATAGAAAGAAAAAATTAGGGTTAAACCCAGTAAAAATTGAAGTACTTTCAACTTTGAAAAAGTTCAAGTTTAAGGGAATGAGAATACTTGATTTATTTGTGAAGTGAGTGAGTGAATATTAATGTTGCACTGTTAAGCTACACAAGGGCTTTTTGCAACATACCTCATAATTTTGAACCATGGTCAAGTGACGAAGACGACACCTGAGCTGGCACCAACCTCTCCTAACTACCATACCAACAGAAGAACGTTTGAACTCTCGAAAGATTTAGCTTGCATTGCTTCCTTACATGGCGGTTCTTCAGTGGCGCTGAGCTCGAACTCATGACACGCCAGCCACGAGTTCATTACCTTGACCACTAGGCTACCACAGTCACTTATTTGTGAAGTTATTTAGAAGAACAGAGGAAAAACTGAATATATATATAAATATGAATTTTGGTATTATGAGGAATTGCTTAATAGACAAAGACCAACAGCAGAAAACTCTGCTGGAAAGGCAGAATTAAAATCCTGAATTTTAAGAAAGGAAGAGTTTTAAAGAAAGAGCCCAAAACTTGCTATGAAATGAACCTTTAAACCAATTTTGGAGCCATCTGTGTACACTTTCCTCTCTAATTAGCATGTGAATCTTATGGTTTTATTTTGATCTAAATTATTTTTATAGTAAACAAAGGTATCATTTTCCTTTTCATTTCCAATCATATTGCTTTAAAATACATAAATTTATTGATTTTTAATTAATTTGTGAAATTTAAATGCATTTATAGGACAACTTGTTTTGCCGTGAAATGAATTCCTGTGCCCCTTACAAGTGTTAAAGATATCAAATTTTTGTTTCAGTTTCCTCTCGTGATGTAAAATGGAATTTTGAAGAAAAACAGGAAAATTGATTTTAGATAACTCTTGCTTAAGAGTTTATACATTCAACTTACTGTGGATTCCTTGAGAAATCTCTTTTTAACTGCATTAAATATGTTTGTCAATTAAACATCAGGGCTCACATTTTCTTTTCCCTTTTCACAAAAATATTTTATACATGGTGTTTTTATAAAGTCATGACAATTTTTTAAAAAATCAGGGGGATATAATTTTAGTAATAAGTTTATTTGGTTTTCTTGTGTATCAATTAATAAGTCTTATTATTCTGGAGAACAATATCAAATACATGTACTTTTTGTTCCAAGACGCATTAAAACAAGCCCAAGTTCTTCCATGATATCCATCATAAGTATTATATCAAGCTTGAAATGAAATGTTGTAGTGTTATTTATTACAAATCTGTAATTATGAGTATTTTTGTGGAACAAATTATATCATTTTCATCCTGAAAAAAAATATTCAAAAGAAAGCACTATAAGTTTATTAATAACAGTAAAAAGCAAATTATATTTTGTGATTCAAATTGCATTTGAGAAAAAATTCAAAGAATTATATTAATAGGAACCAAAACGTCAAATTCTTCAAGCCTTAGTAATTAATACATCTGAAACCAAATAAAATATATTGCTGAAACTATTATCTGTAAGAAACTGTTTAATATATAAAATTGATGTAGCTTTATGAGTAAACACCTTGTATTGCAAATATTAATTATCAAAAGAATTATTGTGACCTCCTTCAAACAAATTGATAGTTACTTTCTGAATTTTATAGTTGTTGGTTTATTATTATTATTAAATGTAAAATCTTGATTTTTATATGAAAAGCTTCTTAGTTTTGAATAATTTTGATTTGAAACAACCACTTTTTCATATTTAGGACCAACTTGGGCATTTGTATAATATTTTTTCTTTGAAAATTAATATGAATATTGAATTTTTTAAATATTTACTTCTCATAATTTGAGCATTTGGCACAAAGGATGTTTTTATAATTTTTAATTGGTCATAATTTTTTTTATTATTATTATTATTATTACTCAAAAAAAATTGTTTGCAAGATAAAACTTGGAAATTAAATGATTGTATTCTTTCAAACAATAAAGCTATTATTTAAGCTATTTAAGGAAACAAATGTCATTAAATCCATCAAAATTGGTCGTTTGAGGCTGTTGTGTCAATAGAAGAATATTATAAAGCACAAAAAAATGCACGCAATGGTTAATTTAGTACTGTTAATAAAATTTGTATTTCTTTACACAAATTTTTATTTTTGTTATAATTGTCCCAAGTTTTGAGGTCCTGTAAAATTCATTTTTATTATATTATTAAAAATATCTTTGTTACATTATGCATTAAATTACTTTTTATAGTTTTAATAATTTTTAAATATACTATCTTTTTTTTCTTTGAAGGTCACAATATATTTGAAAAAGTGTTTATCTAAGTCATTGTATAAAATATGTTATTTCTTTCTTTTTAGGGTTGTATCACAATTTGAAAGTAGTGCACGCCTGCAAGTGAGGCATATAGCTCAAATAAAATATGCTCTCTTTCCTATTCAATGCTTCTCTTTAAATGAAGGACCAAAATATTCCATCTATTTCCATCATCATGTGAAGCTTGAATCACCAGGTATAATGTTTTTTTTTTTGTTTAAAAATTATAATTCTCATAACTTTTGATTTGAAGCTTTAATGCGTGTACCTTAATTTATTTTTAAAATTATGGTATTGACATTACCTCCTTATTGTTAAAGCAAGAATGATAAAATTCCATCAAAGTCGAGGTTTTATGATTGTAAATTCAACTAGCCCTCTAATTTTTGCTAGAAATTGATTGTTATTTTTATTAGGGATCACTTGTTAAACATTCAAGTTCAGCTTTTAAAAGAATGTTACTATAAATGCGCAATTTCTTTTATTTTAATGTGTAAATTCAGACGTTTAAAAATATGATTCAAGCATATTTCTCTTATTGAATAAAGTAAGTAAAATAGAAAACTGATTTATTATTCTGAAATTTGATATATTTATATTGTGTATTTGAAACTAAAATTCCTAACATCAGTTTTCCTTAAGTAAAAATGTTTTGTAAGATTTAAGTACACGATTATAAAGTTGCTTTATTTTTAACTGTAGCAAATTCTTTTTATTTTACCTTTATTCAAATATTTAAATTTTAAAAAAAAAAAGCTGTATTTTCATACCTCAATCCCTTCTATCTTTTTTTGTTTTCTCACATAACATTCAATGACTATATTATTTTGTATGGAATATTTTCAGAAAAAAATGGAAACCAGAATCTTCTCTTCATTGCCCGTACAACTATCAACACCAGCTCAGTTCTGTGCCAATTTGACACTGATACTTTGGTTCATCACATTTCCATTAATGGTGTTAAACAGGACTTATTCAGTGAGGTAATGTATTAACAATTCATTATCATGTATGCATATTTATCATGATTTCATTTGTTAAATTTTTGACAAATTGGATTTGGATTATGCTAAAGGTAACTTTATAAAAATGTGATACATTTTTAACTGAGTTTTTAGGGTTACTTTATTTGAAATTGCTGATGTCTCAAATGTACTCTGAAAAAAGAATTTTTTTTCAGTAGAAAATGTCTTTATGAAATTAATCTAAAGAAAATATGTACTAATTGTAAAAATTTATCCTTTTTTTTTCTCCTGTCATTCACATCCATTATAAAATCAGAAAGTTGCTTATATAAATATTATCAGTAGGAAATATATATACACAAATACTTTTTACAAATATTTGATAAAATTATCCTGAAATTATGAATACTTTTTTTTAATATTACATATAATAAATTGCTTTGCGTTAAACATTAATTACAGGTTAAGAGGATGGTTTCAATTAAATAAAAAAAAATTTATTTTGTAGAATATAAGCTCAGTATTCAAAGTAACTGGATTGAAAAATGGATCCAATAAAGTATCCATAGCTACAGCACATTATCCTGAATCTGAGGTATATAGATTATTTTAATTCGGTTTTTTTCATTTCTATCTGTTTATTTAAATCTTCCATTTGTTTAAATGTTATATTTTTACATTTCTTGGGTTATTATTTTTATCACATTCGGGGGGGGGCCGGCCCCCCCCTTTTTAAATTAATTAATATTTTTTCCTTAAAAGTTCAATTTTAAATATCTTAGACTTATTGGTTTTGCAATTAAAGATATTTTAATCTTTATTTTTGATTTATTAAATTGAATGGCTTATAAATTCAGCTCTTTATTTTAATTCTAAATCCTCTTATGAAAAAGATAATAGATACGTATTGATTTAAAAGTAATCAAGTTGAAATGATATTCTTTAATTCAGAATCATTCAATTATTATTTTTACTGATTTGGGTAATTTATTATTACTATTGTTATATTTTCTAAATTTTCCTCTCCTATGTTTTATGGAATATATTTTTACAATTTTCTCAATACAAGCCATTCTGTATAATTATGAAAATTCATTTGTATCTTTGATGATATATAAACTGTGTATTTCAGTTATGTATTTATAAATCCATAAAATGATTTATTACTAAATGAAAACAATTATTAGTTTTATGTTTTAAATTCTGTTGTTACATTTTTTAAAAAATTTCACTTGAAATAATTAATAATTTTCCCCTCTAGTTAAAACTGATTGTATGTGCATATAAAGTACACCGAAGCATGTTGGGTTTCCCCACACAAAAATTGAAGAGTGAATAAAAAATGGTACAATGGTGCTAAAAGAGGAGAAAGTCACAAGATAATGAATTTTTTTTTTCAAAGAAATACTATTGTTACCAGTCAAATGGATAAATTATAAATTCTTTCAAAAACATGCACATTGTAAATAAGTATTGTTAAATATTGTAAAAATTTGTTTAGAATTTTTATAGACTATATTTATTGGTAAAGAAAAAAATATATACAAAATACGATATTGTTTTTCTTTTTCTCTATATGTCAAAAAATTAACATATTTATGTAATTCCAGCATTTTGAAAACATTTGTACAAAGTTTTACTTCATACCGAGTGCTATAACAAATAGAGAATAAATATTTTGAGGTGTTTTTTGTCTGTTTGTATAAATTTAAAACATTAATGTGTGAAATAACATATTAAAATTCTTAAGAATTCTAATAGACAGAGAAATTATAGCATTGATTTAAACTGGCTTTTAATAATATCTATTATCATTTACTTTGAAGAAATATATATAATAGAATATATTTTATAACTCAGCAGATTGATAATATATTCTTGTTATGGATTTTATGAGATTTATAAGGAAAATCATCTCACTGAAATTTAAATTTTATTAAAATTATATCTGTTCGAACTATATTATGACATAAAATTTTTGTTGAATTTATTGTCAAAATACTGAATTTCTAAGAAGTTACTTATAAAAAAAAGGAATATAACTCTTTTTTATTTTAATACATTGTTGTAAAAATTATTTGTTAAAAAAAATCTCGAAATAATTTGAATATTAATTTTTAAAGAAGCTTAAATATTGAATCAATTAATTGAGAGGTAAATAAAAATACTAATTTTATTTTAAAAAATGGAGTATTTTTGTTTTTATTTAGTATAGTTTATTTTTGACCGTGGAGAATTCTTCATAATTTTCTCCAAATGATCCCCTTTACAACTTCTAAATGTAATCCTAAACTGCATTTGAATGGTAACAATTTTATTTATTCTAAAAGTGTCTCAATGTTTCATCACTGTTTATTTATAACTTGGATATATTCTTGAACTTTTATTTATATGAAGTAACATAATTTTAAAATATTTAATGTTCCAACTGTGATATGTGCTCCCTTTTATTGAAAAACAATGAGCAAATAAGTTCATATTCACATCTTTTTAAAAAGTTTTGCATCATTTCACATTAACTATGACTGCCATTTCTTCCATGCTAAAAATATATTATCATTGTCATGAATTTTCAAACATCATGTGTCATTGAAATTTTGGGAAGAGATTTATTCATAGACTGTATAAATTTATAACTGTCATTGATGTTAATAAGTATTTCTTTTAAATTTTCAGTGTAAGCTTACTGTTTTACTCTCTATATGCACATAAGTGGTGTAGTTGTTTTGACAGTACTTTCATTGTCACTAGTAAATAAATATATATATATGCAGTCTTTTTGACCAGAAAGAATATTAAGTGTGCATGAAATCCATATTAAAACAATTTAAACTTAGTGATGTTAAATAAATATTAAATTTTGTTTGAGTAATAGCTGAAATCATTATGGAGGAGATATGTACATACATATATTTTGATCTGATCTGCATAAGTAGTATTTGTGCTCCTTGAAGTGCTTTTAAAGTAAATGTAAATAAATATAGTTTTCTGCTGGGATTTAAGAAAAAAGGATATCAAATGATTTTTACTATTTATTTTCACTGCATCTTGAAGCAATTTAAATTATTATAACTCTGTAAAATAATAACTTTTCTATTATACATTATATTTTGCTAGAAAGTTGCGATTGTTCTTATTTTTATTTATAACTATATTTATATTACAATGAGAGAGTGAATAATTATATTTATTGAAGGTTTAATTATATCATTTTCAAAAAAAACTTTATTTGATGGTCCTTTTTTCAAACTTAATTCCGTTCGTAAAAAGTACTAAAAATGTAATATTCTGTCAATTGCTACCATTTCTTGTTTATGTCAGTGCAATTTATTTAAAAAATATTTATTTTATTTATTTAAGTGGGGAGGGTTAATTTCTTAGATGGTTGAAATCATCCCTCCTTTCAGCCACCAGCTGGAAATTTTGTTCCAGTCTAGAAATTAGAGCAAATTAACAAATGTGTTAACAGTACTGTGCTTGTTACTATTATTTGAATAAGTTCCATTAATTTTGAGAGCTGTACTGTTACATATTGATAAGAAGCTTCCAAATTGTGCACAATAGTTCATTCTAACCAAACATTCTGAAAATCTAATAAATGACATCTTAATGTGTGTTAACCACTAAATGTTTTTTAAAATATATTTAGGTTATTTAAAATGTCATGTGTGGAATTAATATTTTGAGTTTATTATCTCAACACAATAAACTTTGTAGATAAATATTAAATTCCACATTATTTTTGCTTAGAATAAAATGTATAGAGATGAACTTAAATGACTATTGCATATTGTGCAGTATTAATAGTTTAAGTATCTCTTGCCATTGTTTAACGTATACTTTACTTTCAAGAAGCTTTAGAAAATATTCATCATAATTATAATTCACTTTTAATGTTATATGTTGATTTTAGATCGCTACAAATTGAAATAATTCGAGAATATTTGAAAATACCCATAATTAAGTATTTAAAACCATTTATATAATTTGCCATACACTTGACACTTAAATGAATTAAAATCTGTATTTTAGAGCACTTTTAGAAAATATGACAAAATGTAATATTACAAAATCAAGGGTTAAATGGGCATTCATTTTGTTTGCGGTATTTCAATTGCATATACTTATGCTATTGGGAAATATTGTTTTTATGATAATTGTTCAATTATTTTCTTTTAAGTATACAATATATATTTTTTTTATCTGTGATAATGATGTGTTCAGCATTTTACTTAGCGTAGAATGGTTCTTTGAACAATTCCTTGTCTTCTGAAGATACCTCATTTTTTTGTGTGTTTTTCAATTTTACAAAATGTAGATTATGGAAACTTGTATGAAGTCATTTGTGTTCGTGCCTGTCAACTTAAAATGTTTCTATGTAATGAAAACAAAAAAATGTCATGAATTTTGTGTTCTGTATAATACAGAATAAGGTTAAATAGTTTTTTTTATATTACTCATACGAACTTTTTATATCATTTAAATCATAATAGGCATTAATCGAGATTTTCAAATTTTATTATTATTTATACAGATTTTGTATATGTATGAAGTTTTAGTGGAAAGAAATCAAAATTCATCATGAAATGAGAATAGAAATATTTTGGTTAAAAGTTTTATTTAAAGAAAAAAAATTTCATGTGGGAAGAAAAGTTTGTCATTTGTAAATAATATGAGACAGTAAGTCTATGTTAATGTTGAAGGAAGGAAAATTCTAAGTTATTCAGGATTTAAATAAATTGCTTTGAGAATTAGAAGAGAAAAGAATTAAATGAAGAAATATTATCAGACTTTCATTTCACTAAATGTATAGAAAAAATAGTTCAACATTATACATCATTTATACTTCTTTTTAATCATGTTCAGTTGTATTTCCTTTATTTAATTTGATACTTGATTTACACAGTGAATTGTTCACCTCTACACTAATTAATAACATCCAAAAGTAACTTTAAAAAAAGACATTTTTTTAACAGTTTTAAAATTGTCTTCCACTAAATATTGAATTTATTCAGTTAAATTGCATGTAAATTTTAGGAAAAACGTGTGCATAGCATAAACATAGTTAATTAATGTTTAGGATTTTTTGAATGCATCCCGGTGAATATATACATCTGTTTTGCACAGTAGGTTTTTCTATATCATAACGCAACAATGTTACTTATATGTAAATATGCAACTCTTTTATTCTAAAAATGTGATTTAATTGCTGTAGAACGTGGCGATTAATTGGATTTTCTATCTATAAAGTAGAATTTCTTTATTTTGAGTATTTATTTTATTTTGCATGGTATTGAGAGAATTATTTTTATGTTGCTGTTAAAAGCATTGTTTTTATGGTTTTGTGTGTGTTTAACTTTTAAAACTACCTCATTTACTTGTGAAATTTTGTTATATATATATGTATATATCAAACTTATCACTGCCAAGTATTTGTTTTTTGTAACTTTTTATTTTTAAAAAAATCAAAAGAAAATGTTAAAGATTTGATATTCCTAAAAATTTAACAGAGTATGGATTATTGTTGAATCTTACTTGCAAGACATATTTGCAAGATTTATTTAAATGTTAATGTAGGTTAATATGGCCTAAAATATGTCTTGGGAAGAGAAGCGTCAAAAGATATTTTGCCTTTATGTGTATAGCATTTTTATTTAGAAATAATATCTGTTAATACAACTATTTGTAAAGCTAGTGTTGATCGTTTAAAATGTTTATTTGTTGCAAAAATTGTTTCTAATGTATAAATGACAAACTTTGTTTGAATTTTACTAGTGGCTTTGCCTATTATTAAATGTTTCTGTAAGTTATAGTGAAATTTATCCATTCAGCTGTTTTATTCTTGGAAATCTATAAAAGTTGTCAATAGTAAATATGAAAGATTAAAAGAATTCATGTTCTGTTTGAGAGTATTCTTTTGCTACATTGGATTTGACACAGTCAAATAAGAAAATTATCCCCCCCCCCCACACTTGCCTTTGAGTTTCCATTTTGCAAAATGTTGAAACTTAAAACCTTATTGAGTTAATATATGCAGCAGTAAATACAAATAAATATCATGTTTCCACAAATGATTTAGATTTGAAATCCATTAACTTTTTTCCTAATGCCATGTTTGCAATATATTTGTAGTTTTAATGAAAGCTCATTAAATAAAATTTGAAACATAACATTTTATAACTTACTCATGTATATATAAATCTAAAAAGAAAAGGATTTTACATTTTAAAAACCAAAAATTTTTTATTCACAAAAACGTTCATTAGAGAATGGGTCTTTCTTCAAACAAATACATTTTCTGCTTTTATCATATAGTTACTAAAACTGGACACATACAATTTCAAGTTGCAAAGATATTCAAAGCAAACCCTGTCTTTTCAAATCTTCATATGTCTTTTTATTTACAACATTGCCTTGTGTATCTTCATACTCTTCCTGTAAAGGGAAAAGAAATTTAATGGTTTTTCAACCCATAAGGAAGAATACACACAGTGGATATATAACTAGTTACCTCATTGCTTGGTAGAAATCTTTCTTTTTGTTTCTGCTCTTTTAACTTCTGCCATACTAGAAGAAAAAAATATAAGCATCTACAAAAAAACTTTTTTTAAGCTATATATTTTTAAAAATTGCAGAAATTTAAATATTTATCTTCAATTAGACATTCCTTTGTTTTGCTTTCTCATTAATATGCATAACCAGTTTGTAAAGCAATACTCATGTTAATTATATTTCTTCATTCAAGAAATAATGAAAAATAGGATAAATTTTAAAAGATTTTACTTATTCAATTATTAGTTGTTAAATAGTAATTAGCCATAAGAGAGAGACTGGATTGATTTGTTAATATGAGCACTTTGTTTTAAATTCTCAAAGAATGTAGTTTAAGATTTAGGAAAACTACTGGTACAAAAGAAAATAATTTCAATTAAGCTTAAATAGGAAGTTCCTAATAAATGAGTGAGCAAGTCAAATTTACAGAGTATTTCAATACTCCAAAATAACCTGCACATCAACAATTAGTATATAATATTATGAATTTAATTCGATAGTTTGCTAACTTTGCATTGTTCTTGATTATTTAATCTGAAGGAAAAGAAACTTAAGTGTCTACCAGTTCCTAAATCATAAGAAATTTTAACAGTCTTATATGAACTTTTTAATACCACGAACAAGTTCTGAATTAATAAATTAATATAATTTTAATACACCACTGTGTTTTCTATGGCAGATTTATTCTTAGTGTAA
>BMAV01002834.1:69369-104250 GCA_019973955.1 Trichonephila inaurata madagascariensis
CCAACACCAATCCAAACTTTTAAACAAACAGAATTAAAAATATTACTTTCTATAAAAACCCCAAAATTTTTTATGCGAATTTTTTTTTTTTTTACAAACCCCCCCCCCCCCCAAAAAAAAATTCCCAGCTATTTAAAGATCATATTAAGTTACTGGGTAATTTTAATTCATTTTTAGAAAGTTTCAGAAACAGTCATGTCAATTAAACTTATTGATTTTAAGGTGTTTGTTGAGAGTAATATCTCCATAAATATAGAATATTTTCTTATTAATAAAATAAGATTCTAACTTTTTGTAAAAAAAATTTTTTGGTAGAGAAAAAAATTTAACAGTTATATGTAATTTAACATACGTCCATAATTTTATAAATTTCTTAAGGAAAAATTTAACCCATTACAAGCAAGCTTTGTATGATTCCCATTGTGTAATGATTATATTCTCTTAAATTAAGACTCACTCTAATTAATATTAACCATACCAAACTTTGGTAAAATACAACTATGAGCATTTATTATCTTAATTAACAATGCATTAGAAATAAAATTTTGCAGTATGTTTATAATCAATACAAAACTTTTACATTGTACAGTTTTTGAAAGATTTTGCAAAAATACTTACAACCAAGAGCATCTTCAATCTGAGTAACATTTGCAAAGTGAGCTGTATTTGGAATGCCTAAACATCGCATCCCATGAGCATGCCTCCATTCCTATTATAATAAAATGAGTTTTATAAGAATTATATTTAAATAGAAAATAATTAAATAAAATGTTTCTTTTCAGATCTTTACACTTAGGCAAGTACATAAGTTTTTGGGAATATACTTGTACAAAAAATTTATTTACATATATATATGGTAAATTCGGGGGGAGGGGAGGGGAGGCAGGATGCAAATATTAATGATGAGCAGAACTTATCTCTTAAAAAGAAAAACAGACAAATTATTTTATTTACATACAAAGAAAAAAAATTCTAATCAAATTAAAGCAATTTCAATAAAGCTTAGAGAAATTCTTTTTTTTTTTTTAATTTAAAACATCTTGAAAAGAATGCAAATTATATGCATAGTTATATCTTGATAACAAAGTTCTCAAGTTTATGTATAGAAAAAGATAATGATCTTTATGAGTAGAATGAAATGTATGAGATGAAGATATGTTATAATTTGACCAAAATTGGAAATTGCACGATTTGTCATCAATAAGTCCTTGAGTAATCCCTAGCAAATGGCATGATTGAAACCAAACAGTTTTAAGCATTCAGTATAAGCTACAAATAAAATCGTTCCCAAAATAGAATTCAGAAGGCATGTACAATGATATATGTAACTTCAAAAGACAGAAGGACAAAATTATAAATTGAAAAACCAGGGAAGGCAGAGAACTTCACAAAACCACCTTGAGGAAACTTTATAAATTTATAATCTAAAATGTTTTTGTATATTAAAAGAGGATTGTAATAGATATTTATTATTTGTATATTATAAATGTTACAAATAAAGAAAATTAATATATACGATGAAAAAATAATTATATCTTTTAAACATACAAATAAAAAATAATACTTACAGCAAAATGTCTTTGAAATGCTTTAGGTCCTTTATATGTGAAATTTCCACAAATTTCACAACTGTATGTAATATTCAACCCATGTAATTTGTATAACCAGTATGGAATAGGCTGTAATAAAAACAATTCATCATAAAAAAAATTTCAGAAGTTTTAAAATGTTTCAAAGCATTGTTTCTCAAAAGACATTTAAATCTTAAGGAAGCATCAATAAATATTTTATAATAAAGAACATTCAATAGTCAATAACAATTATACATAATTTATAATTTAATTTAAATAAATAATCCATAAAAATACAAGCTCATAAAATTTATAGCTTTGAGCATATAGTGGTTGCATTAGATAAATCCAAATAACACAATAAACTCTTTAATTATATAAGCAAAAAATAACAAATATGAAATGGTTACTTGAATCTAATAAAATAAAATTTTAGTTATTCATCGACCCTTTAAGTGCCACGGGCGTGTATACTCGTCCTTCCAAAGGCGGACTCTTTGTATTGTGCTGCTCTGTTTAAAACAAGTCCCATGGCTTTGAAATACAATAAAATGACATTGGCACAGCATCTAAAGAATTTACTTAATTCGGAGAAGTGGGGAAGGAATTTGAAAGGGTGTATTCCAAAAACAATGAAATTTATAGCTAAGCAGTTTTTGTTTTTACCTTTGAGGGTGCTCTTTTCCATTCTTCATTTGCCGTAATTTTTGCTTAACATGTGTAATGGGAGCTGTTTAATTTTTTGAATGAATGCACTGAATGTGATACTGGTTTATGTGTTTAAACCATGTTTCAGGATATATCATTTTAACCTTTTCTTTCTTTTTTAAAGTGGAAGTAAAAAAATTTTAGAAGGGGGAAAAAAAACACCTTTTCCTTTCCTCCAATTATCCGCATAACAACATGCACCTGTGGAAAAAAAAGTGGCACGGCGGGATGAATTTCATAACTTTTCCTTGGAAAAGGAGTTAAGAAAAAAATTCTTAAGTTCTAATATCTTTACATTTTTCAGTTTTAAGTACAAAACATAATGCATCAGATAACAAACAGAAGGGAAAAAAAGTTTAATTTATAAAAGATCATTTTTATAAAAAGTAATAAATATATCATAAAACTTTTTAACTAACCTTTCCATCCCAACCTAAAGGCAAATTTTTGGGATTATAAATGACATCATTGTCATCTTCATCATCAGAATCTGATTCAGAAGCTTCATTATCGGATTCTTCCCTCTCACCAACAGTCCGTGCTTGCTTCCTCTGAACATTTTCTTTTGTTGCTTGGCGCTGTTCCTAAAATTTGTAAATTATACAAAAACTTTATTGTTTATTCATTAAAATAGCAACTATTTTAATATATATCATTTCATAAATGTATTTCATTAACACCTTCCAGACACATTTTATTTCAGAATTATGGATCACAAAATGTCAATTTTTTCATGCTTACCTAAAAAAGTAAGCAAAAGCATTCAAAAACCATAAAAAGCACATGTGAAATAATTCAAGAAAGACCGATGATCCAGTGTAAATTTTCACAGTGCCCGAACTACACTCAGGATGAATCAGAATAGTACATTTCGCCTGGCTAAGCTCAGCTTGGGAAAAGTCTGAAAAAGTACAACTAATACTACTACTCAAAACATCTACTAAATTTGATGCCAAGACATTAACTTAACAAAAATTTTGAAGACCTTCACTTTTCTTCAATTTATAACCAATAAAATCGAATTAGGAATGACATATTAAAACTGTTTTTCATAAATTAGCAGTAGTTTTTATGATTGCATTTTTGAATTTTCTATATGCAGGAATTTGTTGTTGAACAGTTTTTGTATCCAGGATGTGTTATGTTTAACATTTAATTCAAATTTAACATAAAAAAAGCATTAGATAAGAATATTCATTTCATAAAAATATTCATTTAACAAATAATCTAAGCTGATCTCTTTAAAATAATTATCAAAGATATAAGGAAATAAATGCACAAATTTAAAAATGATCATTGTTTCTAGCCATAGAACAATCTTATAAATCAATCTGACATGAAAGAAATACTATTACTTATTGATTATAAAAATTATGGCACCAAATACAGTAATCTGTCTGTTTACTCAAATTAACTCTCAAGTATATAAACAATCTCATCTAAGGTGTCATGATTTGTTATGTGAAAAGAAAAATTCATGGATTCTCTAACTTAATTCATATACATGTTAATATGAGGGATAGTGAAAAAGTTCCTTGAATTTTACTGCAACTCTTTTTTCTATTGCTACCGGAATTCATAACAGGCAATGTAGCAGAAGTTAGGAATGTAAGGTGATTAGTTGGTGATGTCGAAGTTCGAGCAAAGGATGAACCTCAATTTCATGTGTATATAGGAAAAATATGCTTAAGAGATTTTGTTAGTCATACAAATAATTTACAGTAATGATCCTTAAACAAAAGCAGTTGTGTACAAGTAGTTTTCCAGATTTCAGGATGGATATGAATCACCGGAAAAAGAGAAATACAGTGGGAGACCATCAGAAGTGAAAGAATGGCCCAGCTAATGAAATAGTTCATCAGATTAGACCAAAGAATGAACATTGACAAGTTGGCACAAATGGGAATCTCTTATGGACCCATTCACACAATCCTGTCAGATGATTTGAAGAAAAAGCATGTCAGTACAAAGTTTGTCCTGTGGCTACTGAGCCCAGACCAAATAGAAACTCTACAGCTGACTGCAGCCGAATGTTTTGAGAAAAACACAGGAGACTCAACATTTCTTGAGACAATTATTAATGTGTTGAGACTTAGGTGTACACTTATAAATTAAAGACAAAGATGCAGTCATCAGAATAGCATACGTCTTTGGCTCATCCAAAAAACTCCTAACATGTCAAATCCAAAACAAAAGTAATTCTCTCCACATTTTTCGATAATGAAAGTGTGGTGCACTATGATTTGGCAAATGACCCCCTCGCAACAATACTCCACATATCAATTGTTGTATCTTGCAGAAAAGAGCATTTCATTGCTTAACTAGCCTACCTACTTACAAAGTTTAAAGCCATTGGATTTCTGATTCTTCTCCAAGATCAAAAAGTAACCATTTTGACAGCGCATACAATATCAAAATCAAAATGACAGCTAAACTTGGGAAGACAGCACAACAGGACTTTAAACATTGTTTCCAGCATTGTATGTGTACTGAAGGAGTCTACTTTGAAGGTTATCAAGTAAACATGTACCTACATTAAGTGGTAATAAAAAAATACAACAAATTTCCTGACTGCCTTTTGTATATTTGCTGTTAGGTAAAAAAAGAATGTAGAAGTTCTTGCGATCAATCAATAAATAAAAAACTGCGACAGTAGAAGATTTACAAAACAAGTGAAAGTGGAATGGATCTATATTTTAAATGGCTTTCTTCATTATTCCATTCACGCTCTCATGTTATGGAACTAATTATCTGTGTAAATCAAGCTACACATATATTTTAATCATTAGGAAATAATTTCTAATTTTTTCCCTTCATTTCAGTAATAAAATGATTTTAAGTACTACATTTCAGCAAACCATTTTAATATATATTTGAAGCATTTGTAATGGAATTATTCAAATCTGAGTTTGATTAACAGAACAGGTATCTCGCACAATAAATGATTAGTTTTACTATTTAAAAAAAATAAAATAAAAAATCTTTCATTTCCAAAGATAAAGTAACAAGATGAAAGGCGATAAGATCATATGGCTATCCTTCACCTAGAGTAAAACAATGAGATATTAATATCAATTCACCTTTTGAATTTAAAGAAGAGTTCCAAGAGCCATTTAGTTCATCAAAGTAATAATCATGTTACAAAGGATGATTAAAATTCTTTTTCAAATCTTTTGAGTGAAACTTTGTTTCTTCAGCTCTGAAATCCAAATTGGACAAAATTACTTTTCTATATGGGACAATATGCCCTATTCTACAACTTGGCATCTGTGTCTCCTCAAAACTCAAATGTCATAAATTGAAAATCTCTTAATATATTGGAACAATGTTAAAAACTAACTGAATAAAAATAATTAAAATATTAATTAGTAAAAAAATTAAATACTAATAAAAAAAAATGAAGTAACTTACAGACACAATTTCCACCAATCTATACAACTGGGCTTCTAAAATTGCCAATTCCCTCTGTCTTTCAATGTCCTTATGACGTCCAGCTTTACCTGGTTTAGATTTGGCAAATACGGTTGGGTCCAATTCACTCAATTTCTTCCCTTTGGTAGAGAAAAGTCTTTGGGCTCGTTCTTCGAGGGTGCTAAAAATTTGTTTGAAGTATAATTATAACTAAGCAAAATAGTTGTTCATTTCAGTTTTAAAAATACTAGAGAAAAAAAAATTATTTTCCAAAATTTCCAAACAAGATTTCTTATTTCTCTTTTCTTCCTCTAAAATAACATCTTAAAAAATAATGGAGTGATCAATTTCATTAACATAAAAGCAATATTATAAATTAAAACAAAAATAAATCAAAAAATATATTTATCACTATTCAATGGAAAACACTATGGAAGCTATTTGAATCTAACTGTACATTATACACTGAATTTCAATAACTTCAAAACAATATACTTTGTTGGACTATCAACAAAATAAACTTTGCAAAAAAAATCATTTATTAATTCCTCTGACTCCATTTCCATTTTCTGAAAATGTAGCAATATTTAACTTTTAATGATCTTCACAAGCTATAGGCAAAAAAATGAAAGATATATCACAATAAACATGATAAAAAAACATTTTCTTTCTTTTTATGTAAAAAAAGCAAATTAATTTGACTTCTAAAATATATCCAAAAATTATATCATAATTTTCTAACAATTAAAAAAAGATTCTTCAATAACTTATTTTCTTTTATCATATAACTTCCATTATGAAAGTCCCCAATTATACCCTTGATTTTACAATATGAAAGTAGAGCAATGTGCAAGCACTAGGTTCCCATTAAAATTTTTCTTTAATTATAATGAAGAGAAATACTTATATTTTATGTTGTCTGTTTAATTTTAATAAATATGTTTAAAAATGCATAACATATGCACAATTTTAATTTTTAATTTTTTTGGAGAAATAGTTATATTTTCTGGGGTTTACTTTTATTTTAAGAAATATTTTTAAATGATGTAAAATTAATATATAATAAAATTGTAAATTTATATTACTGACCCAAGTTCTCAAACTCAGCATGCATTATTGTGGGAATCGAATCATTTAAAAAAATGTACTACTGTGTGGCACGCTTAATTATATTGGTAGATTGGTTTGGCATGCTGTTGCTAAAAGGTTGCCAATCCCTGTACTACAGATTCTCAAGAGATACTTCACTCTATAATATATATATATTTGTTGATATTTTA
The DNA here is from genome assembly GCA_019973955.1 of Trichonephila inaurata madagascariensis. Taxonomy (NCBI): domain Eukaryota; kingdom Metazoa; phylum Arthropoda; class Arachnida; order Araneae; family Nephilidae; genus Trichonephila; species Trichonephila inaurata. The sequence goes on from BMAV01002834.1 coordinate 76,340, forward strand.
ATGACAAAATTCATGTAAAATTTATTTAAAAAATTTTAATTTTGTAGACAACTATTACATAAAATTTTAATCATTGAAAAATCAAGAAATAGCAAAACTTTATAGAAAATTTTCATTTAAAATTACTTGAAATGTGTTCAGACACCAATGAGGAAGTATAACTGAAAACTTTTTTGTATAATTTTTACAATACTTTTGGAGGAAAAGTTAAATAATGAAGATTACTTACCCTCCACATTTTAATCCCAAAGCCATTAAAGCAGATTTCAATCTATCCAAACCTAATGATGCCAACTCCTAAAAATAAAGCATAAACTAAATGAAACACAAGAAGTTTTCACATAAACATACATAAGTAAAACTTCAGTAAATCAACTACTGAAGGCACATTGGAGTAAAACTGATTAACCTATAAAACTAGGCTTTGTATATCAAATCCAACATGTTAACTGTACTTTTACCATTTATAAATTTGAAAAATAAATCTAATTATTCATTATTGATACATTTATTATTTTTTCATGAATAATCATTCTTTTTCAATAACTGAAAAATAAAACTCTCCTTCTATATTTGTATCTTAATTACATAGATACACAGAGTTAATTATGCAAATTCTAAAATTTTCTCATAAATAATTATCAAAATGTATAATAATTTATTCCAATATGTTAGCCTCTATAGACATTAATCCTTAAAGTAAACTACCACCAAACAGCCTTCAATGTGTGTCAATACATTTACCCAACTTTATTGCATATGTAAATAGTATTGTTTCTCAAGCAGCACCCATTGAAACATTCCTTTTTTTAGTTTATTTTATAGTTGTAGGTAGAATTATTAAAATTAACATTTCTAATATTTTTAAGCATTTAGAACAACTTTTTCAGCAGTGATATGTTTTCCCTAGAAATTGTCTCTCTTTCATACACTAAAAGGGAAGTATCATTTTCTATTAGGCATATAAAAAATGCAATAATCTACAATTACCCCAAATGTAATTATAATTATTATTATTCACCCCAAAGTTATCTTCCAAAAAGATAACAAAATATCTAGTCTTTTCTCCAAGTTTTCTGTGAGCCTGCACAGCACTGTCTTGAAAGTCTCAGTTTGGTCTCCCCCCCCCATACACACTAGTAGTGGATTCATTTCTTACAATTCTCTATAGTTCTTAGTGGGGTTAGCAAACATCTAGGAGGATTTCTCTCCCCCCTTCTACAACTGCATACCTCTTTCAATTAGTCAATCAACAATATTCAATCAAAACAAAGCATTCAATTCTTTACCATAATGTTTTTTTTATATAACACATAAGCATTCAATACAGTTGTCCAGAAAATGAAAAAATATTTTTTTGCAGTTTTTATTACTGTTTTCTTAATCATGAGGTAATTATTCAGTTTTTGATCCATCTAATTTACACCATACATTCAGCTACTATTACTACATGGTACATGACTACTTTTGACTACATGACTTTATGGACATAATCATTTCAGGGTTATGTAAAGTAAATATAATAAACATTGCTTTTTTCCCCCTTTTAGTCGTCATCCATCTCATAACAGACTTATCCCTTCTGGTTAATGAGCAATAGATTTTTGCAGTTCACTTGCCTACATTTTTGTTCTTTGAAGTCTAAATGTTTCAAATATATCTCTGCTGCAACAACTGAGGATAGCTGATATTTCAAGTAATAAATAAAAGTAGCTGTATAAGTCCTTATAATCTGTAACAATTTGCTTAAATATTTTAATAAAACCACTACTGAAGATAGACACTTTAGACACAAATTTCTAGGACATCAAAGACACAATTTGTATTGCAATATTTTCTTTTTGTTAGTTTTCATTACTAAAAGTTTGTCAACATGTTATCCAGCTTGTTTATTTGACAAAGGTTTTTTAAATGAGTATTATGTGGATGGTTATATCTACAATTTTTCTGTAGTCAAAAATTAAAAGCAAGTTTAATTTATCCCCCACAATTTTATCAATAAAAATTTAATCTAAAAGATTGGTGTTTTCTACTGAATTCACTTTAAATTCAGGGGAAAGGGGATATTTCTTTGGCAGAACAGTCTTTTTTAAAAACTTATTTTCCTTTGAATCAGTGTGGTACACGTCTAGACAAAAGAATTAAACCAAAATTTGGACCTTGTACATTAGTTTTGAAAAGTTAAATACACAATTTAAGTTTTCTTCAACCAAAAGCATATTTGAATTGCTTAGTCTCTACAAGTGTAGATGGCAGTAGACAAATATATGTATTGCAGCCAATCATTCATGGATGACTGTCCAGAAATATGTAAATTAGACAATCTTTTAAGATATTAGCATTCTTAAGGGTTTTAGAAGATGCATTTTAATGATGATGCAAAGTGTTTATGAAATGTCCATGTTGAAGTTCTTTTCAACACTAAACATACCAACACTTAATATGTACCTATTTCTACCATAGCAAAACCGATCTTTTGACTGGTTATGATATTTTTAGTGTTAAGTGTCAGTGCTGAAGTATTTCTTGGGATTGTTTTTGATTACATTACTTTCAATTGGCTGAAAGAAAATAAATGATACATAATGAGCAATATTAGATATTTTGCAGAAGAACAGTCAATGAAAGATGTCACTTTTTCAATGGATCATATAGAAATGCCTCGATTATGGAAACAATCTGAGTTGTCCAGAGACCTGTGCCTAGCCATAAAAGGTTACATACTATCCTATTCCAAAACAAAATTCCAACAGTCAAATTCATAAATGCAGCATCATTTATAAGATAATATCTGCAGTATTATGCATCAAAGCCTCCACATGAAGGGACTATAACCTCTATTACTATGCCTTAGTGTTCCACTTTGTATAAACCTCCAAATCAAAATGACAATATCAAAAAGGTACTATGAACATGTTACTTAAAGTGGTTCAGATTGGTTCAATGTCGCATTCCTGAATGAGTAAGATCTGCCCTGAAATTAGACCTTAAATATGTAAGTGAGCAAAACATTAGAGAGAACAAAGCACATGAAGTCATTCCAAGAACATTCCACATTCAGAAAAGGCAGCTTCACACTGCCAACATGAAATTCAATGGAATATCATAACAAGAAGCACATTTTTAACTCAGTGAAAAATACACTATAACAGGAAAAAATACAAGATCTCATTCTAAAATTCTATTCTGAAGCAGTTGGACTTTGTTTCCTCCTTATGTGGGATAAAGCCCACCTATATAGAATCAACATTGTTAAAAACTACCCCTGAGGAGTAAATTATTGTAACACACATTTACCTCCTCTAATTATTTCCAGAGTTGGAAACTTCCTAAATGAGAAAAGGCCATTGCTAGTATCAACAATAGAAATTGAATCATTGAAAGTATAAACAATCATTGTGTTGTTTATATGAAGGTCTCTATAGTAATCACACATACTTATTGTTTTATTATACAGTAAGACCCAGCTTAATGCGGGGTATACATTCCATCAAAGTAAAGCATAATATGAAACAGCGTTAAACGAGGTTATCTCCTTGTGTAAATAATGGGATTAGGGAAAGATAGGTAAAAAATTGGTCAGGAATTTTACCATTAAATTTATTAATTATGTTTTTTATAACAATAAAACAAAAATTTATTTCTAACAAGTATAGAAATATACTAAACGAATATACATATAAAAATAAATAAAATTCTAAGTCTTGGTTTAATGGTGTATTGCGTTCAATTTTGTCGTCAGTCCATCTAGAAAGTAGTTTTTCCATTTCCTCTATTTTATTATTTCTATAGAACGGGTAATTCTAGTTGCAGAGCTTATCATAGTTGCAGTTGCCGATGACAGTATTTTTTCGTTATTCTTAAGAATGGTCCTTATTGTTGAAGTTGCCAAATTCAATGCAGCACCAATTTGAGATTGGCGTTCACCAGTATCCAATCTTCTAATCACTTGCATTTTAGTTTCAAGTGAAAATGCTTTTTTTTGTTGCTCTATTTTCATGTTTTTTATTATTGCCCATGATAAAAATAAAAAAATCATACTATTTGTTACTCTAGCAATTGTTATATTACATAAATTTATACTTACAATAATGTCAACAAATGTTTGAAACAATAAAAATATGTTCATATAACACCACAGGAAAGAAGAAACACAGATAAACTGCTTCGGATATCGGGAAGCCTAATGCTGCATGCAATTTCGGGGAATCCCACAATTAAAATAAAAGAGCGTTAAATCGAAACAGCGTTAAGCGGGGTCCTACTGTAATTAGTTTAGGCTTTTAAGCATCTTTTGTAAATGATACAAATGTGACTTCCTCATACAATTTAAAAAAAATAAAATATTTTTTCATCTTTATACATTTTTTTTTTCAAATGCATAAACAAAATTGCTATTTTATAACAGATTTTTAATTTCCTATTTTTGTTGATTTTACCAGTTCACACTTAATTTTTAGAAGCCAGTGTGTAATGTATAAAAGTCTATTATTTATTGATTAAGTGCATGTGATGGATGAAAACAGAAAACTAACAGAACAATCAGAACATTTACTGCATAAATGAAAATTATTTCACCATAAAATAATTTAGTTTAAACTTTTTTTTATTGACAGAAGCTTTAGGAATCCATCTACAATGACAATACAGTAACAAATGTTTTTTGCAAGTTTATGTTAAATAACAAATAAAATTTAGAAGATTGTATAACATTTTTAAAAAAACTGTATTACAGTCAGACCTCTTTACAACAAAAACGCTAAATCCCAGAAAAAAGTTTGTTATATGGAAAATTCGTTATATAGAGGTTCACCTTTAAATATACTTTATAAACCACATAAAGCAAATTTTAAATTCATAAACACTATATATTAAAAAAAGTAATTATTAACAATTTTTTTAAAATTAATATATATTTATTTTATATATCTTACCCAACAAAAAAGAAAGAAAAACTGCAAGGAAAACAAGAAAAAAGAATGTCGGAGAATTCACTGTGTTTTCAATATTAAGAAAATAATTTTATACTAAAATTAATGAATTTTAAGGACATTTTATCTTTTAAAGCATACAAGTAACATTTAACATACATTATTTTATAATTAGAACATGGGGGACACAGGACAACTCCACTGAGGGTGAAAGAGGATATCAAAGATGTTTCTAGTGAACTGGGCAATGGGGGTTAAAACTTGTACTTCTTGGAGTGAGTGAGTAAATACTAACGTCGCACTGTTCAGCAACACAAGGGCTTTTGGCGATGGACTATGTAATTTTGAACTATAGTCAAGTGACGTGGACGATACCTGAGCTGGCACCCCCCTCTCCCAACTTCCACACCACACCAACAGGAGGACGTTTCAGCTCTCGGCAGATTTAGCGTGCATCACTACCCTACACAGCGGGTCTTTAGTGGTAATGGGCTCGAACTCGTGACAAAGCCAGCCACGATCCGATACCTATACCACTCAGCTACCATGGCCACTGCACTTCTTGGATGAAACGTCCAGAACTCTATTGCTCTCAATGAGTTAAGATCTAATAAAACCAGTTCAAGATTTCTGACTACCATAAAATGTGTATAAGAGAGAATAACTTGAAATTTTTTCAGAAATACTTTTAAAAAAGGGAGAGCAAAAATTGAATCACAAAAGAAAAAGTTCGTTATATAGAAAATGCACTTCACTATAGAGAGATTATTTTATGAAGAGAATCGTGAAAAGTTCAAGGTTCCAGGAAAAAGTTTGCAATATAGAGATTGGTTATATAGAGGTTCGACTGTATATATATATGATCAGTCATCATATTATTCAAAATTCTACATACCTCCCATGAAGAAAATGCAGATAAATCCAAATGAGCTCCAGCATGGGTTAAAGCACTTTCAGTTTCTTTCTATCAAAAAAAATAAATTAACTATAACATGTTTTAAAGATTGTTGTAACAGATAAACATTCTTATCTTGCAACTAAATCTAGTAATTTAATTATAAACTGTTATTAAATCAAACATATACACATAGCACAATTATAAAATAGTGAAACTGATAACTCATGCGAAAAATTCATAAGACCAACAGCTACATAACACAAGCCTTTTTCTTTCAAATTTTACCTCTCTTGTGTCTGTAGACATAATAATCTGACAGTGTCCTTCATTTGTAAAAGATTTTTTTATTATTATTTTTCTGGAAAAATTAACTATTACTTTAATGGAGCAACAAATTGCTGTGAAATTTCCAAGGAAACTTGTAAAACCTGCAACTGAATCTTGTTTATTAAAAGTATATGACAAAGAAAGTTTAACATATGGATAGGTTTTTGTGTGATTTAAGAACTTCCAGGATCACCAGGAAGACATTGAAGATGATACAAGGCAGAAAGCTCTTCCAGGTCAAAAATGGATAAAAATATCAAAAAAATCATAGACTGATCTGATTTGACCATCAGTTACTTATTTGCATGATTGCTGAAACTGTATGCAAAGTGAAAAATTGACCCAAATTGGGAAGGGGAGTGAGAATCATAAGTTCTTCATCACAATAAGTAACTGCAAAGGTAGCTGAAGAGGCAAAGAGTCCTGGTACTAAACATTCTTAATTGGCTGGAATGATGACTGTTTCATTTACTAATAAAGAATGTTTAGTCTTTGCAGTACCTATTGTAAAAAAAAAAACAATTTCTTCTCTTATGGAATGTTATTTTTCAGGGGGTCAAAGTAAATCTGTGATCTTGCAAAGAAATCCAGACCCAAGGGGCATTGATAAATATTGTTTATAATACATATGTTCAATGCTTGAAGACACAGAAACCAAAAACTGTATCAATTTGTTCATGTATTGCTAAGTAACCAGTAACATTATTTAACACAGTTTCAGGAGTAATACATAGCATTAGCTCTTTTGGTTACCTAGCTCTCTATGTCAGTTATTAGGGTTACATCAACTTATATAACAATTAGCATGGAATATTACTGACAATTCCTCTTAACATATAGCCCTTCAATGTCTATATAATGACAATGTCCTTGCTGATATTCATAGGAGAATACAGCCTACACCTCATAAGACAGCCAGAAAGTGTATCTGACTTTTACAGAGTTGGAGTTTCTTGATAGCTTTAGCTCCAAATGATGATAGAGTAAACTTTCTTAGCTACTCATTACCTTCATTAAACTGCCTTTTACATTTTAGATGCTTGAAATATTCCTCAGTTCAGAAACCTCTTTTAATGCAGCTGTTCTTTTATAGTAATTATCTAGAAGTCTCATATGACATAACAGGAAAGCTAGCAAATCTTTAGTCTCAAAACGTGTTATAATTTCTTAAATGCATATTTGAAAAATTAAAATCACAAATAATTCCTTTTTACAAAACCAATTGTTTGTTGTACAGTTGAATTAAATATCTTAATATATTGATAAATAATAATTTTCCTTGGAATAAATACAAATGGAATTCAAAATCTTACCTATGGTTACCATGAAGCAATGACATGTTATCAGAATTTGGTGCACTTGTTAACAATTTTGCGTTTTCTCCCAATATAATTATAAAGCAGTTGTGATAATACATAAATGTAAATAAAAGTTTCTTAAATAATTAATAGCTAAAAATGCATCAAGTTAAAAAGAAATTAGGTAAAATTTCAAACCCTTTAAAAGTTTTATAATAGTTTTATAGATAAGTTTGATTTTATTACTTAGGTAATCATATTTACATATTTAAAATTAACACACAGAATTTATTCTTCATAAATTATATTACAGAAAAACTTTTTTTTTCTTCTCCTACTCACTTTCAAATCAAAACATATAAATTGATAATAAGTTTTTCTTCAATTTCAGTTCATTTTATGACTTAAATTTAGTTTTTACACAGCCAAAAAAGTTTTGAATTATGTGAATACAAAACGCATATGGTTATTAAATTGCATATTACTTTTAATTTATTAAAAAAATTGCATGCTGTCTCATTTATAAATATAAATATCAGACACACACACTAGTTTAAAAATAAGGCAAATAAATTAACAAATACTAGTTGTTTCAGCAATTTTTAAGAGAAAGAAAATGTCCAATATTTAAAAGAAATTCCTTTTATTTTGGATATTGTTTATCAAAAATTACATTTTCATAATACAATAACTATTTTTGAAATATAAACTTGATAAAATTACAAAATTGGATACAAATAATTGGAAAATGTTTTTTAAATGGAAATATGACACCAGAAGCCTTTTATAAATGAATACAAATTATTTTAAAATAAAAACTTACATGCCAACCAGGAAATGAACCCTGTTCCCATTGCTTATCAAAATCAGTTAGCACAGATTCCATTTCCTTAAAAAATAATAATTAGATTGGAGAAAGTGAAGAGAAAATATATACTAAAAAAATTTGAAATTGACATCAAACTTAAAATGACTAAATCATAGTAAGTAAGTAAGCAATAGTTATATAATATTTTAAATAAAATCATTATTTTTCATTTAACATTTAATATTTTGCGAAAAAAAATGTATAAAATAATGATAGTGACTATACCATTTAGATAACATTACAGACATCTCTCCCCAAAAATAGGTTTAAAAACAAATACATTAAACAAGTTTAACACATGTTTATTAATTTTAAAAAGCTGATTTCTCTAGAATATGTATAGCCTTTCTTTATTGTTGTTGCAAAATATCCCACATTTATTCTACAGAATCAGTAAATCAAGTCACAAAGTATGCTTTAGCATAACATCTAATTTGCTGCAAAATTACAGGTAGGAGGGGTAAGAAAATTAAAAAGTAATGCCTAAGCCATCTGACTGCAGAACTTTTAATTTTTTTTTTTTTTAATTCCTTCATTACTTCTTAATTTTTATATTACATTCATTCTTACATTCGTTTATTGGAAGTTATTTTTTTAAAAATATTGATTAAGATCAAAAGGACATAAGTCTAAAAAAAATAAATTTAAGTTGTAATAATAAAGACAAAATTTTGAAATTAAATTACAATCATACTTCTGCTTGTTTTACATTTTAAAAAATATACCAATTTAAATATATAATATTTATACAAACTACATTAGAAATTATACTGAATACAGTGAATTTCACAACAATGTTCAAAGAAAAATTCTACTTCATGCTCTTTCCAGCACATTCGAGTTTTTTTTACAAAAAAAAAAAAAATTGAACTTCAATATTATTTTATTTTTGTGCAAAACACAACACAAGTCTGCAAGGCTACTTTTTTGTATTGCATTAGGAGGTATATGACTAAGAAAAATGAAGATACTTTCAGTTACTTCCCTTCACCATTTACATGCAAAACTCTAGAAGTTTTGTCTTTTACATTGGACTGTTCATTTTGTAAAGTACATAAGTATTTCACAAAGAATGACAAAATCTAAAGCTTTTCATACAATATTTTGCACCATAGTCAAATATTTTAATGGTTAGTAAGTTGTCTTGAGATTCTTCACTATCTAGAGATGAATCTAATATAAAACTATCATTATTACTGTCACTACCTTCAAAATGACTGAAATCACTTTCAGAATCTGATATTCTGTCAGAAACTGATGTTTTACCCTTAGTTAAACATTTCCTTCAAACTATATCTTATACTAATACATAAAAAATAACAGTAGGAGATCTGATTTATGAAATCAAGACAATATTTTAAATTTAGAGAAAAAATAACTCTATTTGTGCTGACCAAACTTAACTTAACTTAGCAGCACAACAGCCCAGGAGGGCCAAGGCCTACTGTGCCCAACTCAGTATACACGACCTTGGGCCCTGAGGTGCATGAGCAGATGTTCCGGTCAGGTGGTCGGTCTGACGGGAAACCCCCAGTGTTAAGTTCCTAAACAAGTTTGGTACTCATTTATAGACCCACTGCAGGGATGAAAGGCTGAGTAAACTTTGCCCAGCCCAGGGTTTTAACCTAGGACCTGTGGTGTGGAAGTGCGATGCACAAACCACCTAGCCACCGGGCTTCATTTGCTGACCAAAACCATGTAAAAAAATTTAAATATTGCACAAAATGTATCTCTGACATGTAAACATTAAGATTCATTTTATATCAGTGGTAACAAACTCATGCTCACAAATACATAGAATGAACAAATTTTGCTACATTTATGTTGTACATGGAAATCATGGGATAAGCAGTCAAAGAGTATGGGGTGCAGTTGTCATAATCATTATTTTCATTCATACATTCTTTATAACTATAATATCTCATCTTGTAATACAGTCCAAATTTAATAATAATTAACTATAAAACTCTATTCCTCTTACAACTAGATTTAAAATTCTTATTAAATCTTTTAAGTTAAATATTATTTTACAAACAGCTAACTAGAAAAATCAATAACAAAACTAACACTTTTAAAAAATGAACTTTTAAGACAACTTTAACATCTATCAAGCTTTAATATCCATGTTATGATTTAATAATAAAGAATACCAAGCTAAATACATACAAAGATTCTGAATTTATGATATAAAAAGGGTTGTTTTTTATTTTGAACCATATACAATGTTGGAGCAATAAATTTTAAACAAAAAAGTTCAAACAGAACAAATGACTTTTAAGGTATGGACCAAACTTTAAATAATAAATAAATATGACAAAAAAGTTATATCACATAATATACCTCATTTAAATCAAGTAATGGTTTCACACGAGTAATATAGTTTTCCAGATATTCCAATAAGCATTCAATATACCTAGGGTGAATAAGATTTATCATAAAGTGATAACATATTATGTTCATACAATAAAAAGATATAATTTCTTAAATATGTAAAAGTAATTTTAGTAATTTAACACAACTTATCATTAACCAATATAGCAGGCTTACTTTCTATATTCTGCATTTTTCCTTTCTTTTGGAATGTCAAAAAGTTGATCGAAAATTGATAAATATGTCAAGTAATCAACTTTCTGAAAAAAGAATAGGTATTTAGTTTTAAAATAAGGAACTGTAGAAAATTACTTTAAATTAAAAAAATATTACAACACAATATCATAGTCCCATATTTACCTCTACTCCACGAATATTTACATATTTTTCATAACATTCATGAAGATCAAGAAATTTTCCATATCCTTCTTCATCAGTAAAATCAACCATGTCTAAAACAAAAAAAGGCACAGAACAATTTCAATTAAATTTCTCAAAACTCTACACTTAAAATAAAAATGAAATGCATAAAAATAATTGAAATTGAAATAATTGATGATTGAAAAAGCACAAAAAATACTAAATTGTTAAATTGTATGAAAAAAACTTTTTTAAACACTCATCATAAAAATTCCCAATATACAAGAAATAAAAAGAGCTTACTCTCAGGGACATTATCTTCTGTACTTTCTCTGAGCTTATTTAATTCCTCAAATTCAACAGACATAGGTACTTGGATCTAACAAATAGAAAAAAAAAATAGATCTGCTGCTTAGGTATACTTTTACAACTAAAACAAACATTTTAAATTTCAATATTAAAATACCACTGTTCACGAATACTAAGCTTTAAAACAAAATAGACGAAGCATAAAGAATAAAACACAGACTTTAGATACAAATAAGCACAAGGTGACAATTATTGAGCTCAATGCAATAAAAAAACACAGTTTTTAAAAATTTTATTTAAACTTTAAAACTATAAATATTTAGATTTAGTTTATGATGTATTCAATATGTTTGCCATCAATGGCTATGATTTGGTGCAGATTGAGCAAAATTCTGCAAAACACACTAAAGTGTCCTGATATTCATGCTCTCGATTACCTTCTGAATGGCAGTTTTGAGCTCAGAGTTAGTTTTAGTTATTTGCACAAACTCTAATATTGCTCTACAAAAATGAGTCCCATGGGTTGAAATCAGAAGAATATAGCAGCCAAGTTATTCCTATTCCAGTAGCCTCTGGATACTCCGAAGCAAGTTATTCAAATGCTTTATCAGTCTGGTGGGGTTGTGCTTCATCCTGCATAATTCACATTTTTCCGAAATCAAAATACGAGTCACTTTGAATAATAGGAATACAATCCTTTTATTTTTAAAAAAATTAATGTATCATTCAGCAGTCATCAACAAGTCATCAATGAATATAGCACAAATTATTTCATGATCTGACATTGCACACCAGTTACCCCTATAAGATGGACTGACTTAAAATTTGAGAAATGATGATTTTCAGTCACCTAAACCAATCAAAATGAAGGTGGACTGGGCTTCAGAACTAGATTAAGCCATATTTATTTAAATTCTTGTTTTTCGATTACATCCACAACGGTGTTGGCAAAATACAAATGCTGTTTGATGGCAATCAGGTTCAATGGCTGATGAAAACAAGTGTTGTAAGGAAAGCTACAGGTCTTGAACAATTTGTAACAAAGTTTTCTGTTTGATTCCAAACTGTTATGAAGCTCGTTTGATTGATGCCCTGACAATTTTGAAACACATTTTGTGTTTTCTCGAAATTTTGAGGCATTTTCACATTTGCCAGATGACAAACATTGCCAACACTGTAATCGAAAACACACACACATTGCCAGTTCTCTCAAGCTTTTCAATCATATTTTTTGTTGATATAACACTTAAGCCAGTGGCATAACGGAAAATATTAGGGCCCCTCTGCAAAGTCAGGTTTTGTGCTCCAAGCCGAATCTTACAAAGGATAAGTACTTGCCGTCAGTCTGATTTTGGGCCCTCTAGAGTCCTGCCTCCTGCATGGGGGGGGGGGGGGGATACATTAAGCCACTGACTTAAACCAGTTACCTTCAGCTTGTACTAGGTCACAAATTTTCTCTGAGTCACAATCAGGCTATTATTACTCAAAGTGGAGACCTTGACGATAAATATGATCTCAAAAAGGTTTTTTTTCAACACTTTCAATGAAAAATGAACAACAATAACAAGAATGTACATGTTTAAAAACTCCTAACATACCCTGCATTCAACAGGCAAGTTTTAACTGAATTTTGCCAGTGGTTTAAAAATTATTAAGGTTTTTATTTCATATAGCTAAATAATTGTCATACTGCATATTAACAATTTAAGGAAATTCTTAAAAACTGCAGAGAAAAAGAAAAAAAATAAAATAATTCACAACATATTATTTTTAAGCACAGTACAAATACTTTTAAAAATTCTGATTATACCAATAAATGTATCGACAAATTCCTCTAATTGTTGAACATAATATCATGTCCTTCTATTCCACTTAGTACTTCCGAATTTCAAAATGTACATAATTATATATAAATTTAAAAATTAGAAATTATGCTTCATTAAATATTGCATACAAAACCCAACTCTTATCAAAAGTAAACATTGATTTCTTAGCAACAACTTTTTTAAGCATTGACACTCACTTCATGAGGATGTTTTCGATAAAATTCTCGAATCTCTCTAAGTCTTGAATAAAATTCAGCAAATTCATTTGGTCCAGTCAGAGAAGCGATTTCAGCTTTTCGTAGACTAAATAAAAAATAATAATTGTTTATTATGAAACTATTTAGAGTCACTAGTTCTTTTATAAACCAGCATATCAAAAACTTTATAATTTAAGAATAAACAATAGATATCAACTTTAAAAGCACATTTTTCTTAAATTATTTTATTAAAAAAATAAAAATGTTAAGTATATTTTATTATATTTTGATAAATGTTTATATTTTTAACTGAAAGAGTTAAATTGTGATTAGTTTACAATTATGGTAAAACAGAGGAATCAACACATGCCGATTTATAAAATAATTAAATATTTCACCTATAACTTATTTAGAAGAAAAGCAATACACCTATTTCTTAATTCACCACAATTATAATGCACAAGTGATTGATGACTTCACAATTATATAAATACATTTTTATAATTATTTTTATTTTTTTCATATAAAAAACTTTTAAAAAAACATGGACCCCATCACATAGGTACATAATTTATTACATAATTATATATAAACAAAAAGAACAAAAAAATACATCTCACCCATCATTATCTTCATATAATTCTTTTAAGTTGTGCGTACAAGTCATATGTCTCTATAATTGAAAGAAAGAGCTCATTTTAAAACTATCATAGAATTCAAAAAATCACATTCATACTCTTAATTTAAACCATCAAAAATTAAGGAAACCAGGACATTATACACATTCAAAAAATCAATTTTCAATTTTAGTATTAAAAAATAGTGCATATTTTTCTGAATCTAAAAATGTATAACGCTTATAAGTTCGTTGATAAAATAACCTTAAAATATGAAAAAAGTAATTGACAAGAATGTAAGCAAACACTTACATATGTTTAGTTTTTTCACTTTTTCTCTAAAGCATAATATTTTTGCTTTTAGGTACAGTTTACAAAAAAACTATTACACTACACGGTTCCAAATTTTTTATACTTCTATACAGAATACCTGTACATATAGTGAACCTGTTTTGTTTTTTTTTTGTCGAAGTAGTATATAGTTTTTTAAATAGTTTTACGTGTAAAAAAGGGGAAAAAATAAAATTTTTCAAAATTAAAGTTTTTTAATTTGTTTAAAGAAACTGTCTAAAATTTTATTAAAAAAAATAGGTTCACTATATTTTGTGTATTGTTTTATACATGTGCAAAAAATATTTTACATATTTAAGAGATATTATTTTAAAAAGTGGTACCTAAACACAAGCATGGATTATGAGATCTCAAAAATTTTGTCCAACTTAAATTAAACAGGAAAAAAAATTTTTTGCCTAAAAAAATTATTTTTGTATTTCTACAGAATGATTAAAATATCTTTATTAAGATGACAAAAAAATGTAAGCTCTGTCGGAAATTTTTAGATATATGTCCCATAAACAAAGTCTTATTTTTGGCATTTTACTTTTAGGAGAATGTCATGGTACCATTACAAAAAGTATTTATATCAGTTGCAGGGACCATGAGAAATTTATTGCTAATCCAACTTGTCATCAACATAAACACTGGCAATACTGTTAGTCTACAGTTGTTATTGAGCTAAAATCTATCTGTCATTCACATGAAACAAAAATATGTACTTTTAACCAACAGTATAATGATTTTAAAGTGTATTCCTTCTGTAAATAGATCTCCACAGATCCCAAGAACCAATTCATCTCATGAAGACCAATAGTAGAACAAATAGTTCACAGCAAAGCATCACATTATTGGCAATTCTTGCTTATTTCCATCACTATGATGTGACTGTTTAAATGTTGCTGTACCATTTCCTTTGGTTGAAAAAAAGCTTATTGTGCTTTCGTTCATCAACTCATCCCAGATTTTCATCATTATAGCAAAATGATAGGAAAAACTAGCTAACAGCATAACAAAGAAAATGGCAATATAACTGATGATACCTCAAAACAGTGGTCCCTATTTGTAATATTAGCAATCACTAATGCCACAATATTTCAAAACAGTATTGCCTATTTATAATATTAGCCACTGGTATGCTAGAATTTGGCAAATTTTCTATGAGTTGTTATTTGGCTTCAAAAAAGGTCCCTATAACCAATTAGGACCAAAAACAGCTTTAAAATATAATCATGAAAAGTCATAAAATAAAACAAAGAAATTATTTCATTAAGAACAGAAAAAAAATTTAGAAATGTTTAAATAATCTATATTGGAATTTCACACTAACAGACAAATCAGAAGGCATACAAACTGAAGAATTTTTATTTTAAACTTTAGCAGCCATATATTCTATTGGATAAAATTCATTATACATAAGAAGATTTGATAATTAATAAATATAATCTAATTATGAAATAACATCAATGATTTAAAAACATTTTTAAAAGTATGTAATAGTTCTAAAACACATAATTACAATAAGAAATGTCTTACATCAAGCAGGATCATCAAACGGTGATCTGAATTGATTTGATCACGATTCTGAAAATAAATGTAAAAAAATAAGTAATAAAATACTTATAATAACATTTCAAAACATTATACACTGAATCTAAATCATAAAATATCTTGATATCTAGTTTGTATTTCATATATGAATACTTAACAACCTTTTTATTCAGGGAGCAACACCCAATTTGTCAGAAAAAATAATCCCAGAAATGTTACGACATCCAACACTTATACAAATGTTACTAGATGTGTATTGAGTTATTCGAGAAATTTTCTTCAAAAGATAATAAGGTTTTTTATTTATTGCATTTTTTACTTTATGTATTATCGCAACCTGTTGGCGATATAATATGAAATGAAGCACATGATTGCTAATTCAGTGCATACGACATATGTGAAATTAGGGTTGCCAACTTGGCAAGTTATCTTGAACATTGGTGATTGTTGCGATAATACGTAAGTACCAAAATACATTAAGTATTACTTTAGAAAAATATGTAACATATAAATTCATGCTACCATACACAATTGATATTTCTCTTGCATACCTAAAGTGATTTTTTATCAAACCATATTGTTTATACTTGCCAAATCTACTATAATGTGAAAGCAACAATTTACCATATACTTTTAGAAAAATAAGTACTTCTTTAGTTTTATTATTTGAGACTAAAGAGTTTTACAAGTGGTTTTAGAGTTGTATTAGTTTTAACAATTCTCTTCCTGGTTGTGTTAGTGAATTTATGTATAAACAAGACATAATTAAAATTTCCAAATTCAAAAGGAGAAAGGATAAGATGCAGTTACAAATTATAATCCAAAGATTACCAATAATGTATATTGAACATTTCAGCATACTGAATATAAAATTATTCCACAAATCACAAAAAAGTTATTAAAGTTGAAGAGCATATCAACTAGTATAAAAGGAATAATCAGCCCATACTTATAATAGCACTATATCATGCATATTTTTGTAAGCAATGGGTAAACTTCTTTAACTACTTTTATCTGCAGCAATATATTCTTTTATGTGAGTGTAATGTGATTTTCGATAATATTACAAAAGTAATGTAATCGAAAATTTCCGTTATACTCATATACAACCTAATCTTCACTTTAATCTACAGTGGCTCTCAAAAGTGTTTGTCCACTTACTATTTTCTATAAAATTTAATGTTATTGATTAATAAAAATAAATATATAAGAATTGTAATTTTTTTTATATCTACAACTTGTTCTTAATAGAACATAATTAAATTTTAAAACATAAGTATAACTTTTATTTCGAAAAATTAGTAATCAAGAAACTACTAAAAAATTATGCCCCAGAAGTCTTTGTACTTTTAAAAAAAACTCACCATAGTTTTAACTAACGTATCCCCCCCCCCTTAATTTAGCGTTTTGTAGGATATCTTTTATCATTCAAAACAGCTTTTAAATGTCTCGCAAAAGATTTCACCAGTGGGTTTTTTTTTCACCTTTGTTTTTTGCAATTGCAGCATTGATATTTCCCCTTTCTTCTATGTTCACAATTTTTAGTTCCCATTCCATTTTTATGTCATATTTTCTTACTTTAACATTAAGTTCTCTCCAAATATGTTCTATTTGGCTTCAATCAGGTGACTGGTGTTTTTAAAACTTGGAATCAGTTATAGAGACACCAGAGGTGTATGTTAAGAGTAGTGTGCTTGGGGTCATTATCTTGAAAAAAAAGGTCATGTCCAATACCCAAACTTGGGACGGATATTTTCAAATTGTTCTTTAAAATATTTAAAGAAAGCTCATGATTCAAAATACCATCAATAAATACCAGAACTTCCTAATCCTTCTTTAGCTGAGATACACCCCCATACCAGAACATTTTTACTTCCATGCTTTTCTTGTTAAAATTAAATTCTTCAGATTAAATGTCTTGTTTTTTTCTTCTCCGTGTAATTATATGACTGCTGGAGCAAAAAAATGTTGCATTTGCTCTCATTTGTAAATAGGACATTATTCCAATACGTTTCAGATTTGTTTATCATGGATTTGGCAAATAAAAGTCGAAGCTTTCTATTTTTGGCACTTAAGAAAAATTTTCTTCGAATACAACATCTGCATAATCCGGCTGATCTGAGTACTCTTTGAACAGTTTTAAAAGAAACTGAGGAAAAAACATTTTTCAGTGACTTCTGTATAATTTTTATAGTGCATTAAAGATAAATTTTCTAGCAATAAATCTCTAATCACATTGAGTTAACTGCTTTGGACGTACCTTTCTTGGCTTGTTTTCAATTATGTTTTCTCTTTTTAATAGTTTTATCGCACACTGCACCATTGAATGAGAAACATTTACTAATTTTGCAATGTTTTGTACTGATTTACCTTGATTGAAGCGAAAAATAATCAATTTTTGAGCACTTTTTAGTTGTTTCTTTATGACTACAAGCCATTTTTCTAAAATACAATAATAGAATATTTTAAGGAAAACAGACATTTACTTAAGTAACGATTTTTTTTTTGCTTGTCCCCACAATGCAGAAATGAACAGAAGCAACAAAAAGACTTTTTTTAAAAAAATTTTTAAAAAAATCCCGTAAAATTTTTTTGAAAATTTTTCCTCCTTTTCCCCCTTTTTTTTAAAAAAAAAATCTCTTTTGGGAAACTTCATGAAGAATACATACAACGAAACTGAGCAACATATTCGAATTTTAGTTGGAGGCTAAAGTAGGATTTCTAAAAAAATTTTAAGCGCAAAAACACTTTTGAGAGACACTGTACTTTGGATTGGACCTATTTTAGCCAATACATTTAATAAAAATCAGTATCTCATTATACTGAACAAAATTTTTATTTAAAGTGTCAGCACACATGCTGCTTATAACATGCGAAACATTGTCTAAAATTGGATCCAACCCAGATTCGCTTTATAAACATTTTACTATTTATCAAACAAATTAAGAAAATACAACTATTAGTGATTTGAAATTAAATAACGATCAAGATGAATTACAAACGATATTTGAACTGTTTCATGACAGAAGAAAGTAAAAAAACAAAAAAGTTATGCAAAAAAAAAAAAAATTACCGAACTCTTTTTGTACAACATTTCTTTTACCATCGTATCAGTTAAACGTTCTCTTTCTTCATGATACCGGCGTTGTTGTTCAAGAAGAGTCTCCATTTTTAGCAGCCAAATGTTATTATAAAACTTTACAACGCGATAATTATTCAAACCTAAACATGTTACCAAAGCATTAACTTATAATATCGTTTACGCAGAGACGATTTTTTTCATGACGTTAAATAAAGAGCCTTTTTGAGTTCCTCACACCTCGGGGAAATTCCTTCGGCAGGTCAAAGGAAAAAAGGTTGCTTGTCATTGGTAGATGTGCAATGACGTGTTTTTTGGGTTGCCGGTTTGGCGTTAAAAAACATTTTTTTTGCCCCAGTGATTCATTGAAAATAAAAATTTTGTCCCCATTTGGGAAATTGTTTCGGCAATTTTTCTAGTAGCGGGTTTTTTGATTCCGCCAAATCGAAAATTTACAATTGGGTTCCTTTTTTTCATTCCCGTCATTGGTTATGGGGAAATTATATTAGAAAAAAACCCTTTTTTTCTTTTTTTTATAACCCTTTTTAAATTTTTTGGGGAAAATCTTTAAAAAATTAACATTTTCAGTTTAATTTTTCATTTTTTTATTGATCTAGGTTATTCTCAATCTCTTCCTATATTCTTATTTGAAATACATTTAAATGTATTTCAAAACATTTCTTTTAAAATTGTGTATCATTAAACCAACATCAAGCAGGGCCGCTATATATTGATTTCAGTCCAGCAGTAAGAAACGCTGCTTGGCGTGATTTTATCACGCCAAGCAAGCACTTGGCGCTATTACCCCCATTATCAAATTAGTTCCAATTATTTTTCAGGCAGTCTTTTCTTCTTCTGTGTCTTGAGTATAATAGTTAAATTCCCCTTTGCGTATGAAATTTTCACTGTAAAAAATAACAATTTGTTCTTTTTTTTTCATTCACGTAAATCAAAAATATTTTAATGGATTTAATTTTGTGGAAGAAATATATATTTGAGCTTTTTAGTAAATGAGGAAACTAATTACAAATAAAAAAAATTTGTTATATAAAAGCTTTTAATAATCCATTTACTGTGATTAATAATACTTTGAAAATGAATTACATGTTTCGAGTTTCATTCCTTATGTAAGAAAAAAGAAGTCAATAATAAATAAAAGTTTGTTTTTTATAATATATATTTATTGGTACGGTTAATGTACATTTAAAGGTAAATGAATTCACTTTTATATATCAGATTGAATTTGCACAGGTAAGTAAGTGATATTTTAAATTATTAGCTTAATTTCATTTTTGTAATTAGTGATTTGTTTTTATGTATGTGTGAAAGATACATTTATTCACATTTTAAAAAAAATTCGTCTAATACTCTATTTCCTTTTAAATCAGAATTAAATTCTACTGCAAAAGTTTAGCTACTATAAACTAAACTATATAAATAAACCTTCATGCTAAATTTTTATTTTCTATCTTTATAAAATACTAGTAAATAGATTCTTGGCTATTGTATAAGAAACACCTCACTGTTCTAACTTCCACATCACATCCATATTATTCGTTCAAGTTTTCATCGACACATTTATTCACATAACTACACACACAATGTTTTCTACAATTATTTTTAGAGGCTTTCTTCTAACATGCTCACACATATAAATCTTCATTCAGGGTTTAAATCAAAAGTCCTGAAATAGAGTACCACTTGAATCCCTTCATCAGTGGTTTATTATATAGAGAATAGTTTGCTTGGCAACAGGCAAGTTTGATGAAGATAGAGTCATTAAAATGGAATTCGATTCATCTTAAAAATATTTACTGGTCGGTGTGTTGTGTCACTAGCACATGAATTTTTCTCCTTTCCTAAAGCATGTTTCCTCCTGTAAAGCTACTGTTCGAAAATTAATACGAAAATAGGACATAAAATTATACGTTTTCGAGCAAAAATAAAAATTAGCCATTGAATTATAATTTCCAAAAACTTATTTAGATTTTGCACACACTAATTATTCACTTTATTGCAGCGACAATTAGAGATAATCAAGAAAACATAATACGTAGCAGAAAACATTTAACAGAATCATTTAGAAAAAATTTCTTTTTTTCCAACATTTCCATTCTTAGAAAATATATATATATATAGTGAAATTTATTTTAAAAATATCCGGAGTGGGCTTAATTTTCAAGAAATATATCTTCATACTCACGTGTGTTTGGTATTTTTTTAAAAATGTATTTGTACTTTCTTCTTTTTCCATTTTATTTCATTATTTATGAGCACACAATAGCGTTGTAAGTATAAAGTGCTGTAAATTTTCGAAACACCATCACTAATATTATACGAAAAATGTAAGAATTTTTTTAAAAAAAATTGCTATTTCTGTCAGTTAACCCAACAAACTTAAAACATATACGTCTGAAATAAAATAACCGTAACAATTATAGAAGCTACCACTGTAAAAGCCGCCGGCGTATAACGCACAATTCTGAACACAGAAATAAGATCGAAACAAGAGTGTGCATTATACTATGGGGAATAAAGCTACCTTAAAATAAGAAAAAGCTCCTGAAAAAAAAAAAAAAATTAAGACTTCCTACATATATCGAAATACCGTTTAGTTAAAAAGAAATCAAATTCTTATCAACTGTAGATTTGAAAGAGTACACTATTTTTTTTTTTTTTCTAAATTTTAAATAATACCTTGAATAAGTGATTTCCCAAAACATATAGAGCCAGGCTTCGAACCGTAATTTTTTTGTCTCCGGTTCAACTATAAAAAAATACAAAAATACAAAAGAGTTCGCATACTGGTAATATCTTATAAAATTTAATGCTTTCAACCAATAAAAATTAATATATTGTAATTGTAATTTTTACAATATCTGCTACTTGTTCTTATTGATAACATAATCAATTTTTAAAAACCTAGCATAACTGTTATTTGAAAAAAATTAATAATCAAAACTGCTGAAAAGTTAGGGCCAAATGTCTTCGTATACCTCAAAAAAATCTCAATATGGTTTCAATATTGTACTTTTTCCCCGTAAGTATACTACTTGTCAAATATCTTTAGTGTCCACAAATTTTAAAGAATTTAGTACAGGTTTCCTAATTTTTTTTTGTATCACTTCTGCATCGATATTTATATTCTTTCTATGATTAATGCTTTAGTTTTACAATTTATTTTATGAATCATGTCTTCTTACTCTATCTTCAACTCCGACATTACGAGACATTACTCAACCTGCCTTATTATTGTTTCCCAGTATTAAAAATTGAGGTTCATTTGCTTATTGTAAATTTTGATTCTTTTCTTTCTGAATCATCATCAATCGTGAATCCTTTTTCTGAATCATCATGATTAAGTCAATATAAAAAATGTATTTTTAGATTTGTTTTTTCTTTTTTTATAGATTAAGACCTAAGTTAAATTACATTTTTTTATAAGTATATTCTTATTAGAAAAGTGTTATTGCTCATTGATTCATAAATTGTTACTCGCTCTAAAATATATCTAATAATTTTCTGCTGTATGTATGTAGTGTAGTTACCGAGTACCCTACAAAATTGTTGAAAACTTTATTAACTTATTATTTTTTTATGATTTGATCGCTAATATTTTTTGTTTTACTTTCATGCATTTTATCCAAATAGTCATCATGAGCAAAGTGAAATCATGAATGCCTACTAATATGCGAGTGATTATTTATTATTTGTTCTTTTTTTTTTATTATTTATCCTAATATTGGAGCATTATAAAAAAAATAATCATACAATCAGAAAAAAAACAAATATTTTTTTTTACTCTTCTATTTTAAGCAATTAAATCTTATGATTTCAATTTTGTCTTTTCTATAAATTAATCTTTTTTAATAGTAACTGTTCCAAGTTCCGTTATTTTATTTTGTGATGCATGGCAAATAGTAAGCTTGTCATCGAACTCAGTTACTAAGCACTTATTTTTGTAAAATGAAATTTTTTTAAAAAAATATAAAATTGAGTGTATAAACGCATAGCAAATATGTATATTTAATTATAAAATGAAATAAATAAAATTAATATTAGAAGAATCAACATAGATCAGATACTAAATATTTTAATAGTATTAAAAATTCAAATAAAATAGGAAATACACTTTAGTACACATGGTTTTGACTATGTATCACTCAATATTATTAAAGTTGTTCCTAATATTAAAGATAGATTATGGTGGGAAAATTACTTTATTAAATATTATAATGCAATTTATCCTTATGGACTCTAATGTATTATACCAAGGAAAATATTCTAAATGCAATCAAACTAAATTCTCAAGAGTTTTACTACAATAATATAATATAATATCTAATAAAAAGAAAAAATAGAGGGGCTAGAACTAAAAGATTAAATAGAGACCAAAAGTCCTTTTCAGATAGTATTATAGATACTTTGTAATAGCTTTGATAACAATTTTAACATAAAACACATTAAATCTTTTATGTTTGGACTCAGTAAGACAGAATTATGTATTACAGAAGATGTACTAATTTCAAATAAAATTAAAGATTGTCATGTTTTGCACATTATTATGACATTCATAAATTTTTGAAATATAAACATAACATAAATGTTAATGTAAATAAGGATTATCAAATAGAATACTGTACACTTTTATATATGAATAAATCATATGATAATGTTAATTTTTTCTGACATTTTTAAAAAAACACATGTCATTTTTTCCCAATACAAAATTTTACTATTAAAAAGCTTTTAAATACAATAAAAAATAGGTAGATCAATTTTTTAACTATAATTGCCTATAAAGCAAGATAACTTAATATGTAAATGTAGTGAATTTAAAGATTTCATTGATCAACATCACAAGCATGTTGTTACTGGTGATCTCAATATTGTAAAAGACAATAATCTTAGAAATATTATGAAAAAAAGGTACTGGTTTTAGATTAATGATTTCGAATAATAATAAAATTATCAAAAATCAGTTATATAATGATATTGAGCATTTTATATACAAAATAGCTATTAAATATAGTATGCCTATAGAGGCATTCACAAATTCAAAGATAAAATTACAAAACAGCAATAAATATAACTATGGTATAGATAATAAAAATCTTTTTTAATATTAAAAGTCAGATTAAAATTTACAAAATAAATTTATTATAGTTTATGTTGAAAAAAGTGCCAGGAAATTTTGAAATTCATATGTAAATACTATTATAATTTATTGATCAACAATTATTTCGATAATAATACAGCTTTTATTAAGTCTTCTGTTTCTGATAGAAAAATAAATAAACGTATCTTGGCTTTCATAAAAAGTTAAAAATTCAAATTAATAATAATTTTAAATTTCCACATATTTCTAACTCCCAAATTCATAAGACCCAGTTAAATTTAGGACAGTTACAAATGGTTTTAATACATATATAAACAAAACAGGCAAAAATTCTCCATGAAATTTTTGCATGAAACAATAAATAACCCTTTATATCCTCAGCCATTCTTAAAAATAGCAAATCACTTGTTGAAAAAATGAAAGATAAAAAATTTATTCAGTCTATAGTTTAGATTTTTGAAGATCTCTTTAACTCTATTATTTGATGATTTGATTAATATTCTTGTAAATTTACAAAAAGACAATTTATTTAATAATGTTAATATGATAGATTTGGTTCACTACTTAGGTTTGTACTTAAAGGAACTATATATATCATAAAGGAACTATTATCAGCAGATTAAAGGTTGCCACAAGGTGGCCCTGCAGCAACTGTCTTGCCAATTTATACTTACATTATTTTGAAAGTAGTTACATTAATAATTCTAAATTTTATATTTATCGTTATATAGATGATATAATCATCTTTGGCAAACAAGCCAATTTTATACCTAACATTAATTTTTTATCCACAATATCTTAATTTAATACAGACAAATAATAACAACAATGAAGCAAATTTTCTTGACATACATGTCAAATATATGAAATGTAATAGTTTCTTATTTATGATAAAAAGAAGAATTTAATTTCAATATTATAAAAGTTCCTCATTGGGGGAGTAATGTACATGTTTCTATATTCAGAAATATTGTTATTAATTATATACAACGTAATAAATTTCTTGTGTCAAAAAATCAGACATTATAAATAACTATACACATTTTACTAAATATTGCTTAAACAAAATACCCAATTTATTTTATTAATAGTTATATAAATAAAGCTATTCAAATAGTTAAATTTAAAAATTTTGAAGGTTGATAATAGCTTATTACTATAAACAAATATTTTGATATAGTTATCTCCATAGTCTAATATTAGATTAGAAATTACTTACTATTATTTTATTCATATTTACTCTGGTGTTATTATGGTTATGTATAATATGCAACTAATTTTAATTTTTATTTCCATTTGTAATCTTTTGTTAAGTGCTACATTTCAGCCACTCTTTTGATTTAAATCTGTATTAGGGTATAGAATCTGGCAACAAATTGAATGTTTCCCTCAGATTTAGCGCGGGCTTTGCATTTAAGTGAATTTTTAAAGGGAAGTTACCTCTATTTGTAATGGATTTTAGATATTTCTATCCATTATTTCCTATTTGGTTTTGCTCAGGTTATTTACAAATAGGGAAGGTTGGCTGGCCAAAAACATGTTCAACCCCACTTTATATAAATTATTTATATACTAACTGTCCTAAGTCAGTATTGTTCATGGCACTGCAGCATCCATTTTATATTTATTATCTCGATTACTCTTTTGTCCTTCATTGTATGATTTTCCTGCTGTCTATGTGTTTTGTCGAGTTTATTGTTTGGATGTGATCTCTTGTTGTAGAAATTGACCTATATATATATATATATATATAAAATACCTACCCACACCAGTCGAGTATTATGCTCAATATGCGCACCAACATATTCTTTTGGATTGTCGAGGGAACAAAATACAAAATTAATTATTGAATAAAATTAGCATTAATCAATAAATTAATTATTAATAACAAAACATATTAAATGTTACGTATATTCGATAGGATTATAACCAATCGAAAAAACATAAGGCTATGGGGGGCCCTATGACACTCCTTTGTGTGCGTCACTTAGTGGGACCTCTGTATAGTGAAGTCGCTAAATACCGAAAAAAAGTTCGTTACATGGAAAATTCGCTATGTAGAGGTTCATCTTTCAATATGCTTTATAAACCACATAAAGCAAATTTTAAGTTCCCAAACACCATATATTTTTAAAAAAAGTAATTACTCACTCCTTTTTGTAAATTAGTATCTATTTATTTTATATATCTTACCCATCGAAAAAAAAAGAAAAAGAAAAGAAAAAGAGAAAAAGAATGTTGAGGAATACACTGTATTTTCAAAAAGAAAATCATTTTATTTTAAAATTAATGAGCTTTAAGGACATTTTCTAATTTAAAGCATACAAGTAATTTTAAGCGTACATTATTTTATAACAAGACTTTTTAAACTTACATCACCACATGCGTCCTTAAATTTAATTACGCATAAAACATGTTAATTTTGTTTGAGTTTTTTTTTTTTTTTGTTTGAAAAGTACTTTGTTTCATAATACGTTTCATATCTTTGCAATGCACCAAAAATCCTTTCAGGCGCAATTTTCCGTGTCTTTTCTTAAATTTTTCTAGTCATCCATTGCTACGTAGAAATTGGTCTTATCCCAATACCTTCACAAATGGAAAAGCTTTCTCTATTACGAAAGGTTCAGAATTTGGAACATTTTTATCTTGCATTGTGTGTATCCACTTCAAAACTGCCTCGTCGAAATCTTCATAGACACATGTTCTTCTACGTTTTGAACAAGAATTCGATGAATCATAATTTTTGAAGCTTATCTCGATTTCTTATAATAGTTGATAAGCTGTTTGTAAGCCATGTCCTTTTTTGACCTTTATCTACTTCCTGAAGAATTAAAAAAAATTTTCATGCTCAAGCACTTACGAGCTATCAGAAACGAAGTTACCAGTACAACTGATCAACACTACAAATAAACGGAAATTAGGTCAAGGACACGGGGACACGATACAATTCCACTGAGAGTGAAAGGGGATATCGAAGATGTTTCTAGTGAAAAGTAGTACTTCTTGGATGAAACTCCCAGAATTCTATTGCTCTCGGTGAGCTAAACACCAAAAAAAGCAGTTCAAGATTTATGAGAACTATAAAATGCGTTAAGAGAGAATAACTTAAAATGTCCGGAACTACTTTGAAAATAAGGAGAAAAAAATCCAATCACAAGAAAAAAAGTTTGTTGTATAGAAAATGCACTTCGCTATAGGGAGGTTATTTTATGAAGAAAATCGTGAAATGCTCTTGGTTCCAGGAAAACGTTATGCAGAAAAATTCGCAATATAGAGGTTCGTTATATGGAGGTTCGACTGTATATATATTTTTTGATAAACAGTAGAAACTTTTCCCCTGTCTTATTACTTAGAACCATAAATCTCTCCTTCTCTTTAACCCTTTAACCACTTCCCTTACACATTTTTTTGAAAAATATTGCAAAAACTCATACATTTTTTTATTTTATTATTAAATACAATGAAACGAAACAAAACAAAATATGTAGGTTTTGAGTTTTTAATTTTTTACAGGAGTAAAAGCATTTAGTTTTAATATTAGTTTACTATCCCGAGTTATCTCTGGCAAATGGGAAAAAAGTTAAATATTAGTCTTAATAGGATTGATTTTGAAACAAGGGACAATACAAAGTGATACCTGACATTCTGTAAACTGGTATCTGGTCTCGTTTCTTACTGTCTTATTTCTGGAATCTCTATTGTGGGAGCACAGTCACGGGAACACTGCTCGTTGGATTTGATTTTTTTAGATGCAGGAATAACATCTGGAAAATCATTGAGAAGTTAACCTGGTGGTAAGGACAGCTGGGTCTTCCTATGTGGCAAAAA
>BMAV01002835.1:0-10109 GCA_019973955.1 Trichonephila inaurata madagascariensis
ACATGATTCTCTGTGAGTGCGACTTTCATTTCTCCTCCTCCTTTTCTGTTTGGAGTGCCCAAAAAAAGCAAAAGGCAGTCAGAGATGTTTTTTAAAGTTTAAAAAAATATTCAGGACGGTTAAGATAAAGGGAAATGCATGCACTCAATCGCTTGTAAATGGCAGCACAACCAAATTTTAACAATGAGTAACGAAAGATCAGTTCAAGAGGAACGCGCCTTAATTTTCAGGAAAATGGCAACTGTAATATTTTAGACATTATTTAATCATTGCATTATGTAAACATTATTATATTATCTATGTCTGTATACATGAAAAATAATGAAAACAATAATAATAATTCATTCTGTATTAAATTTTCACTCCAATAAATTTTTTTTGTTTCCTAATCTGATATAAAGGTACATAATTTTATGTTCGATGGACCCCTGTACTAGATGGAAGGATGCCTATTTTATTAAAACAATGTGCCATGCAATAATGGCCTGTTTGAAGTTTGCCACAGACTCTTTATGGAGTTTTTGACAAAACTTTTTCTAAGTGTCTGGAATGTTAGCCTAGGATTTGCTTGTTGATTTTGCTTCCTGGTCAGATTTAAGAGTATCAAATTTAAAAAACTAATTTCCTGTATTTCACTATCTGGTTCAATACATAAATTTTGAAATCTCAATTAAATATTTCACTCTTCCTGCCATGATGATTAAAAGAAAATAAAATACTCCACTATCGTGTTAATTAATCCTAAGGAGAATTCTCATCATTTTCCTCAACAAAATAAAAGATAAAATTCAAAATATCATTTTCATACATACACATTCATGTGCAATTAATAAATTATAAAATAAATAAAAATGATATGTTCGTTGAGTGGCTGATTTCGAAGCATTTAGCCACTCGGATTTTTTAAAAAAATGATGAATGTGTTGTAATTTAATCTTTTAGTCACCAAATCTTGAACTGGTACACGAAATTAGTCGCCAAATTTGGAAATAGTTAATCTTTTGATCTGGGCAATAGAACAAAATTTTGAAATTGTATTGTCATCGGTCTTTGTTTTCTTTGATTTTTACCTTCTGCAAATTATTGATTTTTAAATAACTATTCTTTTACTATGTAAAAATTAATGTCATTTCTTTTTAAATTAAAAATTCTCAAAGGGAATGATATTACAAAAGGTAATAATTTTTAGGAATGATTAAATTTAATTTGATGATTTTTCATTATCTTATTTTTTTTAATTACATGTTTAACTTGTAACAAAATTTATTTCTTGAAGCCAGTGTAATATGAAAATTTTGATGCAGAGAATTATCTTCTGATGAAAACGTGTCTCTTTGTTCATTGTTTTTAATCTCAGTGGTTAATTATTCAACATTGGCTACTCAACAAGTAATTATTAGTTTTTCCATGATATAGCTTTTTAACATTTTTCTTTTGTATATGGTATGGTATTTTGCACAAATTCATAAAATAGTTTAATTTCTGAAAACTCAGTTTTATGTATGTAAAGATAATTATGGATATAAGTTTATGATTTGTGGATATTATAGATATATCTGTTTTAAAATGTTAAGCATTTTAAAGCAATTGTGTACGTAAAATATTAGAGTTGATATGGAAGCTATTTGAAAAGATTCTGTAATAAAACAACATTTATCATCTTTGAGTGTCTGACTTACTTCGTAGTTATTATTTACAAATGACTGTCTTTAAAGTTCAAAAAAGAAAAGTAAATACTCTTTCATACACAATTAATTAAGTTAAAGAACTGAATCTTATTACTATAAATTTTTAGTATTAATGATTAAATTTTATTTGATCATCCTTTATAAATAGTTATTGAATTACATAATTTGTGATTTATTCTAAGCCATTGAAAATATGTCAATTTTTCTTTGATTTTTAATGTTTCAGAATATTATTTATAATTAATGTATCTTTTTTAAAATTACTATACAATTTTCTGGGAATGTATTAGAAAAGGGATAATAATTTTTAGAAATTCAAGCCAATTATTCTTCATTACACATACATTTTTGTTCTCATTGAATTACATGTAAAAATTATAATGATTTATCAGTATACTATAGATGATTCTAAAAATATAATTTCAACTTTCTCTCTCTCAGAAATGTTTTTTAAAAATTTACTTCATTAAGCCAGAGTTTATTAAATATAAGTGAGTTAATATGAAAGTTTTTGATTAATAATTAAGATTTATCCTTTAATGAAAATGAATTTTTATTTTTACAACACAATGAATTGCATACAAGATAGAAAGAATTTAATATAATATATAAAGCTGAAACATTGTTATTTTAAGAATTATAATACAATAAGTGATCCATAAAACTTCCCAAGACATTGTATTATTCAAATTCTTTTTTTTATTTTTAATGGTGGTGAATTAGTAGAAATACAATACAAAGGAAAAAACAGACGGCACACAAACACAAGAGAGAAAAAAAAGTCAAGGTGACTGAAGTCTCATCACCCCCCAGTAACTCTAGCACACCACTATTCAGGAAATTCCATGGAGTGCCTTGAAGCACACATTGGAGATGTTCATTGGCTCTGTTAAATTACAGAGGTGGCAGTAAAAATAGCGATAAACTCGTATGCAATGTCTTCAAAGCAGACTTGGCCTGTCACTAAACGGAAAAGGGCCACCACATTTTGGTGTTTTTTATCCGGCATAGTATCTAATTCCTTTTTGTCCTAGTTCTTGCCTATATTTTGTCCTGTATCTTGATTGGAAACAGTTGAATTCTATGACAGCTTAATCTACAGCAAATACCATCATATAGATGCAACTGCAGGATACAGCAATTTGGAAAATTCAGCTGCAATAAAAATAGTAATTTCATATTACACTTTTATTTACTAATATATCGTAATTTTAAATGAATTCACACAATGGTAAGGACAGTTTTAATTCAGATTTACCATTAGATACTACAATATGCAAATATTCACTAAACAGTTTTAAAAACAAATGCATTAATTTCTATGTATAAACAATGTCAAAAAAATTATAACACTTCATGCAGAAATTTTGAAATACATTGTAATGAAAGCATTTCATAACATGAAGGCAGGTGAAAAAATCCTTCAATACATAATAGATTTTGTATTTCTGTAAGTAAATTGGCATCACACCAGCTCTTATGTTTACTTCAGGTTTGGTCAACTCATCTATGCTGATAATTTCAAGTTTAGGACATGTTAGTAGTAGTAATAATATAAACCTAAATATATGTCACAATCAGAAGACTGTCCTCATTACAGTAAGAGATTAAAAATTTGTAAATATATGGGCTATGCCTGTTGTTAAAGGTATATATGTGCAACTTTAATGTATTCCCTGAAAGTTTTTATAAAAATATTAAAATGCAATGTTTTTTCTTTTTAAAATAAAAAGAGCTAAAATAACCAGAAAGTTATGTAATAAGATAAAATTAAAACATCTTTCATTTTAAACTATAGGGTTGTCATTCTATTAAGACACTGTATTCTGTAATACATATGAAATTCATTTTTTGTTTGTAAAGAATAAATACTAGTTTACTCATACACATGCGAGTAAAAATCGTAAAGTCATTTTGCTGCTTTTGGGGGACAAATTTTAGTGTTGCAAATAAGCAATTACTGTTAAAATTGGCATATAAAATAAACATCTATACTTTAAAGTAGAAATTTTTAGGTATATTTGCAATTATAACACGTGCATTCCCTTTTTTACAATGAAACCTGAAATATATGTGCACAATGTTCTTATGTTTTGAAGTCATTTGTTCGAGGTATTATTCCACAACCTTTAGAAAAAATAGTATATATATATATTTCTAGAACTACAACCCTTTAAGTTTATAAGGAATGTCATTTCATATAAATAAACAGTATTTTTATAGATGTAGAAGTCTAATTATTTGCTATGATGATTTTTTTATGTTAAAGCTCTCGTTTTGATAGCAGGCGCAAAATTCCGTAAAATCTGGATTATGGGGCGTATAATCCAGATTTTACAGAAATGTAACAAATAAAACAAATTTTAAGGTGCTAATTTGATATAAGAGTGCTACGCACAAATTGATGTTCACCAAGATGGATGATGACATTACAATATGATTACCTTCATATCTCTATCATTTGGTGATGTTGTAGCCATGGGGATGACGTTTATTATAATTAAATTTTATTGGTTTCTCTTTTTTCATGTGCAGTGGTCAAAATAAGTATTCGAAATACAGAGATTTCTGCATACATTGAATTAATGAATAAAACGCCTTATAAAAAAAACCCAATTTTTAATGATTTTAAACCAAAAATCATTAAGAATTAAATGCGGCAACTTTTGCAATACATTTAAATGTAACATATTCACGATATCACCATTATTTCTTTCAAAAGCAGTTTAACAAAAAACGTATTCGATAAGCTATAAAAATAAATGAAATAATACAAAACTAATATCTAGTTGCTCTTCTTCTCTGATGGATGATTTCTCCTACATGTTGTGGCATCGATTTAACCTAATTTTCTGTCACTTTTTGCCCATTTCTCTCCAGGGGTCTCCTCCATTTGACGTTTGTTAAAAAAAAGGACGCTCTCTTTTCCTTTTTTCCAATATGCTCCACAGGTGCTCAATTGGGTTGAGGTCTGGACCTTGGGCGGGTGATATTATAACTTATAGAGCTAGTCGTATAGTAGCCAAAGCTTTGAATTGAGAGGGGAGTGTTTGGGGTCATTGTCTTGGTAAAACTGTTAGACCTCCTCTATTCCCAGTTTCCCACTGGCACACAAATTTTCTTTTAAAATCTTTATGTAATACAGATGATCCATTATGCCGTTAATTACGATAATATTTCAGACTTCTAAAGCCGCCATATACCCCCAAAACATTATACCTCCTCCTCTATGCTTTACTGTGGACACCATATTTTGTTCTTCCAATTCAGCATTGCATTTTCTGTACACAACAATATTTTGCCATGGCATCCAAAGAGATTATGTTTGCTCTCATCTGCAAAAATTACATTGTGCCAGAATTTTACTGGTTTGTTTACATATTTTCTAGCAAATTTCAGTCTTTGCACTCAATTTTTTTTTTTTAGATATACTATATGACTTCTTTCGAGAACAGTTCAATCTTTAAATCCATCATTATGCAGGTAATTTCTAGCAGTTTGGAGCATAACATCTATATCCAAACAATCCTTGGTAACATCTGTCTAATTTGATGCATTGGTTTTGGGATCCTTTGTAATTTGACGAACAAGCCATCGCTTCGCAAAATGTTTTTGGTCGACCAGATCTTGTACTGCTATCAACTGATTTTTCCTTTTTATACTTTTTGATTAGAAAGTGCAGACTTGTTCTTGGCCTATTTAAAACAACCGAAATTTTGTTTTCAGGTAAACAATTTCTAAACTGCATTATGAATAAATTTTTAATTTCCACTGACTATTCTCCTTGTTTTGGGCTTATCTTGCTCACTGCTTAAACAAACTTACTAAATGCCCTCAGATATAGTTCAAATGCTTTGAAGTACAAAAATTTGGAGCCACACTTAACGATAATTTTGCTCCTTGGTATAAAAATTCATCAAAGCGTCCTAAGTCAAGTACTTATTTTGCTTGTCAAACTGCTTTTGAAAATTACAATGGTGATTTTTTTGCTGGGTTTTTTTTTTTTTTTTTTTAAGTATAAAAACTTTTACATTAGAAACTGAACTGTTATATGCAACAATACGATACATGGTTTCGCTGTTGTTGCATAGTAAGGTGTTAGTCAATATTCACAGAAATCGTTACATGTCGAATACTTATTTTGACTAAAATTAAAAACCCAATTGGCGATCCTGCATTTAATGAATGCGCATATAAATGTTAATCTCAGGCTTAAAGTAAGATTTCTACAAATTTCTAAGTGAACGAACACTTTAATTTCAACATGTGAATGAATGCATATAAAGTCTACTTACATACTATATATTCATCTCTTTTCAAGTACATGAAGGAGGAAGGTTTGTTCTGGGTACCTTACGTTCCGAACGCGAGTACGTAACCAATCACGCCAAAACGATCGTCATCGCGTGATATTGGTACTAGTTCATATAGATATGACACCGCCACATACTCCCTGCCAGTGTTTCGGCGAATAGGCGAACAAACGATACCATATTCGTGGCGAGCATGTAAGCAGTTGCATTACTTGGTGAGTTGCGTCATTCGTGCGAGATGGCTTTGAGAATTGCGTCATTTGTGTGACGGTTTGATTGCGTCATTTGTGTGAGACGACTTTGAGAAGTAACGGCTTATTTGCGTCAATGTTTGACGGTTTAGTTGCTTTTGTGGTGGATAGATGGCGCCACGACTGTGGCGCGTGAAGGGTGTGGTTCCTTTGCACGGCCAGGGTCACCAATGAAGGAGAAAGGTTCGTTCTGGGTACCTCTCGTTCCGAATGCGAGTACTTAACCGATCACGCCAAAACGATCGTCTTCGCGTGATGTTGGTACTAGTTCATATAGATATCACACCACCACATACACCGTATTTTCATGCAGTTTTAATATTAATACGAGTCCTGCAAGAAAGGTACATTTCATCATTTAGCTATGCATTCTAAGTAACATATTAACGGGAACTGATATTAAAAAGTGAATGTTTATAAAGTTAACTTACGCAGTATTGGCTTGCTTTTTTTCATTAAAAGGTCTGGATTCTTCTTGATGTCGCCACATCTGTTGTCTGTTTACCACATTCCATTAAAAATAACTTTTTAATTCATAGACGTCAAAATGACGCACGAAGCTTGCTATTTCTACCTGCTTCGATTTTGGCGGTATAAAAATTTCTCCCTAATCCTTGCAGATTCCCTACTTCTCCTAGCTAATGCTCTCCTTCCACCTTCTGTTTAGTAGACTCCTCCCTTCCCTATTGTTTAGATTTCCGAGATCAAGACGCTAGTGAGACAGCGCTAATACACCCAGATAGTTTTTTTAATGCAGTGCTAGCGCCATCTGTTACGAAATATGGAAACTAAAATAAATGAATGGCTTTGCTATTTTTGTATCGCTGTATTAGTCGAACTAATTTTGCTGAAGTGCTTTTGCATCTTATTTACATTTTTAATAATTTTTACTTTTGGTTTCTTGTTTTTTTTTGGTTTTTTTTTTGTGGGGGGGGTTGGTTTATTTTGTTAATTGTTTTATTATCTTTCTTGTTATTTTGATTAGTCAATCTATTTTTTAATTTTCTGTAATCAATTTTTGCATACTTATGTTTTTTGAAATGAATGTGCATAGCAGAGACTTAATCTGCTCATTTTGTAATCAAGTCTTCCCTCGCCCTTTCTGTTTGAAAAGGCATTTAAAAAATGTTCACCAACAGTGTGATGTAAATGGAGAGATTTTGAAGGAATTCAATACTTAAGTGGTATGAATAGTTGCATTAAAAAAAAATTTTTAGTTATAAATTTTCACTGTAGTAGACTGAATTTTATACATTTACGTATAAATGTTTTCTACTGAAGTTTGCGTGATTTTATATTAATAAATTTAAACCTTCTCTTAATTAAGACAATAGAATTTGTTACATGGAAAGAAGAAGAAGAAAACAAGACCATAGACAGCGAGGTTGTAAAACACTTAAAAATGGAAACATAGTGATGAATTATCACTATTGTCGAAGTAAGACATACAAACCAAAAGGGAAAGATCTCAAGAATTTAAAGTTTCAAGGCTCTGCCAAAATTGGAATTGGGAAATCTTTTAAAACGGGGGCTGGGCTTCCAGAGAACATGAGCTTTTTTTTTTTAAAAAAAAAAAATGAATACCAGAAATGTAATGTATTACTACGCGGAATTTTTTCTGTGGACAGAAGCAAATCGCATATGGTTACTGCAAACCGGTTCCTCTCAATTATACGCCTTGGCGATCCACCTTTGGCTAAAAAAGAAGGATTTGGCGGTGGAAAATCCCAGCCCCCGTTATAAAAGATTTCCCATGAAATACCAGATTCACACCCGATAGTATTTCAGAAAATATATCAAATTTCTTTGTAACAACAACAACAAAAAAATACTCTTCGAATTCAATCATTCAAATGCCGCTCTTACAATTTGCCGCCCCGGGCAGGGGTCCAGTTTGTCCGGCCCTAGAGCCACCCCTGGGTGATGTAATTTCTTGTGAATTTAACAGTAATCCTTCTTTAATATTGTTTACTTCTTCAGTAGTTGTATTTTTGTAAGTACCGACAGTGTAACTTTTTCTTTGCGTAGAGAAATATCCAGGTTGTTTTTCAATCTTCTTTTTAATATTTATAGTTTAGGATTCCAACATTTTAATTCTTCTGTTATTATGCTTCTCCATTACTTAAATGACTTTTCAAACAGAAAGGGCGAGTGAAGACTTGATCACAAAATGAGCAAATTAAGTCTGTTATGCACATTCATTTCAGCCTCCCTTTAAGGCCAACGACCATATTTTCAAAAACTACCTTTATCCAACAGATGGCGCTGTTTGCAACTCGGATGACGTCAAAGCGCTAATGTTTATAAAAAGATAACCCGATGTTACTACAGCAACGGGGTGTGGTTAAGAAATGATCGACAGATATAGTCGGTTTCAGAACGCATGCGCAATTGCAGTAAAATAAACAAACTATTCAAAACCATAATCAAATGGTGAAAACAACGGGGTGCAATGTTGATTGAATGGAGGGAAAAAAGAAAGTTTTGTAAGTGCTGCCTTTTAGAATTTCAGCGGAAATGAATGCGCAGTCTTTATTTTTTTTTAAATCCGTGCAAATATTTTGGGATATCCACAAATGAATGAACAAGAACGTTTACATTTTCTTGGGTATCATAAACATTTCCCATAGGGTTAAGAATAAAGATGGAATTTTAAAAAGAGTTTTAATTTTTGGTGGAAGGATTTGATAGACCTCCAGTTTTATTTTTGTACAGATATCTTTTTTATTTGTATTAGTGTATTTAATTCAATTTTTTTTGTTTGATAGATATGTAATAAATTTCTTTCTGCTCATATCTTAGATACAAATTGTATTTGAAAGTGCTATGTAAGAATACTCATCAAGAAATAATCATTTTCAATTTGAGTCTTTCACAACAAAAAGGTTACATTTCTAAAAAAATAACCTAGAGCAATTTTTTCACAAATAGTTTGTATAATTCTGTTTTCAAACACATCTATTTCTTGTTTTACAAATTAATGTTATTATTTCCGATACGTACGAAAATATGACAAAAATTTCACTAAATTACAGTCGTCATTAAACCTGCAAAAAAGTTCGTTATTTGGAAAATTTCGTGAAATGATTTATCTTTCAATATAGTTTAAAAACCTCTTAAAACAAATTTCAAATTCACATAACTATACATTATTATAAAATTAATTGTCCACACACCTTTTTTGTAAGTTAATATCTATTTATTTTACATATCTTAACTATCAAAAAGAATTCGGCTAGGAAAACAGGGGGGAAAACCAACTTTGTCAAGAAATACTCAGTATTTCCAACTTTAAAAAAGTACTTTTGTATTATGATTAACGAATTTTAATTTTACAAGTAATTTTAAGCATGCATATTTTATGGCCAGTAATTTTAGAATGCGTGTCCTTCAATTTACCTACTGGTTAAGTCTATTAATTTGGATTTGAGATTTTTGTTTAAAAAAAATGTTTTCTTTCATTCCTCGTATCTTTGCAGTGCACGAAATACCTCATCAGGCGTATTTTTTTTACACAATTCAAGTCTAATCGTTTCAAATGATTTTACTTGCTCATTACATCACATGTAGGTCCAGAAATATTTCAAAAATAGAGAGAAAAAAATTGAATCCCAAGAGAGAAAGTTCGATAAATGGAAAATGCACTTAGCTATTTGTGTGGAGGTTATTTGACGAAGAAAATCATAAAATGTTCTTGGTTCCTGGAAAAAGTTCGAGAAATAGAGAGATTCGCCAGATAGAGGTTCGCAAAATGGAGGGCCGACTATATTATATTCATCGAATTAATTTCGAAATTTAGCTTCCTTTTTATTACACTTCCTTAAGTTGGTATGGAATTGAAAACCTGATTCCTTGTT